>JAIGNY010001464.1:397500-520000 GCA_020152595.1 Chiridota heheva | reverse complement strand
TCTGTATGTGTGTTATTTAAAATGAGTAATTGTGGTGTCTTTAATCAAACAAACAGTAAACGAGCCAGAAAGAAGTCAGAAACAAAAATGTGTGTCAAACGTGAAGTGGATCACGACGTTTTTAATTTTTCATCTGTTTTTTAACTTTAATAAATATACGTTCTACTTACTCAGAGCTACCTCACCTTTGATTATTTTCTTTGTGTCTTGGACAATAATCTGCCGCAAATATTCAACCCTTCTTCATGTTAACAAAAGAGCAACGTTAACATAGTAACAATTCAATCTCTTTTATGTTTATATGAATAACAAAATTATATCGTATGATTGTAATTTTCATAATTATATTGTCAAGAATATTTAATATAATTCGTAACCACATGAACGTTCAGAACAGTTTTATATTTAAACGCTACAAAGGGCACATGTAGCAATACTTTACAATGATAGGGCATTGCCTCCTACTCCGTGTGTTTGTGCCTCATGTTAAACAGCATCGAACGAGCACATACTCTACCTCAAGTACTTTTGTAGCTTAAAACTTCAGCAACTAGATGTTGATATTTGTATCCCTATGTTTTATTGCTGTGGTGATATACGTGTAATTCATACGATAAACTACAAGTGAAACAAACCCAGGAGAAAATTCCAGTTGGGATTTTTTGTAATTGGAAATTCTTTTCCAATTGGAAAAAAAAATATTTATTGGAAATTTGGTCTATTTCCAACTGGTCTTGCTTATTTCCAACTGGTATTAGCTATTTCCAACTGGTCTTCGTTATTTTCAATTAGTCTTCATTATCTACAATTGATCTTCGTTATTTCCAATTAGTGTTGCTTATTTGCAACTGGTCTTGGTAATTCTAATTGGTCTTTGATTCCCCACTGGTCTTGGGTATTTCAATTGGGCTTTCTTATTTTTAATTGGTCTTGGTAATTCCTACTGGTCTTTGATTCCCAATTGTTCTTGCTTATATTCAGCTGGTTCCAACATGGTCTTAGTTATTTCCAACTGTTCTAATATTTCCAGCTGAAATATATAAACCAAATCTTCTAGAAACAAATCTTACAGTACAGTAAAAATCTTAAAATCCAAATGTTTATTTACAATATTAGAATTAAAATAAAAGCTAAAACAGACAATGATAGTGTCATGGAGTTGTTTCATTTATTCAGATCAATGGATGCACTATATTTTAACAATAAATATATTTTAGAAATAAAAACTAAGAGTAATAAGTATGTTTATATACAGTACCCTCAGATCCTCTTGCATAATAATTACTGGTTGGAGTAAATGTAGATTGTGTAAATGTAATAGTATAATTATTCTTATAAATGCAGTGATTCATCTAATCCCAATCTATCCATAACACATGATTAAAACTTTCTTGCTGGAAATCAAAATTTCTAACTTGCTGTCACCTTATATTTTAGGGACACGTACCAAACAACACACTGCAGAAAAAAGATCTGCATCAATAATGGACTGAAAGCCAAAATGCTTAAAGGAGACACAAAGCCAGACACAACCATTACTGTATATGATAGAGGATACAAATCTGAATAAATTACCCAAACCAGCAAGTTGATATGATCTCAATTATTCTCATTTTTAAATCAACACATAGAGCCTGCCATGTTAACCCTCACTCTACCACGCGGCAATAGTATTGCCATTTTGGGTGCCCAATCTTGGACTCCGCCTTCCGAGTGCTGGTAGATTAAGAATTAATCAATCCGCAGGAAGTGTGCCAACTCAAAAAAAAAAAGCAGCATGATCCCGGTGGACAGCCCAGCGGGTCACTGAAGCGGAACGAGCTAGATTCTGCTGGTTGAAAGACGGAGGACCCTTCAATAATCAGCACTTGATTACCCTTTACTCTACCACGCGGCGATAATATTATCGCCGTTTTGGGTGCCCAATTTTTGACTCCGCCTCCCAAGCGCATTTTCAGAAAAGTGCTAGTAGATAGAGTAAGGGTTAAGTGACATTTTCTACTCAAAAAGCTTATAAGGAATTAATGTATTTTTTAATGATTTTACATAAAGTTTCCTTTCCAGAATCATGAACCCTTAGTTTTAAAATGTTTTGGTAATAACATGTGTACACAAACATGTCCTTGACCCTCACACCATGAAAACAGTTGTCATGGAGTAGAAATTTAGATATGAATTATAATTTATAAAGAAAAACATTATTGTTGACTTAATAACTTCACTTCTGCATGTTATGAAAACAAAATGGCTGCTTCAATATAAATATCCAGGGCTTTGTACATACGTTTTCCAACATGTCCAATAGGGTCCAATTTCCAAACTTTTACCCAATTCTGTCATTCTCCAAATATATTTTGAACATCAGTGAGAGCCTTGCTGTCCCCATCACATACCACGTAAGCACACCTCATATTATGCATGGCAACTGACCTGTTGGAAACAAGATGCTAGCTGCGGCTGTTTCTACAGTATACCGGTGCTACTTACATCATAGTTCTTTTGACAAGTTGGTTTGTGGGCAAAATACCAGGCCTTTTACTTCTCACTCTCCCTGTTCCATTTTGCGCAGGAACTACACTCTCCACAAGCTTTCGAAAGGCACACACAATCTATGACTGCCCCTGTATCCATTACGATAACAATACCTACACTAACAATACCTACACTGTACATAGTTAGCAGTATAACCCGTCTTTGACCATGTCCTATCAAAACTGACACATACATAAATCACACTTGTGTCACTTATTGTATCCTCCTCTGACATGTGGAGCTTTTAAAGTCTTGTGCTGCAGCTTTCATTTCAGACTTGACCATGTCTTCAGAAACATTGGAAAGTTTGCGAATGTTTTGTGCATAAGAATTGCCAACAACAGGTGGCTGCATGTTCATGATGGCATACAAATCTACAAGTCCTTAATGGCTTGTTCTAATTTCTGTTGCAGCAACAGAACTTTTGACTATTTACATCATATGGCTTCTCCTTCACCGCAGTTGAAACACTTGGAGATGTTCAAAAAAGATTCCCCTTGCTTGCACACAGAGCAACACAAAAACAATTTACTGCACATTTCATTTGGAGCACCTAGATCCTCACGTACAATAGCAAAAAATGACCTGCAATAAAAAAAATAAAAAAAAGGAATTTTTTTGGGGATTTTCTAGTTTATAATGATCTGAATATCAATTAAGCTTGCGCGATATTCACCTTTAGACAATATCGATATATTGCTAGAAATATATCGAAATATTAATATGCAAATTGCAAGACGTCACATTGAAATAATATAACTGTTTTGTACGAGGTAATCTTGCTCCAGCAAAAAATATTGAAAGTACAAATTTTAAAGTAAATTTACAGAATTGAATAAAAATATGTACATACATTTTCAAATAAACACCCATTATTCTAAAAGGAATTGTTTTTACATTGTTTCTTTCTCAAAACATAAATCACAGAAACATTGAAACTCCATAAGTTTGAACATATCATTTTTTTACTATTTTCGTGAAACTGGTTTATAGCTTTTTGGGTAAAAACGGGCCAACTTTACCTTTGAATGCTATGTCCCACTTGTTTTGAATTTCCTATTTTTGCACTTTTTTTAAAGACACTGAACATGCAGAAGTCAATAATTATTCATACAAAATGTCCTTTGCTACTAAACATCGGACGAGAGGGCTCAGAAATCAACACATTCTTTGTACTTGTGCTGCTTACTGTACAGAAAGTCTGATGTGTGAATGGACAAATTACTGGGAAATATCTTTTAGTTTTAAGGATTAAATCTTTTAGTTCTGAAGATTAAATCTATTTTCAGGTGACAATTAAGGGCTTTTCCACATAGATTTGGGATGCAGTATTTTTTTTGAGGAATTTAGACTCGATGTTTAAGGATTTAAAATCTCATTGATTGCAATTGCTTAACCATCACAAATCATAAGAATTAACTAATATTATTGCACAATGTCCATAGTAGCCTGTACACATACAGAGTATAGTACTGCATGTCCAGAATTAGGAATTTCCTGCCTGTGGAACATAATTTTAGGTACTATTTATTGAAATATTGATGACTGAATCAACTCTTAAAATTATTGACAGCCTGCAACTTTGATATTATTACAAATTACAGACTTTTTGTGGCTGTATAGTGAGGAAAGGTGCATGTTTGGTTGTCATGTTAATTTCATTATTAGTCCATATATAGTACAATATCGGTGGAGAACCTCATATTGATATATCAATAAGACCCTTAAACTCAATATTGACCAAATCGATATGGGTCAATATCGGAAAATTTCGAAATATTTATATAACGCCCCTTAATATTAATATAACAAAAAATAGGTAACACAATATCGACTAATAGGTTCTTTTTACATACAATCACAAGCAATGAAATGTTTATAATAATGCACAAGTTTATTCTATAAGAAATAACAAAGTAAATATGATTGAACGTCATCCAGAGTCCTGACAAGGCATCAACTTCAGGCCTTGTGGAAATTTCATTATACACTTTATTTCGTTTATCTTTTTACATAGAAAGTTAAAAACCTTTTTTAGAATACACGACTTTACGCTTTCAGTGACGTCGAGGTCAGTCCGGTAACGTTTGTTTGCACTTAGGGCCTGGACCGAAAATCATCAATAACTACATGTATCTTTAAGTTTCACCTAAAACACGATAAACATATTTTTTGGTAGAGTGATAATATGCAAAGCCTTCTGATTGTTAACGAAACCAAGTTTATCCGTGTCTTTGGTGGGAAATGCATATTGGTGAGCTCAAAGGGCGAATCTCGCATGCATGCGTCATTCGGGCTCATTCATAAACTTAAATTCATAATGCCAAGTTTGTGTTTCCATACTGACAAAAAATATCACAGAAAGTCCCAAATCTAATTTGATCATACTAAGATTCTATTTTGTCATTTTACGTCAATATTAATTTCCTTTTTTTGGATGAACAAAATCGTAAAAGTTTAATGTATATTTTACCAGGAGAAACTTTTACCTCCGATTTTTTCAAAGACAACAAAAAAGCCCACACAAAAAGTGTCTTAGTTAAATGCATGAACAATCCTTTGCTTACTTCAAACAAAAGAATTCACAACATTTAATTGGCTGCATTGCACATACGGACACAAATCTGGTAGAAAACCATCTCGTCTGCATGTTTAGTGTGTTAGGTATCATGTGATCACAACTTCAGTACTGGATTGACCTTGAGGTCGCTGAAACTATGAAGTCGCGTATTGTAATCCCTTAAAATTTTGATCAAAATTTGTCAAAAAACAGTGTGAATATGGGCCCAAACATATATCGCACCACCAATTTTTAATTTTTATTCGTATCTCTGGGTTATATCATATTTCTGAATTTTGGAGAGAAAATTGCTTAAAACAATTGCTTTTGGAGTTATTATACCTTAAAAGGCTTAAAAGTGTAATATTCTAGTTTGAGTATTCGGGATGACGTCACAATAATGTGCGTAAATCTGAACGACCTGTTTTTAGTTGAAAAAAAAATCGTTTTACCATTAGAGCCTACAGTACATCCAATGTGAAATTGGTCAAGTTTAGAAGCCTAGCAAATCTCTACGTTCGCTTGGATTTTTTGCAAGAAATTGTTGCAAATGTGAAAGAAATATCGTAGAAATTAAGTTTGAAATATATGTATCGTGCGTACGTACAGTAGAATAAAGCGTGGTGTTCACTTGTGCACAAATCTGTTTTCACCGACAAAGAGTTCCGGATGTTCAAAATGCTTGGATGACCAAATACTAGAATAGGTCCATTTTTCTTACGTTTTGGGGTATAATCTGAATTTTCAGTTTCCCTATGCTATAAAGACTACAGGTCTATTATTAACACTGACACTGGTCTAAATACTCCTTCGTTTCCTCAAAATAAACCGCCATGCACCAAGTCTAAAGCTTCAAAGCTAAACTTACTAAACTGATTTTATTACACTTGGTTGGCGTTCATGTACTCTGGAAGGGTTTTTGCAGACCTAACCTATTCAGATTCAGAAATAAAAATAGGCCCAACGTTAGACCTAACGTTACTCACCTCCATTGCAAAGATGTGCTTGCTGAAGAGCAGAAAGGGATCCAATATCCATGTACGGTATCCCTCAGGGCACAAAAGTCGATCTCTTATATCAGATGATGTCCTTTTATCTTTTTGTGAAATAGAAGCTAGGTTTATCTTCCTCTCAGAAGCACTAAAAATCTTTCTTTCACCCCGCTGATGCTAGTTTCCTTAGGGTAGTTGCAATTTCACTACACGGCTTGCATAGTCAGATATTGCTCTCACTTCCACTTCCAGTGTAACTTTGAGTTGACAATTCTATCGCCTTTTTTCTTAAAAATGACACACCATTGAATTTTCTATTGGTTTCATATATTCCTTTGTTCTTTTTTCTACCCATCTTAAAGGTCTTTAGGCAAATAAAGGTCTTTTTATCCAAGGATGACAAAGATTTAAAACGTTGTTCTCAAAGAACTTTCCACACAATAACTAGGTTGTTTTTAAATTGAAATGTCGACATTGCATGATGAGATAGCATGTGTAATGAGATAGTAGCTTGTTATTATGGCTGCTGTCCAGTCTCCAAGTCAAAAAAGTGAATTTCTAAGCACAGAAACTTAGTTTTGTGACTAAAAAAAGGCTAATTCCGGTTTAGATTTTTCATTTTTAGCTTAGAGAAATTGAACATGAGTTATTAAAGGTGGAAGAGAATATAGCTTTAGTAGAAAACGTGAAATAGTTTTTTGAGTTTGGTGCTTAAAGGGTTACATGGTTTTGTCTTCTATGCAGTCTTTCGTTCTATTTTGGTTTGGTATGTTATTTTTGTTAAACAAAATTGTTGAAATTAAGATGCACTAAATGTTGAATACCAGTTTAAGCAGGGCCAAAAAATATGGTAACTAACAAAGAAGAGTAATGTATCTGCAATGCTGGTATGTAGCTTTTGTTTTTATGTGGTACCGGCAGGCCTTAACAAAATTAAATTGTTTAAATCGCTATTCTGGCGAGTGGTCTGAATTCTTAGTCACCAACTACTCCACTTACCATCAAACATGTCGTAGCATACACACAGTATACGCATTATTTACGTTACAAGTGTTATTTCTGCTTTAGGTAGGATAACAAAAAAGCTGTTGTTTGGGAAGGTTTTTTTTGTGGAAATAATAACTATCTTTGGGATTATTTATATATCCAATTGTTCCTCATATCTTGTTCCACAAGAACTTCATATGTTTCTATGTTCAAAGTGTTACGTGCATAGCCTATAGGTCTACTCCCCAGCTTGGAGAGTGCAATTTGTAAATAACTCACTGAGATTTTTGCACTTGCAAATAATGAGTTGGCGAGTTAATTTTTTCGAGGCTTGGGTACCGGTATGTAAACCTTGGTTTACATTACATATAATTGTGACTGCATGATTCTGAACATATGGAAATGCCTTTTAAAACATGGTTTTCTATGTAGTGATAATAAGGTGTATTTAGACAAACTTTACCTGGCTGTTCAAATATACGTAATTCTGTAATTTGTTGTCACATGATTATTCCTTGTCCCTCACTGCAAAAAAGCAGATAGAAAACCATAGAAGATTATTGCTGTATAGTTTTGTTTGTGTGTATCTATCATTCATTTCAAGATGTTCCCAAATGATGTATGTCATTTAAAATTGATATAATAGGTTAATTTGTACATTAAAAGATCCCAATTGGTATTAATATTTCCAATTGGTTTTCTAAGCTCAAAGCAGTTGGAAATTTCATAGACCAGTTGGAAATAGCATAGACCAATTGGAAATAGCAAAAACCAATCGGAAATAGCATAGACCACTTGGGAATAGTTAAGACCAATTGGGAATCTCTACTGGAATTTTCTCCTGGGAACTGGTGCACAAAGCATGTTGTATCTAATTTCTATAAAGAATGACAGAGAGCCCCGAGAGAATTGTGTTCAAGCCGTAACAGGTTTAGTGGTTTAGTGTAAATCACACTATCATCCCCCTCAAAGATTTTGTGTATTTATCAAAACGTATTGTCATTTTTACATTAGGACATATTGGGTACGTTAACAGATGTGAAATATATCTTCATGTAAGAATATTGTAAATCCCATCTTAATCATTCAAACAATGCTTGTAATATTCAATACAAGGTTGTTAATTTGCCTGTATAACATAGCACACATACAACCGAAGTAGACGCAGAAGCAGTCACTTTTAAACCTCCATGTAAAATCTTTGAAATCTAATATCTTCTATATAGAACAAGATACCAAAGTAGATTTTTGTCATTTAATTCTTAAATATTCTTCTTTTATATGTAATTAATATATTTGACCACATGTGGCATATTCCTTTGAAATTCGTTTCCAATACTTTTCTACCTCCACGGCCAGAGAGCAATCAGCAACATCCCCGAAATGTATATGAAAATGAAAGGGGAAATAATAAGCAGAGGAACAATGAAGGGAATATCCAGTTTCTTTGATTATTGTGATAGATATGGATATAATACTCAATTACACATAGATGTAATACTCAAGTTGATGTGTAATACGTCGATATATGAATGTACGTCTATGTTCGTAAAATAATACCTTCTGAAGATACAATCGTTGTGAGATGAGAATGGAAGATTTGGGTTTACTTGAATTCATCGTTTCAACAAACTATTGATTTCAGTGTTCCTTGAAGTACAATTACTTTTAAAAATAGATAAACGTTGTTATTAAGTGGAGTACATTAGTCCATGTAGACGACAGTAAACAAAACGACTATAACGTTTTCCCACATTTCTTTATTCAGTTTCTTCGAAATTCAGCCTCACAACTTGTTTTGGGTTTCCTGCCTTTCGTATAAATTAGACTACGTTATCGTAATGTATTTACCGTTGAAAAGAGTATTTAATTTTCATATATATGATAGAAGACTATGAATGAAACAACTTGGTGTAAATATCATTTTGATATTTTTCCCGTTTATGGGTTATTACATTTCAAAGAAAGTGTTGAAAAGTGACATTAGAGTGTACAGTCTTATGTCATAGAGGCAAATCCAAGACAATTTTTTGCATTTCTTCTTTGAAATTTAATTGGCTCTTCTTAAATTACTGGAATATTTTTAGTAGGAGGTGATATGGGGTATAAGAAGAACGTGTTTTGCCAATCATCAAACAAAAACATTGTTTCATTTTATCAAAAAACATAAGAAATGTCTTTGATCTGCCTTTATGACAGCAAATTTTGCACTGCGAGGTCACATTGAAATGCAATAACTCCATAACGGAATAAGATGTTAACATGGTTTTTCCAAAATTTGTTTCTTCGATAGTCCTCTATATATAAATTTACAAAAATATTCCTGTAAATGGTGTTGCGTATTTAGAATAGGCAAAGACAAGTTTCTTCAGCTTCATTCTATATCAATCAAAGCATGATATCTTAGTGATTCATCGAACAAAAAAGTTTCAGAAGCATTTTTGGGATGAAATGTGTTGATATGTTTAGCATAGTGATCTTTTCAATTATACATTCAATTATAACGTACATCGAGGTTAAAACAATAGTACAAAGTAACCATTCTCTCAATCGCATTTCAGGAACAAAATGAGAATAAAGAAATGTCGCATCTCTTGACACTCACACTATTATCTTACTCTTAGGTCATCCTCAAACATTTCAGCCTCATTAATCTCATATTTAGGTGAAATGAAATATATCGTATACGGAAACTTCAGGAAGCTAGAAAACGCAACTTAAATAATGTTATGCTCAATGTTCTATACAAATATATGCAAAAGTTTGTTGACGGGCAAATGAATGTCGTACCCGGGAAATGTTTTTTTTTGCATTTCGGTCAAAATTTCTAATGAAATACAATACATATATAATGAAATATCACAGATCTAAATCAGGTTCTCCCTGAAGTAATTGTTACAAAATGTTTCAACTCTTGACATTTCCTTTGACCGTTCCCTACATACGAGGAGGAATAATATAACACTTGTTGTATAGCTGTATAGAAGGGGAGGCCCGCATGCGGCATTCCGTATATTACATAATATTATGGACACTTTATGGATATGTTGTATTTGAGATTGCAAACAATACTTTTACGTAATATTTTGTATTTGTGATTGCAATTATTACTGTTAAGGAATATTTTGTATTTGAGATTGCAAATAGTACTTTTACGTAATATTTTGTATTTGAGATTGCAAATTTCAAGGAGTGAAACCACAAAACGCAAAATGTTATGACATTAAATGTCTTTTAGTCTTCTGGTATAATTTTTTTTTTTACGACGATTATGAACGTCTATTTTCTGTGCCCATTAAAGGCTCTGTAAATTTGGTGTTCTAGGTGTTCTCCTGCGTTGGTTGCTGTATTCATGGGTTATTATTATTATTATATATATAAATACATATACATATATATATACATATATATATATATATATATATATATTATATAAATATATATATATATATATATATATTCATATATAAACATATATTTATATATATATATATATATATATATATATATATATATATATATATTTATCTATATATATATATATATATATATATATATACATATATATATATATACATATATATATATATATATATATATATATATATATATATATTTATATATATATATATATATATATATATATATATATATATATATATATATATATATATATATATATATATATATATATATATATATATATATATATATATATATATATATATATATATATATATATATATATATATATATATATATATATATATATATATATATATATATATATATATATATATATATATATATATATATATATATATATATATATATATATATATATATATATATATATATATATATATATATATATATATATATATATATATATATATATAATATATATACCATATATAAATATATATATATATATATATTTTATATATATAAATATACATATATATATATATATTTATATATATATATATATATATATATATATATATATATATATATATATATATATATATATATTTCAAGCTGTTTTTAACCCCTATGACTTTTTACTTCGACCTACTTCACGCCGTACCTCACTGCCTTTATTTCACAGAATGTTTAAAAATATAATAGATTTTGACAATCCTTCAAGATAAAAAGTTCTTATGGTGATGGTTGATTGTCTACTTTAATATAGCTAAAAACTAATTTGACAATTAAAAAAAAACATAACATCATGGCAGTAGATGATATCGCATTAAAAGACTGTGATAAGAAGGCATAAACTCTTAAGACCCATTTACAAAAAAAAAAAAATGTATCAAAATTGCGTTGCGTCTCTTTCGTCTGAGGACGTGACGTTCACCAAAACATGTTTAAATTAGAAGAGTACTTATCAGAGGTATATTACAAATGTACTTTTTCCATTTAAACTTTAACATTTCTAGGTATTGGCTGAAATGGTATTTGACAGAATTAACCTCCACATTTAATATCATTGGTGTAGTAATTTCTTTGATAAGAAAGGATGGAGGTGTAAGGGGCGTTATGTTTCATATTCAAGTCAAGTATAAATATAAAACCACATAAATGCAAGACACTATGACCTGGTGACGCAAAAATACGAACCAATGAAGATTTATCTAAAAATAGAAAATCCATTAGCTTGATTCATTAATCGTATTATAAAATTTCTATGCAGTATTTGCATTGTTATGACCAGTGCTTTAAATACCGCTAATCATGATGCACGACCAATAATATTTGGTTTATTCTATTTTCAAAACAGGTAATTTTTTTATAAAGCGATAAAATATATGTAAATATTCCTCGTTTTTCATTCGTTTTTGTTGTTGATTTGACATCGTGTTTAAATGCCTTTAATGCACGGTTCAAAGGTTTTGCACTCGCGAATGACCCTCCTAAAGTCCGGACCATTTTACTGGGGCCAAAGCTATTTGCATACGCATATAAACATTATGCTTCATCATAGATCTTTAATTATTAAATCTTTATTTCCCTTTTATCAGCAAGAGTTCAATAGTTTTCGGTAGATGGTTGAATAGAACTCGGTATTTGTCTGAATACCACAGAACGTGGCGTAATGGTTTTGCTTTACATAGCTTTATATCGCAAATTACTAAACCAGGCACAAGACGTGTAAACATATCCTGTATATTCGGCATTGATTGAGAAAAGGGTAGAGATACACATTTTGCACGAGTAATTACTTTTCTTTTCAAGAAATCATCATGATATTCAATCGATGAACAATACGGAAAACGGTTTAATTGTAATGCGATTATAGACTATTTCTTTAGAGTTTATTCTTCAAACGAGCCATGAACTCATACTAAACTCTTCTTCTTTAAAAAAAAATAATATAAATCATTTTGTCTCTTTAAAACAATGAGGGTTGATAAAAATAAAATCGATGAAAATATATGCACATTGAGAGTTATTCAGCGATCGTTTATTTTTAAAACAACTACGTATACAATTGTTGGCATTAAGATGTACTAATTGCAAATAAAAATTGAAAAAAAGAAATAATTCTTACTCGCATAAACCAATTTTGATTGATGAAAAACTTTACTTTGTTTCTTTAAAAAAATATATACAGCATTTTCTAAAATAAAATCATAAAAATAGTTTGCTATGAATATGATTATTAAATGATTTTAGGAAAACGAAATTTAATCGTAATTTTAATTGGATATCAACATACGGTTTAAGTCACAATGAAAGTTAAAAAAATACCTGTCAGTAATCTGCCATTGGGAGAAAGTCTGTCGATAAGTGGAGAAGAAATCAACGTCCCTAGATTATATTTTCCAACGACAAAAAAGTCTGTGGAATGTCGTAAGCTCACTATATCTCAATGGTAAATTAGATAAACATCTAAATGGAGGTAGCAACGTCGCGGGGATGTTGAATAAGTGTAATATGCTAGTACACAAGCTATGAAATCAAAAGAATTCCAAGTATTTCAGTATTTCAGGTTATTAGAGTTCAGCATATGTTTATAATCGAAGCGGGGTTAAGTATACGCTCTTGCTATTTTCTGTAGATTGTTTGTACCTTGTCTTAGGGAGTTGTTACTTGAATTCCTTAGCTACATTTATGTGATCGTTTGTTGTACGCAAACAAACTAATACATCTCAGGGAACATATGTTCTTATGAACTACAATAAGATATATTTCCTTGTAAGCCACATGAAAGCAGTTAAACACTATCTTTTCCTCTGTGATTTACATGATTTACTTTGTAATCTCTTGTCATACCATTGTTATTCTTTCCTTGTTATTCCTTTTTCTTAAAAAAGGAAATATATAAATTCTTATTCTTAAAATGAATACTACAAAGAATGCTATTATGTAACAAAATACCCATAGTAGTTGTTAGAGTTGTCCATAAGATATCGAATACAACCACAGGCAATAACTTAAAGCAGACAGATCCTTGTGTGTATTGCACAATCCACATTTGTGCACTGCAACCTAGTTTTATAGTCTTGTTTCCAACAATCGTAGGCATTGATTTCTAGATTCGTGAGAATAGAGAATTCGCACTGGTTACTTGTAATGATTCTGTTTTGGATTGCAGAGTGTTTTTGGATTGTTTTTGGATTGTTCATTTGACAATTTGGTGTACTGTTCTGAAAACTATTCACGAAATTTCTGCTGTTTCTAGTTTTGAATACTGCTATGATTGTGACAATGACTACACAGCAAGTAATGGAAATTTGTAATATGCAATGAATATATTCTAGTTAAGGATGGTGAGAATGGAAAGCTTTGTCGAATATGATATTTATGTATGAAATTTATCAAACTGATAGTAACAGCCTTACGAAAGAAACAACATTCATTTTGTTTGGAGATGTTTCACCACGTGCATGGAGGTATATACCACATCTTGAAGGATTGGTTCAGGGGTCAAACAAGTCCATCTTATTTAAAAGAAGACTTCAACAGAAAAAAAATGGCGACAAAGGCATTTAAAAATCTTGATCCGTTCAGGAGATTTGAGTTTAAAGTTGTATCGTTTGAGTAGAAACTACTGATATCAGACTAATTGTCAAAGTCTTTATGTAATCTATCATATTTGTTTCCTGCGATCTTTCAGTATTGTATTAAAACTGAAACTGGTAAGGGTAATTATATTCTATCACTTATGAGAAAGTTTTAAGAATTGAAATAAAGTGAGGATGGGGGAGCTAACTTTCCACAGTAGACTTACTACACTAGTTATACATGCACAGATAACATCACTTTTATTAAAATATCTTTTTGGAGTATGATATTGGAGTAGTTTCTTCACCGTTATGTTTCTTCAAGTCCTTTTGTCATATAAGACAAACCTGCTTGACCACTGAACTAATCCTTTAAATAGGAATCGTGTGAACTGTAAGGATAAAGAAGCTTCTAGTTCGTTGTATCCACGTCAGATGTTCAGCTGATCTTTTCAGAGCCCGCTTGACATTAAGCTTTGCTACTCTGCTTCATACTATTAGTAAATAAGTGACGATTTAAAGAAAAAATTTCGAGTGTAAATTCAAGTCTTTTTAGCTGCTTGGTATGATAAATCATGATATAAAAACACTGCATTTATTGTGTCGTTTTCATTTGTTTACTTTTTGGCATCTGGTACTACTTGTAGCGAAAGATTTATTAGTTTTGACACTTGCTTTTATCTCCGCCGTTCGAGAATTTTTTTTTTTTTAAACTCTTGACTCTGACAGCAATTTAGATGAAATCTGGTACAAAATAACGCTAAGCATCACATTAAACGTGGTTGATGTTTTTATTTACTTCCTTTCAGGAAGCAAGCAGCAATAATTAATCAACCCATATGGCTATCAGATATCCTAAGTTTCCAATTGCTATCAATGAAGGTGTTATTGACAATGCACTCTCTCTCCAGTCACTTTTACATTAATCAGTCCGGTTCGTACCCACGATCAGGAGAACAGTTTTGTTTTCCCGATCGGGAATCCATTACAGAAGTATCCCACAATGCATCTATCCAAATTAAAAGTTTGTATAGTAATAACATAAGAATCAGACACATTTCGAGCGCGGGGAGTCAACCACTGCGAAGAGTTCAAATTTTTCTTCACGATTTGAAATAACGGCATATGAATTATCTGTTCACCGTGCGCTTTTAAAATTTACCGTGCGGTTTTCGAGAAATTTGAAGAAGAGTGATGAATTCTTACTATGTGTTGCCGTTAGACAGCCGCGCTTTAACAAGGTTTTCTAAGATTATGAGAAATAACTTGGGAATTTGTGATTTTTTTAGCAATAACTACGTGATAGTAGCGAAGTTGTTTTACTTTCGTGAAATTGAATATGAACAAAGCAAAATTTGTTAAAACCCTTCAATGAAATGGCTAATAAGCGTCTATGACTGAAAGTTCACAATAAAATGGCGGTTTCCATATATCACTGTAAGCTCAGTGCGCATGCTTGAGTCTCCTGATCGGGAGACTTGTTGAGTCTTCCGATCGACGGTACGAACCGAACTGTGTATTTAAATTAGTTGAAGGTAAATGGCAGCCCTATATTTAATTTCTGTATTCAATGGTTTTGCTCTTTTGGCATTCACGGTCTATTAAACGCTATTAACTTGGTTGGATTCGTGACAGGAGGTCAACAGACCGCATAGTAACCGCGCGCCGCTGGAGTGAAAACAAAGCGATCAGCTGTGTTTGTTTACATATCAATGCAATACGTAGCATGGTAGGCCCGAATTTTAACCACCTAAAGGCACAAATTTTAATGATATCATGTGGTGTCGCAAAAACATTATTATAACATTTTTCATATAATGTTATGCAAAAAAAGTTTGTATTTATATCATTTCAATGTTTTAAGAAAATTAATATTGTTAAAAAAACATTTATTCTTATGACACCACCAAATGATATTACAAACAATATTTTCACAATTTTGAAAAAAAAATGTTTTTATTTTGTTTTTAAAACATATTGTGTTTTCTGGGAATGTACTTGTTTGGTTGTCCTACGCAATAACTATAAATGCAGTGACATTAAAGATGTTACTGGCCAAAAAGCATTCTTGTAGAACAACTATCTGGTGGCAACATGTACTTAAAAGTATCTTTTTCAACAGTTCTCGCATATTACAAGTTAAAATTTAATATTGAACAGTAAATCATGAAAAAAGATTTTGTTCTACAATTTAAAATCTTACAAATCTTTTAAGGTTCTTTTTCTTTGATGCTAATAAAGGTACAAAATCGTGATTATTGACAAATACAGATCATAAAGGATATGGTGACCAGGAGCATACACTTGTCTCACAATTGGTTAAACGACATATTCTCTTATTAGGTATTTCATCTCATAGACATGAAATGGGATATTCACAGAGAAAGGCATTGCACTATACTTTGTCAATGGAAATGTGTCTCTTTTCACTCAATTGAACTGACGGGTGACATTTGTTTTAGAGAGGAATGATTTTTGGAGAAGAAAACTTAAATGTGTCGATTGGAAATTTAGTTTGGGTGTTCTGCAAAAGCATGCTGTCCACTCAAGTAAACCTTTAAAAGATAAGTTCAGTAGCCAGATATGCCTATCGTATATAATGGAATACTTCAAAGGAATAATATGCTGAATAAAGTATTCAAAATGTTTATCAACAATAATTATTTATACACTTCTTCAGGTTTTTACACACACAAAAAATAGTAAAGTCCGTAACTTATAGGTTTAGATGACCTTAAAGATATAGTATTATACAAAAGTTGCCCGGCATAATATGGAAATCTTTAAAAATTGTGTTGCAGAAACAAGTGAAAAGAGAGGCATATCGAAGATATCTAAAGATTTTTCTGTTATTATTAGTATTTTACTTCACTTATTGAGTTGTAAAGATATGAAAAAGTAGCAATGAGTTAATGTCATCGTGAAAAGTCCCCGTGACGAACTAATAAACTGATAAAAAGCATCCTACATTGACACTCACATGCAGGGAGTAGGGAGGAGACCGTTCCCGGTGGTAAGAGTCCCAAAGGTTCCCGGTTAAAAGAGGACATTTTCTCAATTTTCTTAAACTGTTCAATAATTTCCCAACATTTTTACCATTTATTTACATGTTATGTCAATATATCCCCAATTTTACCCCCAACCGGGCAGAAACACGACAAGTGAAATACTCTCGAAGCTGCAGCCAGTCCTCTTCCACCTGCGGCATCTCAGCAACCCACTTCATACGCCTGTGGACACCAAAAAAAAATGTCGGCGATCATCATCAGGAGCAGCATCAGCATCATCATCATCATCATCATCATCATCATCATCATCATCATCATCATTATCATCACCATCACCATCACCATCACCACCGTCATCATCATCATCATCATCATCATCATCATCATCATCATCATCATCATCATCATCATCATCATAATCATCACCATCACTATCACCATCACCATTATCATCATCAGCATCATCAGCAGCAGCAGCACCGCCACCACCACCACCACCATCACTACCACCACCACCATTATTGCTATTATTATTATTACTATTATTATTAGTATTTTCATTATTATTATTATTACTATTATTACTATTATTATTACTAGTATGATTATTATTTTTATATTATTGATATTTGTTTGATTATTATTATTATTGTTATTTTTATTATTATTATCATAATTATTATCATTTTTTTAGTATAGATATTATCATTGATATATTACTATTATTATTTGTATTAATATTATTATTAGTATTATCATTATTACTATTACAATTATCATCTTCATTATTATAGATAGATATATATATATATATATATATATATATATATATATATATATATATATATATATATATATATGTATATATATATATATTACATATATATATATATATATATATATATATATATATATATATATATATATATATATATATATATATATATATATATATATATATATATATATATATATATATATATATATATATATATATATATATATATATATATATATATATATATATATATATATATATATATAGATAGATAGATAGATATATCTCTTTCATGTTCATTACAATAACATACTACATCATAAATGAATTTAGTTGTTTACGAGTAAGACCAACTAAACAATTACAGTAATCATTGATGAAATACATTGTAACGCACTTCACTTTTAATCGTTAATAATTCCGATATCAAATAAACACTATTAGGCTAATAACCCCATCGAACGGTCAGGATATAGTCCAAGTGATAATGTTTGATAATGAGACTTTCTGATAACATTACAGAACAGACATTGATGTAAAAAATGCCACACTTTCTGAAAGTTGTCGACAAATACATCTGTGCCCTCTGATAAAATAATCAAACAGATTGTGTGTTATCAATCCCCAAGACAAAGTTACACTCCATTTTAATTCCCTGGTCCTAAATACTCTTGTTTTTCCTGCAAATAGTATTATTTTAGTGAAAACAAACGATTATTTTCATTCCAAGTTTTTAAAAGAATTCAAAATAGTGACCGAAAAATTATCACGTGCAGCCCTTAGAATTAATGAGATACGACAGTCGAGATGGATGGAGAGAAGATATAGTAACAAATCAAAACTTTGCGTTGCACAAAATGTTTTGTCAACTAAAAACATGGGGCCCCCGCTTGATTGGGATACTTGATTTACGGAAAAGAATGTGCACTCCAAATTGACTCATGAAAGCTATCTTTTGACCCAGAGTAATAAGATTTGTACTTTTCTCTAGGCTTAATCTTACAGCTTGGCCACGAAATATTCTACGTTTTTATTTCCATCAAAATAAAGAAAAATGTTGTGACTTGTTGTTAATTTTTTTGAAACATTGATGAATAATTACACTAATCAGGTATTTTCTACGTCATTCAGCTTTGGGGCAACTGATTTATATCTTAGTATTGTCTTAACGCGATCACAACAATTCTCAATAACTATTTATAATTTGCATTACAAGACAAAAAACACCTTTATCTCTTCTGCCAAAATCGTCTTTTCTGTCGTTTCACGTAAAAAAAAAAAATTGTTGAAAAGAATGGCAATTTATTAATCGATTAGTATCTAGACAAGTTAGTTTGTAAAGTTAAAAAAATATATACCACTCACCATATCTGATCCTTTATGGGACCTTCACCTTTCTCTCATCCAACCGATTGTTCTAGTTGAAGGGCAATACTTCTTCTAAATCTATTCCGAGCAAGAAAATAATTATGTACTTTTGTGTTAGCTGACACTAACGCGGGAAAATAACAACTGAGCGAGTCCAAATGTTTGTTCCTGATGGGAACGATTTCCTACAATCTCTTTAAATCTCAGTGGAAGTATAGATTACAATTATTAATAACATACGTCTAAAGTTCCGACTCACAATCTCACATGATATCAACAATATTAAAGTATTGACTGTTTGAGATAAATGAAAATGTTCCAAACTTTTCTGTTGCAAAATATGTCGTATTCGTAAATCATTCGTATTCGTAAGTCAAATAAATTGTGAGCAAACATTTATCAGTTGCCTAAAACTCTCAGATATTCTATCCTTTTTGAAATACACCTTAATATGAATTTCTTTTAGGAACAGATTCAGTTGACAAATTCTCTTGAAGCAAATGACACTCTGGCGTCTGCATATGCAAACAGTTTGCGAGTTCGCGATATTTGTAGAGGAAACTATAATGAGTGAAATTCATTTCCGTTATCCTCATTTCATTTCGATGGGCAAATCAAAGTGAATTTGAGACGGTGCTTTGCTTGTTAAGCCAATCAAATTTTTCATATGATAAGGGAATGAGATGGATATATCGTAATAGTTCTTTTTCTTTTGTTACAGTAAGTCACGCTTAGGTAAATGCTCGGTTTAGCTGTTGTTATGTTGGACGGATTCACTTTCTCTTATATGAGAAGTATATGTGCTTATGTAATTATACAAATATAATAATTTGCTACAACACTAAACGCCCATCTGTTGCAGTTGAAAGACAATAATCTCCCTTGTTTAATAACAGCATTTTCAATTCATGGATTGGAAAGAAAACAGTTAAATAGAACATTTCAACTAATATTTTTTTTTTTTTTAAGTAAATGCATGGATGAGGATGAGATAACAGAAATCATTCGTTTTCATGTAAATAAAGTAAAGTTGAAAATGACAAATTACAATTTGCAAAGTACAGAAGTAATACGACATTCTGAATTGGATTTTGAGATTTCTTTATTGTGTCAATGATGATGAATACCATGTGCTAAAACGGTGCGGAGTAAATAGCATAACAAGTTTAGGTATAAAGTCAAATGTAAAATATCTTATTTCATTTGTAAGCTAAATTAAGCCCGTTTAGCATTCAACTGAGTTGATATTGTGAAAATTGAGAGGCTACTTTGAAGAAATTTGGAAAGCAGGCGATTGATGCCGTGAATAAGTGTGTCTTATTTGTAGTATCGAGACGATTCTGCTACAAGACCAAGGTGGCATGATATCATATCAAATCACATAAGAGCAAGTCTGGTGCTAAGTACATGTCACTGTATCTACAAAGCTGATAATGTCTCGAAAGAAGTACATTGGAGTATTTGAATCAAGACGCTCACGACCTTTTTAGTATTCAGTTGTAACCCACTGGTTGGAAACCCTCCAGGGATCAAGTCCGCGTTTCAAGATTCGAAATCCAAGCTTTACCAAGCTTACACAGATTTAATTACAATGAACTACAGTACTCCCCCCCCCCCCCTCACCCGTCCCACACACACACACACACGAATACATTGATTTTGGATACTTCTGATTTTCTTTTTGTCTATGCTGAATATTCTATTTTCGATGAGACTAGTACAGTAGTAAGCTATACTCAAACTTACAATATAGATATGTCATTTAATGTAATACTTAACCGTGTTCTTCTACTTTTAAACATCTTTTTGTAAAATCGTTTGCGTTCATATTAGTTAAATGGGAACGATTTACTTAAAAAGTTTGATAAGCTTAAACTGGGTCAAATCTTTAAGTTAGATAACTATAAATCACCTGCGTGTCTGTTGACTTTGGATATTTTGTTCCACTTTACAAAAACCAAAACTTAGTGAAACAGCGTTAACCCTCCCATAGTTAAATCAATCATAAGTTAGCGTCGGGTGCAGATAGCTAACAATCTGTATTTGCAGTATTTTGTTTGAATTTCCTGCCTTGTATGCTTTTGCACAAATCTGCCACATGAGACCAAGATGTTTTAAAGTTTCTTTTTGTGGATGTTAAATATCCCGCAGCGCTTAAAGTTGGAAAGGGAAAGTAGAGGTACAATTATGCTGGCATCTGATTCCAGTGACGTTAATGGAAAAGGCAACAACACCTTTCAGACTCTCTTGAGGACCGTTTCAGATATAATTTCATTTCATTTTTTGTATTTATTTCATTACAACATTCGTAATTCATAATAACATTATAACAATAGAAAAATTTAGAAATCTGTGAAAGGATCTGCTCTAAAAAAAAAAAAAACCTTTAACGTCTTAACGAGTAGAGCACTCCCTCTTATTATCTAGATAATAATACTAAATTTATTAAAACTATATACATGCATGCCTCTATACAAGAACAGAGAGAATAGAAAATATGGAGAGAAAAAATTCAAACCCTGACCCAATCCTAACCACCCCACCCGCCCTAGCCATCCCACCCCATTCCAATTCGTGCATTAATATTCAATTAAAAAGGTTTTTAGCTTTTTCTTAAAGAGTGTGACAGATGTTATACATTTAAAATATTCCGACAGGAAATTCCATACGATTTTTGAACGGTTACGAACATTTAACAGGGCAACGTTAGTTTTGCAGGAAATGAATGCTGGTGCGTTGTCTAGTTATATAGGTGTGCACTTGGTAATTATGTTCAAAGAAGCTATTGAATGAAGATGGTACGAGCCCTTGTGTTACTTTAAAAGCAAAAGTAGCAAGATTCAAGTGGATTAAATCAGATAACTTAAGAAGGTTTAGTGAAGAAAATAAATTGCTGGGGTTCGCACGACGAGGTGCGTTTACAATATGTCAAATAGCCCGCTTTTGTAAGATTGTTAATTTATTCAGATCAGAAGAATAGCCCCCGACCAAATGGTGGAACAATATGAAAGATGCGGAAGAACCAAAGTGTTGTAAATTACACAGTAAATAGTGCTTAAATTTTGAAATAATACCAACTAGCTCTGGCTATAGTTTTAGAGAGCGAATAAATATGGTTTCGCCAAGTAAGATTTGAATCAATTGTGACTCCTAGGAACTTAGCATTATCGACTTTGTTAATCTTGATGTTATTCATAAAAATCCCTAAATCCCACGTCTTGCTACACGATCCAAACACTACCAAATAAAATTTACATTTAAAGATAGTTTATTGGCTCTAAACCACTCATTAAAACTATCTAATTTATCATTAATTTGATCCTCAGAGTCTGTCATCTGAAAATATTAGTATCATTGGTGAATAAAGTACCGATAAATCATGGCATATGGTATATGTCGTTCACATATAAAATGAACTAAGTGGTCCCAAAATGGAACCTTGTGTTACTCCACAATTAATCTGTAAGGGGTCGAGCTTTCATTGTTAAATGAACAAATTTAAGAATGAAAGCTCTGACCCCTTACAGATTAATTGTGGAGTACCACAAGGTTCCATTTTGGGACCACTTAGTTCATTTTATATGTGAACGACATATACCATATGCCATGATTTATCGGTACTTTTATTCACCGATGATACTAATAGTTTCAGATGACAGACTCTGAGGATAAAATTAATGATAAACTATCTTTAAATGTAACATTTTTTTTTGGTAGTGTGTGGATCGTGTAGAAAGACGTGGGATTTAGGGAATTTTATGAATAACATCAAGATTAAAGTCGATAATGCTAAGTTCCTGGGAATTACAATTAATTCAAATCTTACTTGGCGAAACCATATCTATTCGCTCTCTAAAACTATAGACAGTGCTAGTTGGTATCATTTCAAAATTCAAGCACTAGTAACAGTGTAATGTACTTAGAACTATTTACAACACTTTGATTCTTCCGCATCTTTCATATTGTTCCACCATTTGAAATATAACTACTGAATCAAGAATGTGCCATACCTCTGATACCATAATAGGAGAGCTTTGTTAGAAAAATTTGAAGAATTTCTAAATGCTTGAAAAATGATATTTTTTATCTACAGAAAGTAATACAACTACTAGAACTGTTAAGAAGGTGAAACAATTTTACATTTTGGATAAAACGTTTCTTTTAAGAAAAGCAATTGCTACAAACGTAATTAAAACAGGCGGTATCATCTCAAAACAAATCACAATGACGTCAGTAAGTACATGGCATGAACTTACACACGTCATCAACGTATTACAATCGTTCAGAGATTCAGTAGAATCATGAGTTAAAGGCCTACATTGTGTGTATGAAGATTTGGTACATGCACGCACGGAGTAGATCAGTGTGGTAACATGACACAGCTGAGTTAAACCGAGCTGTACAAATTCCTTGTTAGTTTAATCATGGAGCTATTAACTGAGAATAACTCAGTTAATAGCTCCATGTTTTAATTCAAATAAGGTGAAAAGACGAAGAAAAAATGTCAAAAAATTAGAACTGAATACCTTTCTGCCGATATCGCACTTTTAATATGAGTAATGTGTTTGCAAAGGTTCGGTACATCTAAATGGATTCAGTTAGTAGATTGATAAGACAAATGCTTGATTTTAGAAATACAAACTGGAGTAAGACAGCGCGAACCCTCGCCTACTTGAATCGAGTATTAGCTAGCGCCTGGTACAGATAGCTAACCATCTGGAATGGAAATGATTTATTTGAATTTCGTGTCTTGCACGGTACTGCACGAATCTGCCGCATGATTTTACAATGTTTCAGAAAAAGCTGAGGTACAATCAGGTTGACATCTGATTCCAGTGACGTTAACGGGAAATGCAACAACACCTATCAGACTCTCTTGAGGATCGTTTCTGGTGTACTGAAGAATTTTTTGGCACAACTTGAACACTTTTTGAAAAATGATATTGAATGACTATCTACCTAAAATAATACAACTACTACGATTTTTGAGAAGGTGAAATAATTTTATATTTTGCATAAAACATTTCTTTAAGAAAAGCAATTGCTACCAACTTAATGGAATATGAATAGTGTGTTTATAAAGTTTCGCTGCATCTAAATGGGTTCCGTTTGATTGGTGAGACAAATGCTTGATTTTAAAAATAAAAAGTGAAGTGAAACAACGCGTATCCTTGCCTACTTGAATCGAGCATTAGCTAGCGCCTGGTACAGATAGCTCACCATCTGGGGAGGAAATAAATATATTTTTAATTTCGTGTCTTGCATGCTACTGCACGAATCTGCCGCATGGTTTTTACAATGTTTCTTTTAATAATAATGAATACTTTTTATGCGCCAGTATCCATCAAAAGTGATGCTCATGGCGCAGCGACACAACAATTACTGGATGATAAATATCCCATAACGCTTAAAGTTGGAAAGATAAAGCAAGGGTGCCATCTTGTTGGCACTTGACTCCAGCGACGGTAAATTAAAAGGGAACAATACCTCTTAGACTCTCTTCTGAGTATCACTTCTGATATGCTAAAGACATCTTTGAACAGACTATTACCACTTTTCAAAAATGGAATTATTTGAAAATTAACATACAAAATAATACTATTGGAACTTTAAAACTTTCTGTTTGTAAGATGTGGGGTGTGTTTTATGTTTTAATCTTAAAATACATAACAAATATCATATAAAATTTACTATCCAAAGCATGTATAGTGTTTTGCGATAAGTTGCACATCTGTAGTCGAGTTTACTGTCAAACAAATGATGGCCAACAGATCTTCTGGAAATGTTGGGCTCCGAAAATATCGGAAATGCCGAAAATTGCACGCTGTGGCCGCGTGGATTTTTTACTTTATTGTAATGATTTAAGCAATAATCTTACAAAATGGAGAAAGATGTATCCAAATCCTTAGCTGCTTTGCGTATGAAGATAATTTTAGATAAACCGTTATAGCTCTTATCTATTAGCAGATTAGTTTAAAATGGCATCAGCCTGATAGTCACCACTGTGTGTATCATTACATTCATGATTGTCGAACAATAGTGTGAAGGCTTTAAAGGAATTTTCCCGTAAATACATATGAAAGAAGACTATAAAGAAACAATTTGGAATACAAATCAGTTGATATCTTTTTTCGTTTAGGAGTTATTGCATTTCAAAGATTGCGAAAGTATGTTGAAAAGTGAACTTGCAGTGTACAACATGTAAAATACGACTGCATACCTGCAATCCAACACAATGTTTATGAAGTTCTTTGAAAATGATAATCATTTTACCTCTCTCTTAATGATTGGAAGCAGTTTCTGAGTAATTATTGATATGTGGTGTAGCATGCACTTTGCAAGAACATCTGGTCATGTACCTTAAATGAAAGAAAAATACATTTCCATTTTATAGAAATACATACAGATTTATCTTGGATCTGCAAGTATGACTTTACACTGCAAGGTGAATTTTCAACACAATGGTGAAATATTTGAAATGCAACAACTCCTAAACGACATCAACTCAACTTTTACACCAAATTGTTTCTTTGTATACTTCTCTATCATATCATACGTTAAAAATCAATGGAAATATTCCTTTAAATCACTGATCGTGGTATAGTATTACAGCGCATAAAAACGGAAGGATTCAACAAAGCAGTGTAATTATACGGGGCGTGGTAAGCATGACAGTAAAATAATTGTATTCACCATATAAAGAAGCTTTGAAAACCTATCCTTAATTAGAAGGGACAATTTCATTTATGTTCAATTATGGTTCAATAAGCAATTATGCAAAAACCGAGCTTAGTAACATCACTCTCAAATATGCCATTATAGAAACAAGTCATTTTCAAACAAACTTGTAGCATTTAACATTAAACATTTCTTTGTTTTGGGGATGCTTTTACGTCTCAGTTTTTAAGTTCAATTGTCTGTTTTTTACTGGTCATAGGTGAACTAGACACATTAGTGAGGGCATCTTTATGTAATTTTCTAAATATTCATTGACCTGTTTTGTCTGCTAAATACAATTTATTTCTGCTTATTACCGTAATCTTAGATAATTACTAGGAACAAATATTAATATCAGAGAGGTTTTGTCAGCTAGTAGATCTCCACTTGGGTGAATAAACTTGGCTGATTATTTGACTTCACTTTTCGGCCCACTAAAGAGAGCTTAGAGAAACACAGAAGAAAATTTGGTAAAGTTATATAATAGGTTCAGTTTGTTCTTATTCTGTAAGTTTTAAATTAGGCCTATATTATATCATACGCCTGCAATATGCATTTTTGAGTACAGTTTTTTTTTTTTTTTTTGCAAATTATGATCCGTCATTCCTTATTTTTATTTTTTTATTTACTGCATTTTCACAAAGTCAAAAGTGAAAATACTGCTTTTAGTAGGCGCTCATATATTTAATGATAACATATGTTAAGTAAATTTCATAGATGGAACGTGATGTGCTGGCTGTTATCAGAATAAAGAACATTTCTAATAAAGAAAAAATTCCCAAATTGACGGCAATTACAGATCATGCTGTTAGACCTCAATGAAGGCCAAACATCAAAATTACTTTCGTGATAAATTAATATTAATCACAAGATATACTTCAATCGTTGTACTGGTTAAAATTACCACTAACCGGTTTCTTAACATTTTCCTGACTAATTCATTTTATTCGCTGTTCATTTTGTTATGTGTCTATACATCAAATTATATTATTCAATTTATTCTTGCAACGATTCACAGTAATCTTCAGGTCGTCTGATGAGTATTTTTGTGTAATGCCTGTATTGTTTTTAAAAAGCTTAATTAAAGACAAATTAAAGGAGTTTTTATATGTATGATATACAACTTTGAAAGAGACAACTTGGTGTAAAAGTCACGTTGATAACTTTTTCTTTCGTGAGTTATTGCATTTCAAAAATTGCGCGAGTGTGTTGAAAAGTGACGTCACAGTGGATAGTAGGATGTTATAAAGGCAAATACGCTGATCACAATTTATGTGCATTTCGTTGAAAATTGCCTCTCTCTAAATTACTGGAAGCATATTTTGTTTATCTAATGAGATGGAGTACAATATACTCTTTATAAGAACTTGCTTCTCCCATTTGCTCATGAACCTTACATTCTAAAAACATTTTTTGCTTTAAAGAAATACATAATAATTACTTAGATCATTATACATTGTCATATGGCAGTCCGGGAGATATCCTCGATCAAGGATTCAGTATAAACCCTCGATAGCTTTTTTTTTCTTCAAAGCTATGGAGAACGCCATTATTTCCCATTATATGTAATGAAAGCCTAACACAGATTATCAATGGTGTATGATATTAGATCATAAATCTTGAAAATTATGAAATTTTGTAAATCATGAAATGTGTCCTAATTCGGTCGTCATAATTATTTTCATAAATTATCTTCCGATTTTTAAATATGAAAGGCTTGAAAATATTTTAATTCTTAAATAGAAAATATCATTACATGGGCATTTAGGGTTCAAACTCTTTAAAAATGATTCAATAGTGTAAAATAGTAACTGGAACTCAATTATAAAACATTAATTTTTCTAAAATATTTTGATTGTTTCTTACAACTAATGTGTAATTTTTGTTACCAAATTAAGCAAGGTTTTACCAGGCTGCAATTTGAGAGTAAAGAAATTCAATCTAGGGTATCTCGCGGACTGTATATTTTCACATGCTACTTGTTCGTTAAAAATAAGAGCACAGTTATTGACTGTTTGAGTCCAAAGAGTAAGGCATCTGTTATAAAGAGTAAGGCATCTATTACAATTATTATGATAAGATAATAGTGTGAGTTAAGCTTTAAAGGATTAGTTTAGAGGTCAAGCATGTCCAATTATTTTAAAAAGGACTTCAAAAAAACCAAAATGGTGAAGAAAGCGTTCAAACATTATTCCGTAAGGGAGATATTTGACTTTAAAGCTCTGTCTTGTGTGTGTGAAAATGACTAATGTAATAAGTCTACTATGGAAAGTTGATGTCTTTATCCACACTTTCCTAACAATTGTTAATGTATTTTAAAAAGGTTTATTTAATTTTTTCACGACCTAATTTATTTTTCCTCGAACTTTTTTCAGGTGGTATCTTATAAATACCTTCCTAGATTCAGTTTTACTACCTTCCTGACATATCACATGGTTTTTAAGCTACAAAATCGCAAGACAAAATATGATAAAATGCATACAGACTGAGTAATCTGAGGCCATGACGTCACAATTAGTCTGATTTTAGACGTTTGTACACAAATTATATCAAACTTTAAACTTAGATATCTCTTTAACACTCTTTTCACCGTTTTGTTCTTTTGAAGTCCTCTTTCATATAAGATAAACATGCTTGACCACTGTACTAATCCTTTAACGTTTGGAGCAGCCGTACATGCTGTATATGGAGCAAAGACTAGATTTGAAACCTGGGACTGTAATTTTCTGAGTTTTGAGACATTTTTTCCTTGTGTAATCTTGTACAATAGTATGATATTTAAAATCAGATGGTACACTCACCTAGCTCTGCTTGCAATATCAGAGAATAAGTCTATAAGCAAACGCCACGAATGTATAGGCACTCTAAAAAAGAAATGGAAAAATGTGACTATACTATAGTCAAATGTTGATCACAGTTAAGTCAAATTTTGATCATAGTTAGGATCGGTGCATAGTTGATCATGTCGTGGTCAAATATAACCATTCCTTTTTTATAGTGTATAATTGTGTTTCTTGATAAAACTCTACCTTTTCTTTTTGTTTGTGCGATTTTTTTGGAGAAACTTAAACAATTAATTCATTCACATGGAAGCTTATATGAAGAGAGATATTCAATTTTAAAGTTCTTATTTTGTAGAAACGACTGCTGGTGAAATTCTACTTCAGTAATTTGGCAAGCTTACCTCTAAGTAATTAATTAAAATAACAATCTTCCACATCTCTTAAGAATACTAGGTCTTTATAGATTTCCCTTTCTATTTATGATTTCTTCCATTAAAGTATATTCCAGTACTTTCAATTAGTGGTCGACGAACAAGACCAATTAAATCTAAATATTTAAGATAACTGTGTATGATTATAACGTGTCTAAGGAACGAGTAATATGAGAGCGTGCTCTTCATAGTTGATTAAAGATAATGGCCATCATGTTTGGCTCTTGTTCTCCGTTTCCTTCGTCGGATCTTTTGAGGACTGCTTTTTGAAATATTGTACAAAATTTATTTCAACAATTTTCGTCAGATAGTCTCCAATGCTTTAACATTTTTTTTTGAAAATCTCACCAATTGAATACATGAATGCTTAGAAACTAGACGTAGTCATAATCAAGTATGGAGGTCCAGACTACACTGTAAGCCATAAAAGAGACAAGTGGGCCAGTAAGTAGTTTGTAAGCAATAACATGGCCCGGGGGAACATTTGAAGGAAACTTTATCCTCAAAATTGTGGAGTACATTTGGATACATTTCTTTCATTTTTGCGATGAATTTCTTTAATTTCAAGCAATAATATTTTTCATTATTGGTTTGGATTGTCTTTGGTTGCATGATTTGGACTGTTGGGAATGATTAATTTGACTTTAGGAAGTGGTAAAAGTTATCCATCAAAGATGAAAGGTGTTGTAGTACCCGTCTTTTGTGGCCTAATATGTGACCTACCCACATCTATCATTGCTTGAACCGCGAACTTACGGTAATTGGTTATATACTATACTGTGTTCAATACCTGTGACTATTCAAATCACAAATGCTTGTACATAAAATTTCGTACATCACTTATCCTACGAATTCAGATGAAATAATTATAATTTTAGTGTAAAATTCTACATGCATCAGTCCAAAAAAACCTTAGATTTAATCATCGAAAAATGTTCCAAGTTGTATATTTCATCATTTCGTCACTGTAATCTTCCCTTAATAACTTATATTCAAAATAAAAAAGTAACTTTCTATTTGTTCAAAAATATATTTCAGTCAAACTATTAAATTTTAAGTTTTATAACCATTAATCATCTTGTGACAAACATCTTCCCCCATAACAAAATTGTAATTTATGTTTGTTGAATAACATTTTCGGATTAATCAAAACTTTTCAAATCATTTGCGTCAAAACAAGACGTTAATCACCTTTTGTAGGTTTTCACTGCTCAATAACACAATAACAACTTTTAAAGAATCTGTTCTTCACTACCGTAAAGCCGTAAGGAGCTTTGGGAACATAAAAAAATATCAAACTTTGGGAGAATCTGGCTGCTTTAGGAGGATTAAATGTGATAAAGGCTGGACTGTATATAATCTCATGAACGAATTAAACGGAGAATGATAATACTTTTTGGTATATTACAGAATGTACTTTTTCATCACTGTTGTAGACGTTTGTGCTGTAAGCACTTTCTTTGTCAAGATCCGTGTTGCAAGCTGCAATATGTGTGACTTCGTACAGGTCTATATTAATAAGATGAAGCGTTCATTAATGAATACCAATCTTTCGTAAAACAAAGTTTTTACAGTGCTTATTTGAATTAATCAATCTAGTACATATTTTGTACACTATAGCTAATCACTATGACCTAATTATATTTAACAAAAAAGAAAATATGCTTTTTTTGTAGGGTTGGACAATATATTGAACTTAGGGAGGTAACAGTACATAATAGCATAATGTAAATGTTTTCATCAATGACAACTGTAATTCAGACAGTGCTTATTCCAAACACGTTGTTGAAGGCGATGGTAATTTTATCAGATTATAGCACGTATAATAACATCACCCTACTGATACTGTTTTTCAAAACAATATAAACAAAAAATATTCGACGTTTTTTGACTCATTTGCTTAATCTTCCTGAAAATAACATTCACAAAAGTATTTCAGGGATGTGCACTTCTTTTCCAAAGTTGTATATTATTTTAAAAGTACAATGCAACAAAGATTTATGTACTGAATCTATTGTGTTAGAAGTCCGCGTGGCTCTAATTTGTTAAGTTATATAAGTAATTGAAACATTATCTAAATCAGGGGTATAGCCAACTTTTTGGATTAAAAGTCGCCGAGGGAAATATTTGAAATTTTAGCATATTTTCTGGACCATTTTATCATACCCATTTCCCTTTTTTTAGAGAGTCGTCGACCCTGTCGAACTACTGGCTACACCTATGTAAATCCATTCCAGATCACCACAATCACGTTTTGAATCAATTGGTGCGATTTTTAAGAGGTAATGCTTTAAGTTTAAAAGGGTGACAGCGCACAGCCAATTCAAAATAAGTGTATACTGAACATCAAGATAATTGATATATCTCGTAGACAGGATTTGACAATTTTCTTCAAAGACCTTGAATACGACGATGACAGTTTTAACAGTGATAATTTATAAAGTGTTCCTAATTATTCATTATCTAACGAAGTTGTTATATTGATGTATGTTAATTGAAAATGTTCTTGTAGCATTCTTAATAATCCAGTCTAGAGGTAATTAAATCTTTGATATTAACAAAAGCAGGTTAATAATTAGGCAAGCTGGGATAATTTGATTCATTCTTGGACTAATAGGCACAAATAATTTGTCAAGTGTCAGGTTATCAAAAAATAAAGCATTGGAGTGGGCCCGATTGTTTTAAGAAAGTCAAAGGCAGTCATGTTTTTATATTACATTACAATTTAAATAATTAAACCAAACAGATTTGTTTTCTTCTGCAAGTATATTTTCCTTAAAATTGCCACGGTTTCAGTTAAGTTGGAATGGTGTCAGCGAAGAAATTTTCTTCAGCCGTTTACTAGGTGTTGCTTTCTTGGAAATATCGATGACGAAGATTAAGTAAAAACTAATGGAAAATTCTTCTTCTTTGTTCTTATGAGCAGCTTACAGAGACCATTTCATTGGTGCCACTACTGTGTGGATTGAATCTGTTTATATCAAAAAGCAAAAACCTTCACCGAAAAGAAGCTACTCAATTTGTATTTTAAATTTAATTGAAACGTAGCACAAATTGTTTAAGCAACCAGAGAAATAGTTAAATAACCACCTAAACAGTCTATGATGAGGGTACGTGCATACAGGCTTCGCAACAAATTGGCCTGCAACTGTGAATAAGTGTTCTGATTTTTACACCTATGTGGATGCACTATAAAGATATGGACCAACAACATAGGTACTTTTATACCTCCCTCATATTTATTGAAGGATTTGGGGTATATTATGAGAAATACTTACAACATGTCATATTATGGAGAACCATATTATTTGATTTAAATTGGATTTAAAAGCAGGCATGTAAGAAATTGTTGGCGTAAATGCAATTGAGTTCGTTAGAAAATGTATTCTACTAAATGTTGATTAAATTATGACTATTGACTGTTTTATTACCAAATACATTTTGCAAATTTTCTTAGCTGATCTTTTTCCTCGTTGAATCAATAACCAACACCAATTACTTTGCTTTCCTGATAAGCTCCTCTCGTCACCTTTCATTGTAGAGTGTCTTTATTGATTTAGATTTTTCTCAGGGGCATTTAATGCCGATTGAAAGAATGAAGAAAAAACCTGCTTAATATAGTTTGCTCAAATGGACCACTTAATTTTTTCAAATGTGTATCTAATATTACAACCTCCGAAATAATATTGATTATGCATATATATTCTGAACATTTTTCGAATATCGAAATTCGTTTCAAAGTCATTTGGAATTTTAAAGATAAAAAATTGGTCTTGAATATATGACTTTTATGAATTTGAAGAGTATGAAAAATAAGCGCAAAATTTCGTCAAAACTCTCAAACACTTATAGGAGGGACTCTTAAAGTCAAAGTTTGCAAAATCTTTTTTTTTAACAGTCAATTATCGACATGTGAGTGTCGTATGTTTAATCTACGCTCCCAATTAACGTTTTTGAGTTATAAAATAAACCACACCCGCCATAGCAACGCGGTAACTAGGTGATAACAGTCCTCAAATTCGCAATCGTGTACGACCAATGTGTTGACATTTAGATGTTCGCGAGGCCTGCCACAAGCTTTGATTAATTTATAGCACTTCTCCGGATTTTTGAGTTTTTAGCAAATAGGATCAACAAAATTCAGTTTGCTAACTGTTCAGGGTAACACCAATCAGATGTTTAAAGCCTTCAGCAGGCCCGTAAGCGCAATTTTTGTTCTCCATTTTGCCGTCCCTCAGTCTGTTTGTGCAGAAATTTGTTTTGTACAGTAAGTTGCATTGACTACATAAGCGCGCGTCGTTAGCTAGCTGTACTGTACCAGTACCGCAGAGGATGTTTGCCCCACTTAGTTATGCAGATTTTGTTGCTAGGCAAATTTGTGCGGTGATTGTATAAAACAAGCTGTCAATCATTAAACCCAGAAAGGTTAATTTGCAAAGAGAGAGTAAAGCATATGATGCAATAAATGTTGCTAAATTCTTGTTATATGTTGCAGGTGTTAATTGAGTTGAATGTAAAATAAGCAGTATGGTATTATATCAAGCCAATTTCAAGTGCAGAATCTCCAGAAAAAGATTTAAATAAAAAAAGCTGCATTGTTGGTAATGACTACGAAATATTTGCGATCAGGAAGGTGGATTTATCTTCCGTTCGGTAAAAAGTGCAGAAATTCGGATGATTAAATTAATTCATCGACGTTGTCAAAAAAATTAAAGGTCAGATATCGTAATAACGTGAATAACGAAGTGTAATACAATTCAACGTTTCTGATTGGTCAAAATGTTTACGCAATTACCGAGCATGCACCGACAAGTCAATAAATTACTGCCCGAAGTAATGTTACTATTATGATCAGATTTAGTGGCGAGGGTCAATCAATTTTTTTGAGACGAAATTCCATCTTTAAGAAATGCAGTCCACTTAATCACTTTCGTTTGTAAAATTCAGCCATAGTTGCAATTACATTTTAATAAAGAACGATGAAGAAATTATAAAATTGTAGCAATGGTTATTCTTTCACTGCATTTGCTTCTTTTGCTGTTTTGAGTGTGATAAATGCTCTCCGAAAAGGCATATTTTACACCAATCTCTACGTTCGTCAGGTTCCTTATGCGAATGTCATCGGAGAGATGTATACATAAAATCTAATTACAACTCGTAAATGCTTATATCCCAAAGGTAAACTAAGAGAATTGACTTCAAACAGGATTATCTGCTTCTTCGTGAAAAAAAAAAACTTTATTCTTTCTTGGTAGTTAAGGTGCTCCATTCGGCTTTTCTTTTTTTCGGACAGCAACATCATATAGAATGTCATTTTCAGTGCGTGAGTCTGAATTTGCTTTACTAATCATGTTGAAGATGCATTTCGATGCATTTCTTGTATCGTTTCAATTGTGAACATTTTATAGCATGCTGTTCATTGAACTTATACATTTGAAAGTTGTATTTGATGGTTGTAGAATTCTGTTAAGACAAATTATATTTTAGTTTAATTAGCATTAGTAGATTTTCGTCAATATTATACTCGTTGTTGTAGTAGTAATCTTCATCATAACTATCATCATCATTGTAGTCGTCATCACCATTATCATCAACATCATCATCATCGTCATCATCATCATTATCATCATCGTCATCGTCGTCGTCGTCATCATCATCATCGTCATCATCATCGTCATCATCATCATCATCATCATCGTCATCAGCAGCAGCATCATCATCAGCAGCATCATTATCATTATCATCATAATCATCATCATCATTTTATGGTGTACCTTTTATATACTATAATAGGCGCTACAATACCAGAAAAGAGTTAAATCGCCAACTAAATTAGTCAAGATTGAGAATAAATTAAAGTTAACTAATCTGAATTTGAAAGTAGCAGATAAGAAAATAGAAATATATGCCCGTTTATTCGACAATCATTGCTGCAAAACTGCGTATATTATTACCAGAATATATAAAATTGTGTAAATTGTTTCACATTTTGATGGTCTTTGACATGAATACATTTAGTTGTAATGATGCCTACAACTATCAATAATCCGTGTTTTATAACTATTAATAATCCATGTTTTGTGCTTGATTAGGTTTGAATTTATATTAGGCGGTCAGGCATTGTGGATCAATTGGATGTTGTTTCATGTGAATAAATTGTTTCTCTAATCTATCTAAGCAGAACTTTCAAGGAAGTTGAATGATTTGAATAAAAAGAAATAAAACTAACTAAAATGTTACACTGATATCATTGAATAGATAATTTGTTAAAAGTCATCTTTCGACCTAAAATAGCAACGTTAAATGTTAAAGCCGTGTACATTATGTTCAGATATTGATTTAATTGCGTTTGAATTTTAATGGTGGACCGGAAAGAGGGAATTTATAAATCCTTATCAATTTCCTTAGCTGTAAAAAACAGTAAATTGTACAGATCATGCAGTGTTCGCCCACTGGTTCGAAGGCACAATAGTCCGAAGGTTCAATAGTCCGAAATAAAAGTCCAATAGTCCAAAGGTTTAATAGTCCGAAGGACCAATAGTCCGTTAGGGTTAGGGTTAATGTTAAGGTATGCCTTCGGACCATTGAACCTTTGGACTATTGGACCTAATTCAGACTATCGAACCTTCGGTTATTGAGCTTTCGGACTATCGAACCTTCGGACTATTTAACCTTCGGACTATTGGACCTTTGATTAGCGGGCCTTTTCTTTACGACTTTGAAATTTCGGACCATTAGGCTGGGTCTTCGGACCAGTGGGCTGGCACCGATCATGTAGTCTATGTATACTTAGAGTCATAATGGTGCATGTAGCATAACACGTTGCCTTCAAATCTGAAGCAGTTCTCGAAATGCTCTGTCTGTCAAAGAAGATTTTATAAGCTGTATGAAAATCAGCAAACAAAACAATGTTTGAAAGTCTACTATCTAATCTTACAAAATGTGCATAATAACACGACAATTGGAATAATAAAATCTGTTTCATACGCACAAAATAAACATTTCGTTAATATCATCAAAAAGACAGTATGTTGAAAGTGATTTTACGGCTTTAGAAAGTCTGATAATACGAAAATGTTAAAGCTGTTTCTAAGATGGTTCGAGGATTGACATTTTTATTTTAATAATGTACGAAAATAGGGAATTTATTAGTCCTTAACAAACTGTAAAATGGGAAACTGTTGCTTGTTCAGATTATGCAGCCTATATGGGCAGATGGGTGTCTGAGGTCGTAATAGTGCATTAAGCATGATACGTTGTCTTCAAGTATGGGGCAGTTCTGCGAAATGCACTGTGAAAAAAAGTTGTGTAAACTTTTTAAAATGTGCATAATGACAAAACAAATGTTGTAGCTAAATATGTACAATACCGTAAATTAACGTTGATATCATAGAAAAGATTTGATATTGAGACTGATATATCAACTTAACAAATTGTAAAATGGGAAGAAACTGTTGATTGTTCAGATTATGCAGTCCAAATGGGCAGATGGCTGTATGAGGTCGTAATAGTACATTACATTGTCTTCAAATATGTCGCAAATCTGCGAAACGCATTGTGAAACAAATTATTTATGTTAGCTTTACGAAATATGCATAATGACATGAAAATCGTTGTAATAAAATCTCTACAATACGCACAAAACAATTTACATTGTATGTTGAAACTGATCTTAACAACGTGCGCTACGACGAGAATGTCAACGCTGTTTTTAAGATGTTTCAAGTATTGACTTAATTTCACGTTTGGAATTCAATAGTGCACGGGGAACAGGAAATTTATTAGCCCTTAAAATTTTCCCAAAATGTAAAGTGGAAAACCTGTCATATGTTCAGTTTATGTTGTCTATGGATGCCTAAGGTGATAATAGTGCATGTGACATGATGCTTGATATTCTGTTATTCAGAAGGCCAAAAACACAAAGTTCGATGTTTAAAGTTTCATGACACGACTATCATGTATTTAAAATCTGTACGAAAGGTTAAAAAGGTAATGCTAATGGCAAACGAGTTACAGTCGGACATGTCTGTTTATCATAATGCATTTTAGTTTAGAGTTTGCTTTACCCGTATTGATTTTGTTGTTTCATTTTTACTTTCCACAAACCTAATGCCTGGAAGGATGAACTGTAATAACTACCGATTTGGATCTTGCCACCGATCTTCATTGTTCCTCCTATGAAGTGTTTGCAGCTCCTGTGAAACGCGCGAGGTTCGCAAAAACAAAAGATAAACCAAGATTTGGATCTTACTACAGATCTTTATTGTTCCTCCTATGAAGTGTTTGTATCACCTGTGAAACGCGCGAGGTTCGCAAAAGCAAATGTCAAACGTAGAATTGGATCTTACAACAGATCCTTATTGTTCCTCCTATGAAGTGTTTGTAGCACATGTGAAACGCGCGAGGGTTGCAAAAACAAATGATAAACCTGGATTTGGATTTTACTACCGATCTTCAGTGTTCCTCCTATGAAGTATTTGTAGCACATGTGAAACGCGTGAGGTTCGCAAAAACAAATGATACACCTGGATTTGGATCTTACTACCAATCTTCATTGTTCCTCCTATGAAGTGTTTGTAGCACCTGTCAAACTAGCGAGGTTCGCAAAAACAAATGTCAAACCTAGATTTGGATCTTACTACATATCTTCCTTGTCCCTTCTATGAAGTGTTTGTAGCACCTGTCAAACGCGTGAGGTTCACAAAACAAATGTTAAACCTAGACTAACCTTTTTTATAGGAAAATTTCGAAAAGCATGCCACATGCAAAACGATAAATTAATATATGAAGTAGGTCCCTAGCTCGTGCAGGCTTTTAACAAAACGCTGAGTCGTTTTAGGTCATGCACTAATTGTTTAAACGTTTTGGCAATGGATTACAAAAGTAAATTAACATGCCCATTTTGTTTTTAGCATTGCAGTTTCAGTAACGGATATCTTTATCATCCAGTTTTGAGAATATTAGTACATAGTAAAATTTAAATTAAACAATGTTTGTCGAACAAAAGGGACTATCAACGTAGTTGTTTTTTTGTTTTCTTAATACGATTGGTGAGTTTACATTATAAAATAGTCATCCGATAATTCATTTGAAATAAGAAATAAGAAAATAAAAACAAAAACACATTGCATTACCATACTTTACTTTGCAATAGTCATTGATACCTTATTCTAAATGGGTAATAGAATTACATGAATTCAGAACAAATAAATCCTGTAAAATGTATTATATGGTCCAATGATATAACAAATGTGATAAAAAAAAAAACGATTTAGCAATATCAAATTGCCTTTTTAATGCAAAATGCAACCGTCATTTTTTTATCTAATCCTATGAGAGATGTTAATGAAAAATGTAAAAGGAAACTGTCATTTTTATTTCATATCGTTCTTTGTATGGAACAACATCATATTGCGATGTGAAATTCGATTCCGGACAAATCAGTAAAAACATATTCAAACATAGTTGTTTTTTATTACAACGTAATGCAAAAAGTACTTTGTAATTTTATGTGATTTGAGAGGTTCCACGTCATCCTTAACAAGCCAAATCCTTTCAAGGTAAGGCATTGTCTCATGAATACATTTGGAAATAAACGCCGCCGTGCTAGTAACGTCACCTCCGGTTTTTAATGTTCTATATTGATTGCGAGAAATCTGGTACGTTTTCGGAAACAAATGTAGGGCTCTATATTCGGTCGGTCCAGCGGATGATATATAAATATAAATATATATATATATATATATATATATATATATATATATATATATATATATATATATATATATATATATATATATATATATATATATATATATATATATATATATATATATATATATATATATATATATATATATATATATATATATATATATATATATATATATATATATATATATATATATATATATATATATATATATATATATATATATATATATATATATATATATATATATATATATATATATATATATATATATATATATATATATATATATATATATATATATATATATATATATATATATATATATATATATATATATATATATATATATATATATATATATATATATATATATATTTACATTTGTCTTTTACAAGTTCAAAGATAAATATTTAAAAACACAGAACAAGCCTTGTGTTTAATATTTTTTCATTCAAAGACATATTTCATACCAAGACGGAAGCGTTGTCTTTCATACTTTAGAGCAGATTGTACACTTACAATCTAGTGTTTCCTTACGATATTGTGCTTTGTACAGCGGCTCATTATATGTGTCCTACTTCTATCAGTAATAAACTATGTTTAACGGAGATTAAATAAACTTTAGCGCCTACCAAATATTTTTTTTTGAAAAGTGCGAAATGAAATGCTAGTATTGTTTTTGAATGAAAACAACTTAAATGATATGGAAAAACACTTGTGTATTCAATATATATTTGCAGAAAAGATTAGACTGATGCTTCACGGAATATTTTTTCCTAACATTAAAACAAATTTCTAAATGAGTATTTTGTTAAATACGTTGTCCGCGATTTCTAATAAAACAAATAATTTGAAGGAATTATTCCGTCTGAAGCCCGTGGAGAGGAAGAGGTACAATTATCTAAAGTGTTTGAAGATGTTTTAAAACAACCATTCTGGCACAATTTGCATTGAATACTTAAAATACAATTTTATATACAAATTATTATTATGTAGATTGCTCTATCTTCATGGGTTTATCAATCTAAATTTGTAACGGTAAAATGAATTGTGCGATTTGCCTAAAAAGTCATAAATATTTTCTTATTATAATAGTAAAATATTACGATAATACGCATAGCTTTAGATCCAAAGTTTTCCAGCTTTGCTTCAACGTAAATTAAGTCGTATTATTTAGATGTTCAAGATTGCTTTACTCATTAAGCCATAAAGGTTAAGCACTTCCTTTCACAGCTCTTTGTATTTTTTATGTATGTGCTTATTATTATCATTTGAATATTGTGATAAAACAAATAAATAAATGAAATGAAATGAAATATTATTTCAAAAAAGATGCAGCCATGAGAAGCCAAGAAGAGTCCTCTCACCGTAGACGTTTGGGTTTGAATGATGACTCGTAGAAATAAGACGTTTGAAGAGAAGGGAAGCTGTCGAAGCTGTTTAGCTTTGATGACAAAATGTAAAGAATGACCTTTTGACATTTTACAAAGGAATTGCAACTTGTTTGATTCGCTTCCGCACTGTTAGGAACCACCTCTTCCACTTAAAATCGTCAAAAAATTCCGGACTGACACTCAGCACAGTACAATGTCTCTCAGAAAGTACAGAAAATTCCTCTGGCAGTTCGTTTGCAATCAGCAAATAGCTAAGCTATTAAACAAAATATTAATCTATCAGTGTCAATTAAAATCAACACCGTATGCTTTCCATTAGCCTAAATAAAAAATATTAACAGGCTGAATCTGTCACCCCACCCACCTATATCTCGGATATTTATTTTCGCGAATGAAACCACATTGTTCTCTGTAAGGTAAACTGAATTCTATATTTTCAATCAAGTATGCACATATTTGTCCTGATATGTTATACAATATTCAACATTGCACTTTTTATGACAATATTAAGGGATTACTTCGGTGTCGTAACACTGATTTATATTTACACATAACACATGATACCATTTGATTTTTTCATTCCATTTTTTTCAGTTAATGTAACCACAACGTTTTGGACAAAAATGATTAATACGTCTTACACCATTTTAAGTGACAAGCGTTATGCTAATTACATACCAGTGATGAAGCAATAAACGAAAGACTGGTACTTAATGCATGAACTACGATAACATTATTCCCTGGAGTTTACTATCTCTCTCTCTCTCTCTCCGTTTGTCTGTCTCTGTCTGTCTGTCTGTATGTCTGTCTGTCTGCCTCTCTCTTTCTCTCTCTCTCTCTAACGGTTTGCGTATGTATGGACATGTAGTAATTGCTACATTATTTGCTACATTATTTGAAAGAGTAAATCTGAGCAAATCAATTTTTGAGTTTAAAAAAAATTGTTTTCAGTTTTTGAGTTATGACAGGTCAGAATTAGATCAGTTAGTATGATGTATGACTAGGCAAACAGCTCAAAATCAGTATATAATTCTTTCCTATCTCAGTGAAAATGATGGAAAAGTTTTTCATTAAACGTATGGCAAAAATTTAAAAATATTTTGGTCGAAATTTGCTACACCACTTCAAAAAATATAATAGATATTTATATATTATATATATATATATATATATATATATATATATATATATATATATATATATATATATATATATATATATATATATATATATATATATATATATATATATATATATATATATATATATATATATATATATATATATATATATATATATATATATATATATATATAAATATATATATATATATATATATATATATATATATATATATATATATATAATATATATATATATATATATATATATATATATATATATATATGTATACATATATATATATATATCTATTTATTTATTTAAAATAGAAAACATTAAGGTCGCCTTGTAATACTTCACACAACAGTCCGGGAGATCTCCTAGAAGTAGGAGATCTCCTACTTTTAGGAGATGGCATTTTCGTGTTCCAATTATTCCAACCCATAATCAATGTAATTTCCTTTCAATATTCAGGTAAATATATACCTAAAGGCCTAGTAAGTGATCTTTTACATTTTAGCCGTTTGACCGCAAGTAATCAAAAAATTCAGGTCAAGTTCATAAATTTTCGAATCGAATTTCTCGAAATCTGAAGAGCTTTTGAAATCTGTTCTCAAAACAAAGCGCAATGACGTCTGTAAGTACATGCCATGTACTTACACACGTCATCAAAGTATTAGAAGCGCCTACAGTATGTGTATGATGATTAGGTACATGCACGTTGCTACGTACAGTATATATGTGTCGTAACATCATGACACGGCCGAGATGAACAGAGCTGTAAAAATTCGTCGTTAGTTTAATAATGGACTTATTAACTGAAATTAACTTACTTAATAGCTCCATGTTTTAATTTAAGAAAAAATGTTGCCTTGACGGGATTCAAACTCGTTACGTTTGACACAAAAGCAATTACAAAACACATCACCTTAACCATTCCGCCACAACAATGGTGAATTCAATAGTTGCTGTGTTATAGATATAGTGCGTGATCGGAAGAGGCGCGTGTAGACATTGGTTGAAATTTCAACCAATCAGCAAATTAGAAATGAATGCCGTTATCGCAAATTTGAAGTAACTGAATAACTGGTGCCAAAGCCTAGAACAAATTTCCCAACCGTTTTGAGTTTGAGCACATGGGAAAGCATATGGACATAGTCATAGGGACATATGCACAGGGACATATGCATAGGAACATATGCATAGAAACATTCAGGTAGGGATTGAAACTCCTACCATCGAGACCGACGGCTTTACGTCCCCTCCGACCCCTCCAACCATTGGCCACTTTTCACAAAGGTGGGAGAGAAGGCAAACCTCTGTGCTTGATGTCAGCTTATATCGTTATACATATCTGAGGAAAAATTGCTGGTTAAATCGCCGTTACTCTCGAACCTGGGACCTCCAGCATCTCAATCGTACGCTCAGCGACTAAGCTACCTCCTTCCCTGTGAATTGTTTTTATAGCATTTCTAATCCTTTTTTTTTTTTTTTTTTACGCAAATACACTAATATTGTCATGTTGGTCTTCATATGACGTTATATTTTTGCTTTAGACTTACTATGCTGGTCATTTTGAAACACGTTTTTGAAAACTTAGATAAGGAATCAACGTAGATTTTCATTATTAAGTTTCTTTTTCTGTATTCTTTTACATGGAATGCAAGTGTACGACCACAAAATATCTTTATTAAGGAAGAGTTATTCAATAATTACTCGCTCAATTTCTGAATTGTGAGTAGTATACCTTTTTGAATGCTCATGTTACATGACCGTGAAGTCGTCATCGTTTAGATTCTCTAATTGATTTCAATGATTATATTCGTACAGTATAAATATAAACATCAAGCACTGTAACGCATTACACTAAGGAATATCTGACTATTTCATAATATTTAAAACGTGATTTTGTTTTCGCTTACTCACGCTCCTTTGAGAACTACAAGGTAACAAAACAACCCCTGTGCATATGTTTTATTTATTAAAATGCTTAAAACATTACAATTTGAAGCATACAAGGTAACAATTTGTATGCAGAAACCTTACATTCACAAAATATCTTGTTTCATTATCTTTTTTTTTTTCAATTCCATGATTCCATCAACAACGTATCTCGCCCTTGGCACGTCTGATAAAGTCCATTACTCGGTCTATGCAGCTGAGAATGAAGTCATTTTACATTTGTATCGGTAATTTCCGGAAAATTTATCAATTAATGTCACATGGCCGAAATGCACGTGTCCACAATGGACCATTGGCATATTGAGAATCTTATTGACAAATCAAATTCTAGGGAAAGTGTATGAAACAATGCTTTCAAAAGGTCTTCGTACGTGTGTTATTCGCTTGATTGAAAATGTGACCTGAGGTCATCAGCATAGCAGCCGTGCGTATTCATCCCGCATTGGAGTGAAAACAAAGTGATCAACTGTGTTTGTTTACATGTCATACAGTAAACGCATACGGACTTGCCCACGTGTATCGCGCAAAGGTTTGTTTTCACTCCAGAAAATGACGTCATCTCCCGGTTGTGACGTACCACCAACTAAGTGTGTGCGCATTATTGTTTTCTAATTTTCCTCAGCAACTGGAGCTGATCGGTTGTGCAAAAAAGGGAAACCACCCCCAGCAGTCGATGGTTAAAGTATTGAAGAAATCACACCGGCTAAGCTCGATTGATGCAGGATTACTGCAGTCTGACTGTTATAACACAATCAAACATTAAAATCCAATATCCAGTTCTTGGAACTCAAAAGGCAAAATTTAAAAGAAAATGCAAGGTGGTCAGATTATGTTTAAAATGTCAAAGGCCCAATCTATTTATCTTCTTGCAACATTTCTTTTTTTGTTGCTTTCCGCCTTGTCAGTTTAACCCTGTTACATCTACCAGAAGCTGTATGGCAGCTACCCCAAACAGAAAACAAGAATGATAAAAGTGATTATTCACAAACTCTTAAAATGTGAAGTTCAAGAAAAAACGTAAGTAAAGTGGAAATCTTGTCTCATGGAATTTCCCCTAATTTCATAATGCCGATACCTAACAAAAGCTGACAACTGCCAAAATATTTAGTGTTATCCACAAATACTAGATAGCACTAGAAAATGAAGTAAACAGTATTAACATCAGATGTTGTTATGACCGCGCTGTAAAACTTTTAATTCTGACCAAACCAGTGCTTAAATTCTCATTGGCACAGTGTTACGGTAACCTATAATAAATTGTACCATTCTTTTCAATCAAAAACAACAAAAACAATTTCACAAGAAACAAGTTTAGATTCACGATCTCCTTGGTAAAATTTAATTGTCGTCCTTGTGGAGATCACATTTGACCTGCTACAGTATAGCTGAAAAGGTACATTTCGATACTGACTAAGTGAAACTTCATTACAGTTCTCGGAGAATTAATGAGAACTTAGAGGAATTATTTCCTAGAGGCATATATATTGTTGAAAGACGCAAACCCCAGATGGGAGCTTCCATTTCAGAAGGAAAAGCGCATTCCGCATCTGGCGACACTGAACATTAATCCTCCAAGTACATGGAAATCTGTATATTTTGTATTCATAATGGAACTTATCAAAAGTTAACAACAAGAACAAGGATGTCTGGAAATCTGAAGAAACCAGTTTAGCACCGTACAATGAAACTTAATTTTACAAGTATGTGTTCGCACAAAGAATGTGGTACACACTAGTACTGTAGTACACACCAGTAATATAGGACACACTGGTATTAGTCTAACGAATGCTGAGTTTTATTTGAATTGATTTTAATTTTATTGACGAAGATTTATCCCCATTACATTTTATTACATGTTCGATGACCAGCTCTAGAAAATAACAGTTTCACTTGCAAAAAACCGATTTGAATGCGAAATGAATTTACTATTGAATAGCTTCCCAGCTACTCAACTATTGGTAGAAGAGCTTCTAAGCTTTGAATTTCCGACGCTTCGTTGCAATTTTCGTTTCCATCTGAAAGACAAAAACATTTTCTGTTTGATATTACAAACAAAAAAAACATTAAATTACCATCTTAAACAATATCTCCTATGTCTTTCATTTGTCTATCCGTATTTCTCATCTTGCATCTACGATTATCACACACATTAATCAACACATGCGGCGTTCACACTTCGCTTCATTTATTCATCTAATCTATTACGCATCTATCTACCCAGACATCTATCTGTTCTTTTCTACCAATATAGCTGTTACATTATCTGTCAAAGATCATTCAAATGGGATGATAGTTATAAAATAACAGTCTTCTTTGGAATTAAACTACGTAAAACTGATCGTTTGTAGAAAAATATAAAATAAATGGAGCAGCCTTGAAACAAACAGGTACTTACATGAAAATGTGCCAGTTGCAATCATTGAGCAAATTTCAATGAATTCATTTTCCCTTTTTAACATTAGTGAGCTTTAATCTACGTGTTTGGCTAAAGAAACCATGAATCTTATTCTATTTCGAATGATATATGTAGTTTTACCTGGATTTACACGAAGGTCATTGGTTGCAACATCCGATTTGTGATGTTCTTCATCTATAAAACATGGCAAATCACCGAAGACATCAAGGTATTCCTAAACGAATTAGATCATTAACATGTTAGATTTCTCACGATAAACAATGATTAGTAACAGCTTCATGATTAAATGCTTCATTACTTTAATTTCTTGCCGGATCTCATGGTATCCACATGTGTCGTAATTTTCTCATTGTGAAGGCAAATTATTATGAAGCCCTATTTTAAATGATACGATAGGGTAGGCTACCGGAAATTACTCCTCGAGTACTTCGTAAAACAGGTGGCATTTCTAGTCAGATTCACCAGAAAAGATTAAGATATTGATTAATGAATCAAAGATATTCCTTATATTTTCTTTTGTTTCGTAATTAGTATCCACGATGGAGACGATCAAACTGTATCACATTTTTGTTATAACGCATCTTTGTATAATGACTCTGAGCGCAATCGTGACCTTCAGCGTCAATAGGTGAAGGGAGGGTGTCAGTATATCATATCAGATAAATACGGCTAGATTGGTTCAGTGGTCTAGAGGTGCAGTGAAGAAGTAACGCTCGTATGCGAAAATTACTGGGTTTGATTATCGCCGCGAGCACGGCATTTGAGTCCTTGGGCAAGACACTTCTCTCTGCTTGTTCTTGTACACTCAGCTGTAAATGAGTACCAGCACTGCTGGGAGTTGACCTGCTGATGGACTGGCGTCCTGTCCAGGGAAGGTCCATGAGCTCTTATCCGCTTACGTCAAGGAAACTGGGGATAAGCATTCGTGGCTCTAGTATGGATTTAAGTTTATAAACTAAGTCACTAAATTTAATTTGTATAATAGAAACCAATAGGATAAACATAACTGTGTACTAGTGAATAAACTACTTTAATATATCATTATGTTAATCAATATAAGATTTCAAAGATATAACAAATTTATATGAAAATAGCTACTATAGACGATTGACACACTCATTCTTCACTTACTTAATATTTTATTTTGATACATTTCAATAACTGATTCATTTTTGTAATTACTTCAGGTCTACAGTCAGACAGTCGGTAAATTTGTACTAGATTTTCACTAACTTATTTCCTAACATATTCAACTTCTCAGAAAAATATACAATAGAATCCAGAAAGACTTTTAATGAATGTGAGGATGGGATTTCACAACTGATTCCAGTTATATCTACACAAAAGTTTTAATGCCGTTTATAATTTAAAAAAATAATACATACCTATCTAAAACTTTGTTTCGTACGTTTTCGGTTTGTACTGTACAAATGTTGCACTCAACAAAAGTTATCAAAACTTGTAATATCACTCTAATATCTTTATACAAATATCCATTATGTAAATTTCCATTTCCCATGTCATTAATATCTGATATAATTCTTTATTTATGAACCTAGAAATATGCTTCATGATTAATATGTTATCATAATTGTAAACTCGAGGCTTAAATATTTCTTTCATCCAATTAACCCTATCATTTTGTTCTTCATTTTTTTGTTTCAAATTTTCAGTTTTACAAATACAGATTTTTTAAACAACATTGATCTCTTTGTTATTATCATCAATCCAGTTTCATATAAGTTTTCTTAGTCCATTGGAAAACCTTGCGTAAGGTTTAATTTTCACTTAAGACAACCCTTCTTGGTTAACCCAAATCTTAGACTGTTAAAGGGTTCTTGTCTACTTAAAATCCTGGAAGCGACAGAATCCAAGAAAGAACATTCCTTCCAGCTATGTACCACATTTACTAATATACATGTTTTGTTTATACATCTGGTACAATGGGTACATTGGAAGAAACCATAATGCACTAATCATCACTTAAAGATTGTATTTATTTGCAGTGCAAAGTTTAAAGCACAAGAAACATATTTACTGTTGTACTGCGCTATATAAAATAGTACACCTGAAATTTACATGGATGAACAGTTTCAGAAAGAAATCATTTATTTTTCACTTTAGTTTTGTTCCTGCAATGTATGCTTTTGACTTTTTTTTTTTAAGGAATTATTCAGATTTAAATAAACCTTATTGCTCAAGCAAAATGTAGTTGTGATGATATATCAGTGTGTATCGAAAATGTAGAACCCATTCTGCATTCTGCAACGCAGGTCAATGAAGGTAAAGGAGGTTTCACTTGAATTGTTGGCTCCTTTAAAAAGCTTTATCTTCACTCGACTCACTTACAGTCTGGAAGCATGCCTATTAATAAGAACATTTATAACACACGAGAATGATAAAGTCATGCCAGACATATTGTTCAGATGTTGCGATAGAATGTCATAGTTTCTAACTTATGTACTTGAAATATCGAAAATCATTGTGTTGAAAAATGTTTGAATTTTCAAAACGGCCGTTTCCCGCTTAAAAACCTAGCACTAATTGTCTATTATTTCTAATATTTCGAAAACGGCGTGGTGAATATATCAAATGGGAATGGAAAAGTTTTACCCATGTCAGTAATGAAGGCATTTTCATGAGTTTTAAGTTTCCCCTTGCAAAGATATTTTCCCAGAGGAATTTGAAATTTGAAATATATAACATTGCATCAAGCTTTAACGTTAAGATAGCAAAGGATCATGGCAAATATCACAAAATGGCGGTTTCAATGTAGCAAAATGTTCCCATTTATGTTCCTATTATAACAGGCATGCTGCCGGACTGATGAATACTAAAAATGTAGATACAAATTGTGTTGAACTGTTGACGTGCATTAAAACTTACAGCATCAAGTGAATGCAAATACCATTTTATAAAGTACTTACTACATTGCGTTCCAGCAGGTTTTCGAATAATTCAGAAAGCTCAACAAATGATGGTCGTTCATCAGGGTCTGACTGCCAGCATTCGATCATAATGGCGAACCTTAAAGAAGATTCATGCATGAGATCAATCAAGGAAACTGTAGTTTCATTGTATATCACATTACATATCTAATACAAACTTATAAGATTATCGAATTAAATTGACCTGTGGAAATCAGATCGGAACTGTTCAGATCTGATTCCCCCAGATCAGATCGGCTTAGTCTCAATTGGACATTTTATAGTAATTCTTAAGCTTTTGCAACATGAAAATGTATCTAAACTTTAAACTATTTTCATAACGTTCCTTTTATATGCTTATTCTAACATTTCATTCCTCTATCATAGAAACTTCTACTACACGAGCTCAACAAATGTTCGACTGACTGGGTCTTACTGGTAGTATTCCATCATGATGACGAACCTAATACAAGATTCATTTATAAGATCAAACAAGGAAAATACAGTTCCATTGTGTATAACATATTCAGAAAAATTCCTCAGATGAAATTGAACCTGTAATGATCAGATCGAAGCTGTTTGGATCGTAATGAACCGGTTCCGATCTAATCAGATCTGGAAAGTGGTGGGACATGGCCTCTTATCCAAAAAGTGTGTGTGCATGTGTGTGTGTGGGCGGGGGAAGGGGGAAGGGGGAGGGGGAAGGGGAAGGGAAGGGTTCTGACAAAAGAAAAATTTTCACCCAAGTTTACTGCAAAAAATTGTTAAACTTTTGGTGAAAAGTTGGGTGGACATGTCTCCTTGTCCACCGGAAATTACGGCCCTGATCCAAGCGTTTTTTTCACATGCTTTTCAAAAATCTTCCCTATCACTGAAACACAACCTTAAGCTGGTGTAGTAATTCTGCTTGCCCCTGATAACCCACTTGCCATGTCAAACGTACTAGAGAAAGCTTTACTTCGAATAGGTTATTGTCTTCTTGAGAATCACATGCAAATTTTAAGCAGTCAATAGTCATGTTTTTGCTTTTAGGAAACGATTGATGAAATAAATTATTTTCAATAAAAGCCGTCATGGCGATATGTCATATGATATGTACAACGTACGGTGTAGCTAAAAATCTATCAAATCAAAACGTGCAAATGCACCTCCGTTTTACTTCCCTCCTGTAGCTCAGGTTGAAGACATTCCATTCCTTTAATCAACCATCTTAGTTTTGCACTAAAACATTGCTGAATTTGCTTTTGCATTTTATTCTTAATCGTTGACTTGTTTTTGATTGACAATCCATGTCATGTAAATCTTGAAAAGTGTGTATAGTGAGTAATATTTTACAATTTTACACCTGATGGCGCTCTTTACGTGTGAATGACGTTATGTGGACATTGTATATTGTTAGTACGTGTAGGATATTACAGTTCATTTGCATATGTTTAGTGGTTAAACATGTCTATGTTGTCTGATAGCTTTAGGAAAGTTTGAAATAAAAAGTATTTCAAAAATACATAAAAATTACCTGGTATAAAAAATTCAACAAAAGTAGAATGATGTCACAGATTATCTTAACAACCACAAATGTATTTTATAAAAACTTGTTAACAATTTACTTTCTGTTTCTTTCAGATTTTAACCATATTTGATTCAAAAACTGTTTTATTGGTCTTCTGACATTGTCAAGTGCTATAAATCATACATTTCTTTAGAAATATATTGATAAAATACTCAAAAAGTTTAAGGAATAAAAAAAAAGTAAAGGTACTTCTTAAATGATTGCAGCCATTGTTAAACAAATGTAAGATCGTTTCAAAACCGTAACAATCACATCCAAATTCGTTTTGCTTACTTCCTTCCGTAGGTTGTTAATTTTTTGCCCTATTTCTTATAGGACGCCTCACCAATAAATCAGATGGTTGCTGCTAAGACGCTTGAAATATGAAGCTTACTTCTGTCATGTGCTAACCTATGTGCTCTACGTGTGACTTCTATGAGATGTTAATTGATTAACCCTATGTGCATGATATAAAACTGGCACTTACGAAAAGAATTTATACCTGTCAAATAAATGAATCTGTCTTCAGTGCTGCAACAGATATGATATCAATTTCCAAGACCACTACTTACAAAACCCATCAAGAAAAAGCAATAGTTTATTTGACTTAAAACTAATCGAAGAGTCTGAGATTTCTTAGTATTCTTAAAAATAACAAAATCTTTACAATGATGATTATCAACGTTTTCCAACAAATGTGTAAAAAAAAGTGTACGCTATCGAAATGGCACAATATCTAATACATACTAATTTCTCATTTTCAAAAACATACATTTCTGAGCATGATAATCCCCTATCATTCAGGCTCATCACTAGAATGACCCAATGTAAATTACAGTTAGTGCTACTCGACCATCACTATTCCTAAATATATATTCCATTTGCCTTGCATTATATACCTTCTTTCTTGTAAACATTCAACAGTTATTGAAGCAGCATGCACTATACATACATATTTAAAAGACGCAAAGCTTATTTGCTTAGGTAATGAATTTTGGAAATAGAATAGAGACACGAGGGGATACACATAGTGAAATACAATAATTTAGCAATAATGGAAAATGTCAAACAAATTTTGATCAAACTAACGCATATTTTATGTTATGTTAATGAGAACCGGACAAGCTCCTAGGCCTCGTGATGGTCATTTCTACCCATACTTTCTTTGTCTTAATCAAGCACCTAAACCTGTTGAAATTTAAAACATATTTGTATTATGTCACGTACACCCTAATGTAATTTATGTTTAATTCACCAATCACGGTACGAATTCATCAGATTGTTTAAAACTTATTAGTACTTCAAATATTGTTTCCTTTATTATTTAACTGTTCAACGTATTTTTAATCTATAAATGAAAAAATGCAAGACCACTAATATCTATCATTATCGGATTATTTTCGCCACTGGGCAGCTTGCCGGCCGGAGACAGTAGACGTTTACGTGATTTCCAGCTGTTGTGAAATTCAAAACCATTTTGTTTACCACAATGTCATTTTCTCTTTAAAAATCAATTTTTAATTTATTTAATTTATTTAGAAGGGCTACGTACTTTGGGTTGTATTACCTAATGTGTGATCACTGCTTCTGAATTTAATCTAATATTTTTTCTCTTGAAATACTCACGGTAAATGATGTTCTCCTTTGAAGTAAAATGAGTTTCACTGCAATGGGTTTCACTGCATCAAAACAGCAATTTGCATTAATTATGATTTTTAAGTGTTTTTGATTAGAGTATCCTATATTCCACAAACAGCCATTCAAAAGCCCATGCAAGCATGAGTTATCAACACCCATATGTGCACACGGGATCATAAAGGGTATTCGTTCATTGAGGGTCTTGCAACCCATCGGTTGAAACATAGGCAATTCAAAACTCGATTCACATGTGGCATTTGCTTTTAAGAGTAGGCCCGATCAGGCAAATTATCGGCATATCCAATGTCACTGACCTTGAGAGATTCAATATAAAACGCCACTAGGCTTACTGCTAAAGTGTCTGATATAAATTTAGCAATGTAAGTGGATGAACAACTATCCTGGAGGTACGATACGACGTATGAGATTGGTGGTTTCTTTTGACGATGTAACTTTAAAGTACATACGAACCAAGGTTGGGCGATACTAATTGATTTGATTTCATCGTTTGATCTTCTTAGTGAAAGGCAAGTATTTGATTTTGGGTGTTTGTTCTTCCATGTTACCATTTCGAGTTAACAAAAACATTTTTAGGAATGAAAATAAATGTATGATGATCAAATTTGCCTCTGGCCCTTAGACTAAAACTCTCTGTAGTGCTTTGACATCGAGTGGCCATAGTGTGTAATCAATATCTTTACCTTGAAGGAACAAAGCAACACATAGAAAATACGTACAACTAATTCAAAAGGGCAACCTTAAAAGGGAAAATATATTGACCTGGGACGTGCGAGGACTTGTACGTACATCATGATGAAAATTTTCATTATGAACTTTGCAGTTCTTTTTTAATTTCACCTATTGCATGCAACGTTGCTTACTTTGTATCCTCCAAACATTTTTGGATGAGACGAATGTATATCTCATGACAATTGTCAAGATTTCCTGTGATTTCCCCTGACACTTAGTGAATCAGAAGGGGTAATAATAAGGTTCTATATCTATTATAATTGTACCTTTTTTTCTTTTACATATATTATAATTGCTCCAGACTGATCCTTATATTACTTAGCTAAGACCCAAAATAAACAAAAGAATGAAAACATCGACTGCTTTCACTTGCCAGATGAAACTTATTGGACGTAAGTTGATCCCATACACGCTAATATTACAAATAATAGCAGCATAAACGCATTTTTGTCTTTGGCACTTTTTGCAAAGAGAGTAAACCCTAAAACTTCAATGGTGATGATTAATTATATCAATATTGTGGTACAAAATCATTGATAATAATAATAACAATTTCAGATTAAACAACAATCATTTTCAACATGTTAATCCTTGTTTTCCATATTTTTCTACAGAACGAATGCCAAGTCTGTCAATATCTATTAATAGCTTTTTATGCCGTACATATAAGACAGGTGAACGCTGGTATGTTGGTAAAGCGTATACAACCGACATACCGGGTGCGACTGATATGATGAAGGTTCTAGATTTAAGACCCAGGAGATACAACCAGGATACTTTTTAATCTCGAAAATTCAACGTGTACAAAATACTGCGGCTCGCCTTATCTCACGTGTTCTCATCATATCTCATCTATCTTACGTATTCTGCACTGACTTCCTATCAAACTGAGTATTTCCTACAAGATTCTTCTTCTGACCTATAAAACCACCCATGGACTTGCTCCTACATATATATCAGAGCAACTCCACCACTATACTCCAGTTCGCTCCAATACGCTCCTCCGGTCAGTTACTTCTTACACACTCAGTTTCAGCTTCTTCAAAAAGTTTATGGTCACAGGACATTTTCTTATGTTGTTACACTGTTATGGAATAATCTACCACTTAACAATCGCCAAGCTAACTCTGTAGACATTTTCAAACTTTTATTAAAGACTCACTTGTTTGCTACATAATCCTTTTTTTTCCTTAGAGGCTTCTGCAATTTGCACTTTATACATTTATATTAATATTGTTATTATTATTATAATTATTATATTATTATTATTATTATTATTATTATTATTATTATTATTATTATTATTATTATTATTATTATTATTATTATTATTATTATTATTATTATTATTATTATTATCATTATTATATTATCATTATTATTATTATTATTATTATTATTATCATTATTATTATTATTACTATTATCATTATCATTGTTATTATTATTATTATTATTATTATTATTATTATTATTATTATTATTATTATTATTATTATTATTATTATTATTATTATTATTATTATTATTATTATCATTATTATTGTTATTGTTATTATTATTATCATTATTATTATTATTATTATGATCATCATTGTTATTATCATTATCATTGTTAGTAGTAGTAGTAGTAGTAGTAGTAGTAGTAGTAGTAGTAGTAGTAGTATTGTTATTGTTGTCGTTATCGTTGTCAGTAGCAGCAGCAGCATTATTATTAGCAGCATTATTAGCAGCAGCAGTATTAGTAGTAGTAATATTATTATTATTATTAATATTATTATTATTATTATTATTATTATTATTATCAATATTATTATTATTATCATTATTATCATTATTAATATTATTATTGTTACTATTATTATTATTTTTATATTTTGTCACACAAGTATATACACAGATATGCCTCATATGACTGAGCTCAGTAGTATGAATCACTGTCCCCTCCTTTAGCCGATATAGGATAAAATGAACGATGGTTAGTACCTCTCTGGTTGGATGGTACTCACATAAGACAAAATGAACGTGGAAAACACTATGGTAATACCCGTTCCGTTTCCGTTGCAGTCTTTGTCATGGCGCCGATTTCAAGTTGCAAGGGTAATTCGGCTTGAGCTCAACAAAACTGTGCGAATTGTGTGTTATGTGTTGATCTGATGTCATTTTATTGATTTTTAATGGATTAATTTCTCTTTGCCGATTTAGGGCAGGCTTTTAATCATTCCATATTCCATTGTTACCTATTTCGTTACTGAATCTCGTTTGTCTTTGGCAATGATGTCAACTATACTAGACTAAACTAAACTAAACACATTTCTTCTACCACGATATGGGTGACCACACCAGAAGGATGTCCTTAGCAGAAACTTGTCGAAGATGGACGCCGAACATGCAATAACATCTCAATACTTAGGGAAATGGTTAATCTAGACATACAATTAGCCCTCCTTTTGTATTATACATATAAAAGATGTAGATTGCATACATAAACACAAAATATAGGAAAATAAAATCACAGGAAGAATCTTTAATAATGACCTTAAAGGATTAGTTTGCTACCATATATTTACCTGGTACGTAATAAACTACATCAACATTTTACTCATATCACACTGTTTTAAGGGTGCAAGGTGACGTGGGTGCAATATGCATTCTTTACAACTGTCACATCACACATATACCTTCTCTGAAAAATCATAATTTTTACAAATCTAATACAGCAGTACACGAAGTAAGTCAGCTACCTCAGTACAATACATTAAAGTAGTTTTGAAATACATACACTGTCGCTGTTACAAAATACTAACAAAATGCATATAGAAATGAGAGATTGTGGTATTGTATCTTGCAGATTGTAGTCATTTCTGGGCAATGTCTTAGATTTTTGTGCTCTAAGATATCCTTAAACAGTTCAAAGACTGAATTTTTAAATAAAGTTATCAATCCGTTTCATTTTTTTTTGGTGTAATGTTGGATGAACATATTTGAGCACTAAATGAACTCTTTAATGATATCACAAATATGACAATAAGATAGCAAAAAAAGTAAACCAAAAGTAAAAAAATGACCATTTATATTAGATTTACATATAATTTTATCATGTTAACTATATTAATAATCAATTAATTATGCTAATTATTAGAAGATGAAACCAATCACATAGGCTAAATTTGTAGAGCTTATCTCAGTCTATAAGTTGATGAGGTTAGTCGACAAAGAACAAAATAAACATTGCTACCATCAGAACAAAATTGTATATACTTGTATCATATTCATTATTGAATTATTTATTATTGAATTACAGAGTAATGCAGTAAACAGATAAATATGCCTGTAAGGCTACTTCAATTATACTCTCTTTAAGATATTAAAATGCTCTACTCTAAAACGTGTTTATAGGGCACACATCTAACAATACTAATTTAAAATATATTTGTTTCAAACTCTATCATTTGTATTGTTAAAAATCAATAACAGATGTTTTTGATTCAGGCTGTAGTTTTGTACCAATATAGGGTATGTCAGAAAATTGATTTTTCCCGCTATGTTTAATTACTGCTTCTTGCTCTTCCGGCAATAAATCCAATGACACTCTGGAATGATTGTCAATTTTGGCAATATTTACTTCGCTTCCAAGACATATTTGAATATATGTCTATAATATGAATATATGAAGATAATATTTTGGTAAAACGCTTGACCTCACCCACTTTTTCATGCAAATGAATCTGCAAAATTGTATTTACCTGTTTACCAATGGGTAAAGAAAATTGTGTTTCAAATTTAATAATACCTTTCAAATTTAAAAGGATATATTTACCTTTCAAAGGGAAATACCAGTGGTAGTATAATATTTTATGGTAAACAAGACAATTTAGAAAATACATTAGTAGAGCAAGATGATGATATTTTATTCCTACAGGGTGTAACACTGTTTAGAATGCTTTGAAAACAACTGATGATAGGCTAAGTGTGACACGCTCTCATAATCATCACGTCTCTGTGCATTCTGTTAACATATTGTCATATATTTTATGGATTAACAGAAAATATGTAAACAATGATTGCAATCATTTAAACCGATGTCATTGAGTTTCAACTTGACGAAGAACATAAATAATACCATGGATTGTAGCATATCTGCATGTCCACTATTGTTATGTACTTTTTGAAATTCGTTACCGTCTCTTATATTTTCCTCTGTTATGTGGAATTCATGAAATGCTTTACCGCGGGTATAATTCTTCCCAACTAATGTTAAATACGACATAAGCAGTATGATTTTCTTGTACGTCTGCGTGTACCAATTCCATCACCAAAAGTAGCGTTTCAAACAGTAAAATGAGCATTCCTATTACTTTTTCCTTTTGTTCATTAACAATTTAAGGAAGCTAAAAAGAAAGACAAATGTTTAACTCTTACATTTCTTCTGAGCATCCATCCGGCATGGTCATCCGGTACCCGTCCTTCAGAATTTGGTAGAGTCTCTCGGAAGTAACTCCTGGATACGGAGTAGCCCCTGGGGAAAATACGCATACAACACTAGCATTAATAGATTAGTTCAGTGGTTAAGCATCTTATATGAACGAGGACTTTAAAAGACACAAAATGGTGAAGAAAGCATTCAAAACTCTTATTCCGCTAATGCAATATTAACGTTTAAAGCTCTGTCTTGTCTGTGTAAAAATGACTGGTATACTAAGTCTACTATGGAAAGTTTGCGCTTCATCCTCACATTCTTAACAATTGTAAATGTATTTTGAAGAAAATTAATTTCACTTTTGTACTGTTTTAATTATTTTTCTTCAAACTTTTTTCAGGTGGTAAATTAAGATAATAACCTTACTAGATTAGGTTTTACTACTTTCCTGACATATCTTATTGTTGTTAGGCGACAAAATCGAAGTACGAAATATGATAGAATACATCAAGACTTTGAGGAATCTAAGGTTATGACATCACAACTAGTCTGATTCTGGTCGCTTCTACACAAATGATACCAAACTTTAAACTTAGATATCTCCTCCACGGAATAAGATCTTTGAACGCCATTTTGTTTCTTTTGAAGTCTTTTTTTCATATACGATGAACAAGCTTCACCCCTGAACTAATCCTTTAACGATCACTGAATACAACTATATTGTTGTCAGAAATTGTTTTAAAGATCTGTGTAGAGAAAGGAATGAGCTAAATTAATCTACATTCCATTCTATGTTCAGGGTGTACTGCATGTGTAACAAATTACAACTAATTATATAGATATGTAGGAGCTAGCTCTAGAGCATGACCCAGCGCCGGCGACAGGCACCACAAACTTGGGAGGGGGTGGCGGGGTCACGTAATTAATCAGCTGTTGACAAAACGCTAAAAGATAGTGATAGTGAGATAGTGAGACCATGAGGAAACCTCGCCGAAGAAAACCTCTTAACCTTTCCGCACCGCTCCCCATTCCGGAGTGGAAGAATTGAAAATTGATGATGTCTTATTGACTTTTAAATAAGAAACCTTTCAGTTTTCTTATTTTATATTATATTGTTATTTCATGTTTTTCTTACGAAATTCATGAAATGTCATGTAACATCTTCAATGCAAGATAAAGTCGATCTTACGAACTGATCAGTTGTGCTCAACTCAGAAGAATATGATAATCTTATTGACTTTTAAATAAGATACATTCAATCAAATATAGGAAAAATACATCTGTCATTTTATATTATATTGTAATTTCATGTTTTTAAAATAAAATTCATGTTATGTCATATAACATCTTCAATGCCAGATAAAATCGATCTTGCGAACTGATCAGTTGCGCTCTTATTTTCGATCAAGCATTAGTTTCACGTTGTATCCATGTCGGTAGATGAGCCTTATGAGTGGCACGTGGTTATTGTAACCATGGTTATTGACTATTTCAAAGGTTTATGGACGTGAAGAGGCAACATTGGCCAAATTGCTCACAATCAATCACAAACGATCAAAGAAGCAAATTTGTTTTATAAAAATGGGTTAAACATTGACCATTTTACAGCGTTTTTAAATGTCAGCCATCAATTTGCATATTTTCTTTTGCAAATCCTTTGTTTTTAAACAAATGTCTATCACAATTTTTTGAAGTGGTGCAATATGCCCAAAAGCCTTTAAGACTTAAATGCTAAAATTGTAGTTTCTTTAATACTAATATATAGACTAAAATACATTCAAAACAAAAACCGGTGGCACTTACCCATTGTGACCATTTCCCATAGTAGAACACCGAATGACCACCTACATTTGTCAAAGAAGAAATCGCAATGCCTCATTTCCCATTATTTATTTATACTAATGTAGAATTCAGATATAGACATTCATTTGGAAATACGATTAACTCTCAAAGCCGATATGCACGATATGCACGAATGCTATTTTCGAAAGAGTGTACAAAAATGTTATTTAAATATCCCAGACAGAAAGAATAGAATCGCATAACACAATTTTGAACTACGAATTTCAGTGAAAGTGAAACTATATTACCATTTTGACTGGTAATGATATTCAAAACTTTCAAACATTGTGCTCTGTTTATGCACTAAAATGTAACATTTTTATGTTTTTCTGAATGTGATATAGAAATCAAAGCTCCTAACCAGTGAATTAAAAACATTACGGCAAAACTGTGTAGAGTGCTAAAATGTGTTGTATTCTCATCATTGGCTGAATGGTAGAGCAATATTATCGATAATTATCCACTGAGATGACATGTATCATTATCATCTACTTTATAGATTGCAAAGGATAAACAGCAAATTATTTTGTTGGTGTAGTTAGACGTAAGTGCCGCTTTTGACACTGTGGAACATTCGATTTTACTTGAAACCCTGAAAGTTTATTTTGGTGTCACTGGAAATCCACTGAAATGGATTCAATTATACCTATCAGACACAAACCAACGTTTTCTGATCGACAAACAGTTGTCTGATAACTTTGATTTAAGATATGGCGTACTTCAAAGATCATGTTTGGGACCCATTTTGTTCATCCTTTATGCAATCAACTGTCACAAATCATTTCTCAACATCTACCAGTCAGCCACAGCTACGCCGATGATACACAACTATATCTGACAACGCGATGTTTAAAATCCGTGCCATAGAAGCCATTGGGAAATGCATCACAGACATTAGAGCCTGGATGGTATGGAATAAGTCTTGCAATAAATGATAATAAAAAAACTGAATTTCTTACTATTGGATCCAAAAGCCACTTGTCAAAGATCACAACTAGTAAGATCAAAATTGGTCTATATGATATTAAGCCAGCAAATAATGCGAGAAACCTTGAAGTTTGGTTTGACAATGAAATGTCATGAAATAAACTTGATGCTTTTATCATAGGTTTCAATAGGACAAATAATTAGTTCTGCGCTACAAGTACCAAGAAAGACATAAATTACCTTTCACTTAGCCATTCGATAGACCTCCCAAAAATTGAAGATCTCCAACTTTTTTTAGGTGACTGTTTTGCCTTCTAACTATTTGAACCCATAATCAACGCAATTTCCTTTTACCCTTCATGTAAATATAACTAGAGGCTATAGTAAGTGGTCTACTTCGATGAAGTCAAGTCAAGGTCAGAATTTTCCGCGCCGATTTTCTCGAAATCTAAACGGTGAAATTTCTTGAACAACCCATTTTGTGTTTATTTACACTTAAAGTAATCGAATACTCATATCCCACGTTGTACCCAACTGTTCTATATTTGACCCACGCTAAGTCAAGGGGACAGCATTGGGGCATTGTGGGTAATATCGCGTAATGGCGGCCTGCATAGCTTTTCTATCTCCAACTTCTAGGAGATATTTCATGTCCAACTTTTTGGAGATCTCCTTGACCGCTAAGGTAGACCACGTTACTTGTTTTTTAATCGTTTCCTTACGCAAAACATGCACTGGTAAAATGCCTGCCTCTATCAAATTTGTATGTATCTCCACAAATAAAAATAAATTACAAAAAAAACAATGTTTTGTCAAGTAACCGCTTAATAAACCTCCAGCTCATGGATTCTTATAAATCCCAGTAGGTTAAGCAAAAAATCCCTCAAAGCATTTTATATCATTAAATGATAATAAGTATTTATTCTGGATTAGAATTATACTTCAGAGAAGTCACAGTACTTGCTGTATATTAAAAACGGGACAATCCCTGTTTCAGACACCTTTGAGCTCATTTGATTTAAGTCATCAGAGATGAATTGCTTTCCACTGATGACTCCCCTTAAGGAAATATCGTCACTAAACTACCCTGTAAAGGAATATTACCGTGAATTTTCATTTTCATTACTATGATAGTAGAATATTGAAGAAACACATTAAGGAAACCACCATGTTGATATCTTATTCCGGACTTTCAACATGTTCAAAAATATCACAAGTGTGTTGAAAAGTGATGCTCGCTCCCAATCGGGAGATCTCTCAATCGGGAGCTTTCATGTCATTATAACCCACAATGCATCTTTCCAAATTCAAATCTCTCTAATAGAAATACATAACGGTAAAATAGATTTAAGCCAAAGATAGGAAAATGCATGAGAAATATTCTAATTTTGTTGGAGCAAGAGAGCCATAAAAATATTTTCTTTATTTTTACCAGCGCAAATCTAACTTTCACTGCGGAATTTTAAGTAATCTTTAAAAATTCATTCCAATAGTTCCTGCAGATTTTAACAATTTAGTTACCAGCAAAAAATCAAATTATACAAGAAAATTCCAAAAATATTAATTTAAATATCATTTTCAGTAAAATAACACAATTTGAAAACAAAAAATTAAAAATAACGACTAAACTTGTTAACAACAGTTTCAATTATGGTCACTGCGCATGTCTAAATCTTCCAATCAGGGGATTTCCCTATCGGGAGCATGGACCGGACAGGTAAACTGTGATGTCATAATTGCAGATGCAAGACAATTTTGTATGTATTTCTTTGAAAATTAATTGCCTCTTTCTTAATTATTGGAAACATTTTGTGTTCAATTGTTGAGATGGGGCAACAAGTACTTTACAAGAGCATGCTTTACTTATATATTTTTTTTAACTTTACACTCTTAGTAAAATAAAAACATTCATTTATTTTATAGAAATACATAAAAATGGTCTTGGGTCTGCCTTAAAGGAATATTCCCATTAGGTTTTTATTATTTTTTTGTTTGAAAGAGCATACTTTTAATGCCAATTTGGTACAAATATTAGGTTGATATTATATTCCGTTTAGGAAATATGGATTTTTAAAGATTTCTCAATTGCATTTTAAAGTTTTTTGTACAGTATGATAGATTCGTGTTTGACGATGTCATAGAGGCACATCCATTGCAAATGTTTATGTATTTCTTTGAACGTTAATTGTTTGTTTCTGTATAATTTGAAACGATTTTCCAAAAGTTCTTCAAGTAGGGTATATTTGGCAATGTATATAGATACCTAACTTTATCAATTTATTTTTCTAGCAGGTTTTATTAATAAAAATGGATGATAGATTTTATTGAAATACATCAACTTTGTGGGAGAATGTGTTGCTGTGATATCATACATTTTTCTCTTTCTTATGAAAGGTTACAAAAAAATATGGGAATATTCCATTAACGACATTACACTGTACACTGCGAGGTCACACCTATAAAATCTTTAAAATGTAATAATTCCAAAATAGAATATCAACATGGCTTTTACACCAGTTTGTTTCTTTAATAGTTCTCAATCAAAAAAAAATGAAAATGAAAATACCTGAAATTTGTTCTTTAAATGTTCAGGAGGCAAGCAAGTCTATCTTATATGAAAGAAGACGTCAAGAGAAACAAAATGGTGAAGAAAGCATTTAAAACTCTTATTCCGTTAGGAAAATATATAAGTTTAAAGTTTGGTATCATTTGTGTAAAACGACTGAAATCAGACTAGTTGTGATGTCATAGTCTCAGATTCCTCAAAGTCTTTATGTATTCAGTCTTTTTTTTTTCCTGCGATTCTGTGGCTTAAAAACCATGGGACACGTCAAAAAAAGTAGTAAATCTGACTCTGTGAAGGGTATTTAATAATATACCATCTGTAGAAAGTTTGAGAAAAAATAATTTAAATAGTGAAAAAATTAAATAAACTTTTTTTAAAATACATAAAGACTTTGAGGAATCTGAGGCTGTGACATCACAACTAGTCTGACCAAACTGTAAACTTGAATTTCTCCTTAACGGAAAAAGATTTTTGTTATGCTTTCTTCACCATTTTGTTTCTGTTGAAGTCCTCTTTCAAAGAAGATGAACATGCTTGACCACTGACCTAATCCTTTAATTGGCAGATAGGATTGCGTGATGCTTTCGATAAATGTTCTTCAGTTTAATTGGCAAACCTATTATATGCTTGACTGCACAGACAAATAACAATCATGGCAATATACAGAATGATTATATTATTTGAAATACCACGTAAATATTCAAATCAAACTCAGACCAAATTATCAAACAATTATTTTACATAATAATTGCTTAGTGAGAATAAATTTATCAAATGAAATTAGAGCAAAAAGGCTTTGCAACCTTGAATTTCACACAAGATGATTACACATTTTAGACACAACATCAGAAAGGCAACCAATCATACAGATTGCTTTTTGTATGGAACGCCAATCGGGCAAATAATAGGTGATATTTTTGGGTGGTAAAATTATCTTAAGTCGATGATGAAAATTTGCTTTATGATAAACGTTTAATCCATTTTTCTTTTATCGCTGAATTCATTGATGAATAAGTCGATGGAACATTTATTGATGAAAAATGTATCATCGACTAAAAAATAATTGTATCAGTTATTACTTACCCGATTGGCGTCCCATTTCAGGGCAGTGTTTTGACTAGCTAGTACAATTGGTACGTGAAAGTCAAGATCTTCTAAGTCTACTTCGATGCATTGTTTGAAGAGGATTTTGATCGTATCTTGTTTCTTTTCAATACAAAAATTCAGATTTCGTCATTTAATGTCTGAGTTCATTTTTCATCAAACTTCAAATATAATATTACAATCGCAAATTCAGCCATTTTTAGCACTTGGAAAGCATGTCTTAAAGGTTTAGAATGCAAGAATTTCAGGATAGTGTTTGGAGCCGTTAACGTATTTAGCGGCAAACGGCGAAAGTTTGTTATTTTGTTAAAAATTTTTTTATCGTTAATACATTTTTCACAATATTTTAGCTATAACAAAAGGAGAGTGTAAAATGCCACTCTTTTACAGATGAATGTCATCGTTGGAATCATAGATCAATTTTGATTGATTTTTCCACACAAAAAATTTCAACGACAAGAACACTTTTTTATCAACAACGAAAAACCGGAAGTGACGTTACGATCACGGCGGCGTTCACTTCTAAACTTATTTATGGGACGATACCTTTCCTTTAACAGCATAACTGATATACTAAATAACACATTTTTACGAAGAATGTTCATAATATTAGAGATACTTACACGTCACTTTTCGAAGTGTACAAATTATCATAAAGTGCTTCAACTGCCATCCATTTAACAGGTATTCGACCCTGGAATTAAATATATGAAGAAAAACGTCACTTTGATTTTGAAAAAATTAACTGGAGCTATTTGTTTTATGGTGTTATGAGGCTTGGTAATTACAGATTCCGTTTGTGTTTAATTATGCCAGCCAAACGACCATTGAGCTAAATATACTAATACGATTTGCTGGGATTGATGAATTGAAGTGCATCAATCGTGCTTCAATTCATTTCATTTCATTTATTAAATCAGTGCACTAGGCCCTTGGCCCTTGTCACAAAATATGTACAAAAATATCAACAACAGGATCGAGGATCGTTATAAACAGATAAACAATAAAAGAAATTGCTAAGCATAGTATGTGCCGAACATAACTTACATTTCACGAAAAATAAGATGCATGATATAAATAGAAAGCGATCTACACAATTGTTCAGTGCATGGAAACGATAAGCTCTTAAATCAATGTGATTTGTCCTGAAAAGAGATCCTTTCGGAATGTGCAAAATGAAAACTATGAAAGCGCACAGACGCGGAGGAAATTGTTCATTCATATTGAAGAAATTATAGTTTATCTGTTGTGGTCAGCACAGCACGCAGATGCGAGCTTTCTGTAGGCCCTACGCAACAAACTGTTCATCGAAATCGACCAGTCTACTATTGCTGATTATATTCTGAAAATTCGCCATCTTTGATACACTAACTTGCAAATTGTAGAATAATTACAAACGTTCGTAAATCAAATTAAGAATCTTTACATATTTTCAAAAATGTGAAATTTAATAGGCATGGTTATCTTTTTTAAAGTAGGAATCAGGAAAAAGTAAAAGCATTAAACATATAGTGGTAATCTATTTAAAGTTGTATTTACAATATGCGTTGGGCACTACCATCATAAAACCAGATATGTGTTGAGCACTACCATTATAGAACCACATATGTGTTGGGCACTACCATTATAGAACCAGATATGTGTTGGACACTACCATCATAGAACCAGATAATGTGTTGGACACTACCATCATAGAACCAGATATTTGCCGGACACTACCATTATTGAACCAGATATGTGTTGGGCACTACCATTATAGAACCAGATATGTGTTGGGCGCTACCATTATAGAACCAGATAATGTGTTGGGCACTACCATTATAGAACCAGATATGTGTTGGGCACTACCATTATAGAACCAGATATGTGTTGAGCACTACCATTATAGAACCAGATATGTGTTGGGCACTACCATTATAGATCCAGATATGTGTTGGGCACTACCATTATAGAACCAGATATGTGTTGGGCACTACCATTATAGAACCAGATATGTGTTGGGCACTACCATTATAGAACCAGATATGTGTTGGGCACTACCATTATAGAACCAGATATGTGCTGGGCACTACCATTATAGAACCAGATATATGTTGGGCACTACCATTATAGAACCAGATACATGTAATGTGTTGGGCACTACCATTATAGAACCAGATATGTGTTAGGCACTACCATTATAGAACCAGATATGTGTTAGGCACTACCATTATGAACCAGATATGTGTTGGGCACTACCATTATAGAACCAGATATGTGTTGGGCACTACCATTATAGAACCAGATATGTGTTAGGCACTACCATTATAGAACCAGATATGTGTTGGGCACCACCATTATAGAACCAGATATGTGTTGGACACTACCATTATGAACCAGATAATATGTTGGACACTACCATCATAGAACCAGATATGTGCTGGGCACTACCATTATAGAACCAGATATATGTTGGGCACTACCATTATAGAACCAGATATGTGCTGGGAACTACCATTATAGAACCAGATATGTGTTAGACACTACCATTATAGAACCAGAAACCAAAAGGTTGTGTGGTTCCGATGCCTTATTTTTTAGAAGCTGTTGTATTGCAGTTGGGATGATAATGATATTTTCATGATTTATTTAAGGGGAATTGTAATAAAAGAGGGACAATCCCTCCAACCCCTCACTGATGTAAACGCTGGTCTCATCCATTTAAATTTTCAAACCAGAAAGTTTCATGACCCCCACTCCCCTCCCTTCCTCCTCACATAAAAGAGTGTGACCCTACTTTGAGCTGCAGTTGAGCGAATGACTCTTTGATGTCGATTTTTTCCATTCCCTAGTTGTGGGAATGGAACTTTGATTGGTAGGTGCTAATATCTGTGTTTTAATCTGACAAGTTTTTACACTAAGTTTTAAAATGTAGATAGATATATTGGGTATTTTACATCCAGTCTTCAACAGTTAAGATTAAATATAATCCACCTGAGTAGAACTGATGGATGAGGACCCGCCGGGAATTGAACCAGGGACATCCGGCAATGCGTAAGACTAGTCAGTCCGGTAGCATGCCTTAATGGGAACATACAGTACATTTTCCTATTAATGGGAACATTTTGCTACACGAAAGCCTCCATTTTGTGATATTTGCCATGATACTTTGCTATCCTAACGTTAAAGCCTTATGCAATGTTACATTTTTTAAACTTAAAATACGTCTGGGAAAAACATCTTAGCTAGTGGAAATTTAAAACTTATGAAAATACCTTCATAACTGTCATGGCTACAACTTCTCCAAATATTCGATAAAATAGACAATAGAGCTAGTAGTAGAGTCAAAATATGAAAAAAAGTGACTTTACTCCAAAAAAAATTGCAAGAAAAGGTTTTTTGGCAGTTTGATCTAGTATGGGGTCTGGAGAATAACATATTAAAAGTTGGCATCGATCGGATCTCCGAAAAGGGTTTAAGTATGACGTCATATAAAAGATGGCCGCCGATATAAAAAAAACGCTAAAAACCAGGCATAAGTCTGTAAATTAATAGTTTCTAATCATTTTAATAATGAAAATTATCAATAAAACTAAATATCTTGGCACCAACATAATTTTTGAAACTTTTCTTGGCATCATCAATAACGCCAGGACGTTATCCGTGACGTCAGGACATCACCTGTGACGTCATGACGTGATCTATGACGTCAGAATAAGGTTTATTTTTAATATGTGTGTTCCAGTCCAGATTTGATAGCGCAGGGAGACATTTGATGATTTGAAAGAATTTCAAGTTATTTCTGAAGGTGGGACCCAAATTGATAGCAGTGATAGCTCCATTACAACTGGAGCTGGGGATTCAAATGCACCATCACTTTCGATCAAGGTTTTTGATAGACAGTCTGTCTGCCATGGGCTATTGCTCCTCATATAGTGAAGTGCAAAGGTTTGAGAAAAATGCCGCTTCTTTAGTAGCTCCTGATGTTTAAGGTGAGGACAAAGATATGCATGATATGATGCTTTTATTTGCCACGGATAACGTTTACCACAACATAGTGACCCTGGATGGAAAGGGAATATTCATGGTATGGGGATGGCAGCAGCCATAACACCAGGCACACGAACCAGTCACACTATTCCGAGGGAAAAGATGTCTGACTTGAACATAGTTGATCAGACGAAGATTGAAATCAAGGATTACCTGCTTCCCAAAGAAGACTCTTTGTAGCATTAAGTTCACGTCTCTGCCACTTTTGAATGTTGTTGATCATAAGATTGATGTATTGTGGGAGATGTCCTTCCGCTTCAAGCAAACACTACCAAATTGGCAAGGAGTGATGCACCTGCTACACAAGGACTGTCCCCACCCTGGACAATCATCAGTATTGTTCCTACCAATGATTGATATGAACCCTGGAGATAAGACATGTATCTTCTCTACACTCGACTATATATGTGCTCTTGCTTCCAAGCACAGTGTCCCACCATTTGTAAGCTTTGATCAGCCACTCTTTTGGAAAGTTTTTGAGATTATACATGAAGTTCAAGATGGTAGTCCACTCAGAGATATTATTTTGTTATTGGAGAGCTTTCATACTTTCATGAATTTGTTGGGGGCCATTGGAACACTCATGGATGGAAGTGGACTAAGGGAAATTCTGGAGACAGTGTATGGTGAAAATGCTATAACACATATGATGAGTGGCAAATCTGTGCAACGTGCATTTCGTGGACATCTTCTTGTTAAGCAGTGTCTCACGCATCAGATAGCGACCAAGGTAAATGTAGCCGATCTAAGTTGTGCAGATATTTAAAGAGCTGGAGAGATTGTATACTCAAGAGGAGATTATTAAAATAATTTTAGATACACTGCTGAAAGCAGACTGCATGAAAAGAATTTCCATACTCTCACTTCAAGAGAGTGTGAATTATCCAACAATTAAAAAACAAGCAAATTGTGGATTAACTATCAACAAATGTTGAGAGTTGCACAGGAGCTTACCAAGGCTGATCGCACAGGGTCATGGCAAATGCATCTCCATGCTATATATGACTGTTTGCCAATATTTGCTACGGCTGGACACCCTAACTATCTAAAGTCTGCTTATCTTTACTTACAGAAGATAAGGGATCTTGAAAGTGGAAAGTCCCCAGTGTTTCAGAAATTCAAAAATGGATTCCATGTAATTCGACACAGCAAAAAAATACTGGGCTGGCCTTAGTCCTGACTTGGTGATCGAGCAGACACTAATGCGGTCGCTTAAAAGCATTGGTGGGCGAACAAAAGGAAGTGGCATGTCAGACCATCAGAGGGCCGTTTGGACAATGTCTGCCCCTGTATCTTCCGCCTACAACTACGCCATGCATGAATTCTGTCAGACATCATATGCAACAAGTGAACAGCACAAGGAGGCATCTGCTTCTCGTATGGACAGGGATATGAGAGACTTAAACAAACTTGCGACGAAGCTGAAACACTATTCTCCATTTTCCAATGAGGCAACCTTGCGCAACATTATCACAGGGGTAAATGCTGATGAGGGTGTCAATGTTGAAGATCTTTTCAATGTAGGCAGAGACACAGTAAAACAAATGGAAGGACACCCAGTCTTCTGATATTCCCACAAAAAGAACACTAAAGTGAAGACATTAGCATCAGCTCAAGCTGTCAAACTTACAGAGGATCGAACTATTGATCCAGCTCTATTGTTTCAGAGGTTCCTTGTGGTATCGCAGTCAGGTGACCTTTGCCTTGATGAAGTAATGCAATATGAGCTCTCCCCCTATCCACCATCCTTAATTGAAGGAAAAAATCTCTTGCGAAAACCAGATAAAGCACATCTTCTGGAAGCTTTGAAAGACCATGGAACTTCCTTATCAGATGGTGCTGTTTTTTAGTCCATTCCAAAGACTGATCACTATGTTCTTGACGGAGGTTCCCTCCTACATCGATTGAAATGGACCGAGGGGAGCACTTACACTTCAATTGCAGATTCATATGCATCTTTCACATCCGAACTGTATGGTAATGCCACTGTTGTCTTTGATGGGTACAATGGAAGACCATCCACAAAAGACAACACCCACCAAAGACGAAGCCGAAGTCAGGTCACCAACAAGGTCGACATTGTGGAGTCAACCAAATTTACTGGGGGAAAACAGGATTTTCTTTCAAACACAATAAATAAACAGGCTCTTATTAACCTAATGACGAAATACTTGCGCCAGAAAGGCTGCAACGTTATTTAGGTTAAGGGTGAAGCTGATGTCGACATCGTAAAAGCAGCAATCACAATGGCATCCTTCAAGTCAACAACTCTTATCGGGGAAGATACAGATCTTTTTGTTTTGCTCTTGTATCATGGAACCACGAATGACTGCAAAGACCTGTACTTTAGATCAGACAAAGGTAAACCAAATGTATATAACATTAAGGTTCTGAAACTGTTACTAGGGGAAGAAGTGTGCTCTGATCTGCTGTTTGCCCATGCGTTTTCCGGATGTGACACTACCTCACGAATTTTGGGGGTTGGAAAGAAGTCCATCTTCAGAAAGGTCATCAAGGACGAATCTGTCTTGTATGCTTGTTTCAAGATCTTTCGCACACCAAAGGCAAATCCAGAGACTGTAGAAACCACCGACTGCAAACAAATGCTTTTATTGTTTAATGGGACTCATTCTGACTCTCTGGCATCATTGCACTACAGCTTCCTTTGCAAAAAAATGGCCACAGCAAAGACTTTTATGGCACCCGAAAGGCTGCCCCCAACAACATCAGCCACAAAACTTCGCTCACGGAGAGTATATTTTCAAGTTATGGTGTGGATGTGTACGGACGGTGGCATGGATCCTACAGACTGGGGCTGGAGTGTACAAGGGGGTCAACTGATTCCACTCATGATGGACAAAAGCCCTGCTCCTGAAAGTTTGTTGAAAATAATACACTGCAACTGCTCGACAGGTTGCCGCACACTCAAATGTAGCTGCAAAAAACATGGCCTTGAATGTACCCAAGCCTGTGGACCTTGTCAAGAAGACACTTGTGATAATATATCCCTCAACCCAGTATCAGATGATGATGGTAATGAAGGCTGCATATGACTGTAAAGGTAATATAGTAAGGATAACGCCAGCTGGTCAGCTGAAACACTAGAAATTACCAAACAAACCAATATGTGCATTTATGTCTTCTAATCTATAACTGCATAAAAAAAAACATTAAATGTCGATATTAATTCATTAAGTGGTTGATGATGTTAAAATCTATATTGCAATGAACACAAATAGATGAGAAAAAGTTAGCCATTAAAACCACAGCTCATCCACGGCATCACAGTGAAAGAATCATGGTATTAAGAAAAATACATAACATAATGACGTCATAGGACGTCATAGATGACGTCATAGATGACACTATCACAGCATAATGTCACACAGGTACATTGGTTAGATTGAAAAATTAACAATCATGTAAGATACTGATGCCTTAAACTTGATTTCATACTTAAAGATGCCAGAAACCGTATGCAAATCATTGAAATTAAGCATTTTATTACATTTTGGCAGCCATTTTGTATGACGTCATATTTAGACCCTTTTCGGTGGTCAGATTTTTGCCAACTTTTAGTATTTTAATCTCCAGGTCAAATAGTACCAAAAAATACAAAAAAACCTTTTCTTGCAATTTTTCTTTTTGGGTTACGTGGTATATTGACTCTACTATAGGCTTTTAGGCACGAAACGGCCATTTTTAAAATTCAAATATTTTTCAACGAAATGATTTTTGATACTTTTACAAATACATAAATTGGAAACTATGACATTTATTGCAACATCTGAACAATATGGCTGCATGACTTCAATATTGTCGTGTGTTAAAAATGTTCCTATTAAAAGGCATGCTGTCAGACTGCTAGTAAAGGTTTCTATATTACTAAAAGTTTCCAATTTAACCTTTCAGTTTCTTATTTAACGCCTTCTCCCGGACGGAATAGGCTTAATAACCTATTAAGAAAATTGTTTCGAAATGTGTAGGTTTAAAAAGCTGAGTATAATTCTTCACAAAAAATAGTTGCACTCTTAACGGCATTTCAATTTACCTTTCCTTTCTTGATGTACGCATCCCCTTCGTAAATATCTCGACTCAATCCAAAATCTGAGATTTTCATCACGTGATCTGACGTAACAAGTACATTTCGAGAAGCTAAATCTCTATGAACAATCTGTATAAGAGAAAAAATTATAAAAGTTTTACCAAAATCATAAAAACAAAAATAAGAAATACATTTTCCTTTATTCCATATTCATGAAATTTGAAAATCGCAAACAAGCGATATTTTAGAGACTTTTCAACCGTTTCAAGTTCAATAGGAGAACTAATGACATTTACTATAGCTACCTACAACATCAAAATAACATGCAATTCCCAATCGTGTAGTAAAATATAAATACATTTATTGAATAAAGTTATGAAGAATACTACTTGACTACGTCCAGGTATGAAAACTAGTCGTCTTTGTCGAAGAGAGAGAATGTTCATTATTATCAGACTATACAGGTCCAAACTTGATACATACTCGACACCTCACATTTGCGTAGCTAAGGCCCCACCCCGACCTCCCCTCCCCACCCCCACCCCGAAATTTCCCACAAAATATTCTAAATTTTCCTCAAAATATCTAAGTTTTTCCTCAAAATATCCGTGTGTTTCCTCAAAATATTTGAATTTTCCCTCAAAATATCCAATGGTTTTCCTCAAAATATCCGATTGTTTCTCCAAAATGTTTTTTTTTGGAGGATGGGGAGGGGGTTGGGTAAGGGTATAGCTTGCATTTCGGAATTTTGATGTTTTTTTTTTCTTTTAAGAGAATTACTTTTGCATTTTTAAGTAAGTTTTCTATTAAAATTTTCAAACTGAGTACAGCCGAACATGATTTCTTCAGTAACTAACCCAATCAAATATTGGGGATTTCCCTTTGTTACCCAATCAAGCATCTGCAGTTGCAGTTGCTGCAGAGAAAGTTGTAAGCAACGTGCATACTACCTCCATGTATAACGCATGTATGACTAGTATTTGAAAGCATTTTTTCCTCATATGTTTGGTCCCATTTCTTGTGTGAATTTTGCAGACGGGCAAGCATCATTATTGGATTGGTCAATAAAATTCCCCATCAATATACCACTGGTCCATTCTGCCATTACGGACGCATAAAGTTCGTGAATTTCGGCCATGCGACATTAACTAAATTAGTTTTCCCGAAATTTGCCGATTGACAGCAATTCTCTATGACAGAACAGACTGAAAAAAATTAAATGCAAATTATATGTCTGTAATCTTCAATGATGAAGGGTAAACACCATCAAGAATACATCAATTCACTTGTTAATTGGGTTGATATTCAAAGTCGAAATTGAGAGAGGCATTTACGATAAGTGTTGTTGTATGAGAAGCTTTGCGGAGGAAGGATTTTGAAAAAACTTCAAATTATTTGCACTATTAAAGTTAGACGAATCTCGAGAGGAAAATAAACGATTCAAATAATTTGTAGTGTCATTCTTTAATTACGTTCAATGCTTTATTGTAGGATAATGGCATTTACGAGGTAATATTTCATCATACATTAAACTTTGTTGTTTGGGATTTATTGAAACTGCATTCAAACATTAGAGTAGCTTAAGATTTTAAGGGACATTTCACAGATGAATTATTTTCTGATATCGTAATAGAATACGTTCTAAAAATAGATCGATGACGTATACAGAACACACGTGGAGACTTGGGAGGTGAATTGATTGAATTTGAATTAGTAACGGAAAAATACTTTCCCTGGAAGAATGAAACAAACATATACGTATAAATCTGTAACGCATGAAGTTTGAACGTAAAGTGATAGCAGGGGGTATGTAATACATCTCAAAAAAGGGGGTTTGAATGTTTTGGTTTAAATTCAGGATGTAACTTCTATTTGATCAATTTTCTACTCATCTAAAATATTCCTGAAGTTTCCTGAAATATGGTGAATATTTCCAGAAATTCAGACCAATACAAAATTAAAACAGTTTACGTTAACAATAAATATTTAAAAAAAAAAAAAAAAAAAAAGGGGAATGCTTTATTGCCACGATAATATTCGAAGAAGAAAAACATATAATTCATAATAAACATTATGATATTGGACAAAATATAACAAAACTGCTTTTTATTATATCATTTTATAATATCACAACTTTCCTGATTGTTTTCATTTGAATTAATTCTTTTGAACCCATGCAGTTCCGTATGAATAATTAGATTAAATTTTAGAATTTATACCCTTACACATTAAATGTTTTATCCTCAAATTTGAGATAATAATTGTTGTTCACATACAAACCCTAGCCTCTTAGTTACGGTTAACGGCAATCCCCATTGGCGTTACTGGCTACGTCATCAAACGGCATGTGGGTTAAATAAAACATTAAGCGGAGGTTACAATTGTTTACATCAGAAAGGAACCAGGTAACCGCTTGAACAGTAGGGGAGAATCCTGGACTTTCGATGTAATAAGAAACTACACCAAAACTTGGAGCTTCGTATTCATTAAGATCCAAGAAGGCCGCAATGTTAACTAGTGATAACGTTATATCAATGGGTTTTTACTAAGAGAACGGTATTATTTGTGTAATTTAACGTATGATACATGTACACGGTATCAGCGATGATTAAGCCAACACAGAATCATGTGTCGAGAGGACTGTTCAAAAAATCAACGACCTTTCAACGGAAGTCTGTTGTTATTTCATCGCGAAGTCCACGATAAAATTGAAAAGTCTGCGGTCAAATCTAATAAATATTCATTTGATATCGGTTTTCCTTTAAAAAATCCCCCCCGCGTTCTAATTAAAAATCCCATTGACTTAACGTTATCACTATAATTAAAATGGCGGCCTCCATGGATCTTAATGAATACGAAGCTCCAAATTTTGGTGTATTTACTATTACACCAAAAGTCCAGGATTCTCCACTACTGTTGAACAAGATGAACGCATTTCAAATGTTTAGATATGTCTGTTTCCCCTTTCTTTTGATATACAGTAGGCCTACCGTTAAAAGTAGGTTAAAGTACTGCTTTTAGAAATCACTTCCTCTTAATGTAACGTGAATATCGCTACATTAGATAAGAATAAAAACGCATAAGAATTCTTTTTTCGTTCTCTAATATTAGTAATTAGTGTTAATTTTTAGTGTAAAAACATTAATGGTGATCGGAAGAATTTTATCTCACTTTGCAATGTTTATCGAAGTTGATCAATTGACGTATAGGCATAGAGAATATGATTAGAACATAGATTAGGCCTATATTGCTAATAATATTTTAAGTGATTGAATAGAAGGTATTGTTAGATCTTACCTTACTAAAGAAAACATTTGGTATATTTTCAAATCACTAGTTGGCTGTCCAGTCCAGAGGTGATTGTTTAGTCACTAGTTGACTGTTCAGCTACTAGTTGACTGTTCAGTCATAAGTTGACTTGGTAAGTCATTATTTGACTGTTCATTAATTCATTTGACTGAATCTATCGGCGTGTTAGCCTGAAGTTATCTGGGAGCGTGATAGTGTTGCCATGATATTTTATCTTTAATGCCTACGATGTTTTGTATTCCCCTTTTTAACGAAAAAACAGCGTACTGACAAGTAATGCTAGTGAATATTTTCATGTTACCCCTCTACAGATTAGGTCAGTGGGTAGCGTCGTCGTCTCGCCTGTCTGTCCGTCCTGTATGGCAGTCCGTTCTTCTTTTCGTCCATGGAATTTGCAAGGTAGGTTCAGCGTTCATACCTTTACTGAGCTTTAGTATGGATGATCATTGCCTTCTTCAAAAGGGTATGGGGCAAAATCAATCATTGTATTAGGAACTTACATTCTATAGCGGATGAGCATTTAAAACTTTCTTGTCTGTTGCTGCATCTCTGAAATCTATACATGATGCAATATATTGTTACAGGAAAGGTATCGTCCCATAAATATATTCAGAAGTGTGCGACGTCGTGCTTGCAAAATCACTTCCGGGTTTTTTCCCTTTTAATGATTGCGAGAAATCTGTGATGTTATCAATAACACATGCAGGCTGCCATGTTCGACCCAGTAGACGTATGATCAATAACATCACAGATTTCTCGCGATCAATAGGTGAATTTGAAAACCGGAAATGACGTAGCCAACGCGGCGACGTTCACTTCTGAATGTATTTATGCATTTAAAAATTCTATATAATGCACACCTTTAGACTGTGTGACACATATTACACAGACAGTTCCCCCCCTCCTCCCCATTCCTTCAGAAAATATATCATGGCCCACGCCAGTGCCTAATCCCCTTCATGTCCCGTAGCGTTTTGGAACTTCGCCCTTGAAAACACACCACGCGATTTGGCTTCAAATGTAACGCATTTAATAACTCTAAAATGCGTCTTTTCTCAGAGGAGCTGACCCCCCTTGAAAATGGCTAGGGGTCTGAGCCTTAACCGCCGCTCGAGCCTCAACACCCCCGCCCGAGCTCCCCCGCCTCTTCGCCTCTGCTTAATGTACGGTTAGAACTTAGCAGACCTCTGCTGTAATCACTATGTTAGTCCAGTGTTCCTAATACTCTGCATGCAATGATTGTACCTCTCCCAAACTGATGTTAGTCCATTATTCCTAGTACTCTGCATGCAACGATTGTTTTATCATTTGCTATTTACCGAAATTTTAAAGGAAAAAATTATAATATATCTGTCCTTTTCAGCCATATTGATTTGCATACACGTTGGAAAATTCCCATGATCAGTCAAATCTCGAAAACTAAATAAAATCTTTTCTCCAAAATCTACAAAGCGTGCTACTTATGATCTAAACTCATGTTATGTTTAAAAATGGGTTGTGTCTGCTATGTCTATCTTAACACTCGCACATAGCTGTATACATTAAATGCATCCCTGGAATGCATGATTTTCGTGTTAAATGATAGATATATTTAATGACTTTCAATGTTTTTTGGATATCTTGATCAAATCCAGCGCCTTACGACAATAAGATACGATATTAAATAGAAACAACCTCGCTGATATACTGACCGAGTGTTTCGGGATTTTCAAGCGTGTATGCAAAATACGCTTACTGATACTATCGTTTTATCTGTCTGCATTTTATCTATTCTATCTACTCTATATTTCTGTTTGCCGCGAATCCCATCAATAAAATTCTCTCTCTTTCTTAAAAATTAAGATGGTAAACACAAGTAAGATTTGAACTGAATATTCTAGAATACAATGTGAAATGATAATAATCTGATAATCAGATAATACAGTTAGATTCACCTTCTCTACTTGGTCTATGGCCATCGATATGTAGCCAGGGGTGTAGGAAGCATCGATATGTAGCCAGGGGTGTAGGAAGCATCGATATGTAGCCAGGGGTGTAGGAAGCTTTTGAAAAGTGGAGCCACTGATCACTTTGGGGCACTTCCTAAATCATAATTTGTAACTTGACCAAAGAGTTCTCACGGATTCATATTCGGCGATTTAGCTTTTTGCAAAGAGTTGTTTATGAGTGGAATGGTTTGCTTGAGTGGGTAGTTAGCTTCAACACTGTTCACAATTTCAAAGTCAACATTGATAAGTTCTTTATTAACTCTGGGCGTCTTTGATTTTTTTGATTTTTTTTTGTTGTGGTGGTGGGGGTGCTTGTTTGGGCTTCTCAATGGGTTAATAACCCTTCTTAGCCCGTCATCTTGCTATCTAATGTAATATACACAGTCTGTGGATACTTTGGTGAGCTTCAAACATTAAAGTAAAAACGTCACTTCATTTTGAAAGGGTCCCTTTTGTAATATATTTTTAAAGGCCATCTATCGTGATTAACATGTGGTGGCGTACATCTTATTCCAAAATGATACTGATTAATCTATCACTGTAAATGCACAATATACCATTGTGTTTCACCAATCAAACACAGGAATTTAAATGTATTTACCTCCACGTTAACGACGATAACTGCCCTTTAAGTGTGCGCAAATTCCACCAGTTCTTGCAACTTTCACATTATTTGGGGGGCACTTCATTTTCAAAAGCAGTTCCGTTCGTACCGCCGTTTGGGTGACTAAAGCATGCGCACTGAGCTTACAGTGATATATGGAAGCCGCCATTTGTATTGTGAAGTTTGAGTCATAGACGCTTTTCAGTGGTTTCATTGAACGTTTGTAACAAAGTTTGCTTTGTTCATGTTCAATTTCGCGAAAGTAAAACAACTTCGTTACTATCACGTGTATTGCTAAATAATTTTCACAAATCCCCCAAGCTATTTCTCATAATTTCAGAAAATCTTGTTAAAGCGCAGCTGCCTAACGGTAACGCATAATAAGAATTTATCACTTTTCTTAGAATTTCTCGAAAACCGCACGGTGAATTTTAAAAGCGCACGGTGAACAGATAATTAATATGCCATTTTTATCAAATCGTGAAGAACAATTTGAACCCTTTACAGTGGTTGAGTTCCCTGCGCTCGAAATGTGTCTGATTCTTATGTTATTCCTATGCAAACTTAGAATTTGGCTAGATGCATTGTGGGATACTTCTGTTAAGAATCCCCCAATTGGGAGAACAAAACTGTTTTCCCGATTGGGTGTACAACCCGGTCTAAAAAGTGTCACTTTTGTAATTTTTCGGAAAAAGTAGGAAGGGGAAACATTCCCTTGACTTCCCGCTTCATACACCTATGCATGTAGCAATTTCTATATTAATTTAAAGGGTATTGAAAATTAAAAATACCAATTTCTAAATTTTGAAACAAAAACTAGTTGTTCAGTCGATGGCTGATCAAAGTTTCACCAGTTTTTAAATTCATGCGAATTTTGTGATATGTAGTTGTGCAGACACCTTAAAATCCGTATGTAATTATTCAAATTTCTTTCCTAAATCTTAGTAACTGAAAATTATGGGAAAGCTTATTCCTGTCGAAATTGCATTAAGTCATGGCAAAGACATAAATTTGCTGCACCAGTTCAAAGAATTATGGCGATAGGCATCTAAAAAGCAGGATTTTACAAAAGAAAATATCAAAGTCGTCATGTGATAAGTCACTTTATTTGCATAAAATATGCAAATTGATGCATGCGATTTAAAAATGCTAATGGTTTTTAATACATTGGAATGCAGTTTAGCTAATGTTACCTCCACACGTCCATATACCTTTAATGAACTAATTGGAAAAGATGTGTTATTGTAACTTCGACTTGCAAAATTTTATATGGACCGGTTTACATCATATACTAAGGAACCACTTGAATAATTTTTCAGTGACTTCTTCCACATTTTCTCTTGTAACCTTAAAGCAAGCAGTATATCCTTCTCGATTCCTACCTTTCAACGTGTCCATCCTAATCGCTGCCATTGTTGAACTTGTCAAGCTCATGTCCGTATCATGGGTGACGGTTCCCGGGCATTTAAGACTCGAGTTTCATTCTGCATCCGTTTTCCCGTCTCTTCATTTCATTTTTTTTGTATTTCAATCATCATATTATGTCTTTACTTGTTTATGCTTGGTACATTTTTTTTTAATCAACTAAGTAATTTATTGGGCTTTATTTTCATGCCTAATGGAACTGTCAATTGAATCGACAACAAAGTCTTAAGGGCTGAACATTATCTTGTGTAATATCTGTTTGTTTTGTTTTCTCTCATTTCAAAACCTTTTTGATTGTCATCTATATTGTATATGATGCTGGTGACATTTTTGGGGTCAGTTTTCAAGCATTTATCGTTTTGTTTTAATTTCAAGGTTTCTTTGCGTTTGGAAAACTTGCAATACGGAATATGCACAATGTCCTGTGTCAATCTGGGGGATAGCCTCGATCGAGGGTCTGATATATGGTCCTTAGTCGGGAGTGCGATACATGCGTAGACCAACCATCTTGAATTACAATCTGCAATACAGCTATAGCATGTATGAATAAACGCATGTTGTGTACATCTGTGGTATGAAAACTTTAATTATTCATTTTAACCTTGTTCAAGTTTGATCGACTTGTTCGATATTCTGAAATGCCTTAGCCCTTCAAATACCAAAAATGCAAGGCTTTTGCTTCTGAGATTGTTGCTTTTATTTTCATTTTCTTGAAAATGGATCTGGTAATGGGTATAAAGTGGTACTGGATAATAGATATATTGCTTTCAAAATTATGCATAATTCTTTCACCTCCCATACTCGTCAAAATGCGATAGAATTTCACAAAATTATTTGATGTCTCTATACAATTTAAAAACAGAGGAATTTGCATGAAGGGTAAATGTTGCCTTCATGAAGTGATTAAATCCTCGTTCGGGGGTCTTAATTTTTTCTTTAAAAAAAGTATCTTCCGGACTGCATGCGCGTATAACAAACATAAATTTTACCTGATAAATCATATCTTAAGCCTTACTCTGCCAGCACTTTTTAAAAATGCGTTTGGGAACCCAAAGATGGGGCACCCAAAACGGCGATAATATTGCCACGTGGTAGAGTAAGGGTTAAGTACAGGCTGATTTTGAAGGGTCCTTTGTCTTCCGAGCAGTAGAGACGCTAGTTGCGCTTCAGTGACCCAGTGGGCCGCCCACCGGGACCATCCTGCATATATTTTTGAGTTGGCACGCTTGCCGCGGGCTGATTAACCTTGCTCTACCAGCCCTTTTTTTTTAAAACGCGCCTGGGAGGCGAGGTCAACATGGGGCACCCAAAAAGTATTATTCACCTTCATTGTTTCCAATATTGCATTCCGCGTCCAATTTGCCAGGCGTAACCAACAAGGTCATCTTGGTTTACCACAAATGTTGGCTCGAGTTCGTTGTCTTCTAGAAAGTTCTCGGATGGTATCGCCTTCTGTCGATGTGCTCGGAGGAAGTTTCGAAGCGACCCATTTTCACAGTACTCTACTATCACCAAAAATGGTCCTGAAGGTGGATAGAAAAGAACAAGTCAACCAACAAAAGAAAAACAAGAAAGCAATCCAAGGAGTTGCTGATCTCACCACCTTAAGCATACAGCATAGTGGGGGAATAGCTAACAGGGTTACTATAGCTCTGTGACTTTTGGCAAAAAATGTACAAATTAGAACATAATTATCCCATTAAAATCACATAATTAACCTCTGACCTCTGACCCTTGACCCTAAACATTGAAACAACTTATGAAATTTTGCACATTTATCGTACCTTACTGTATGAGACCATTCACGTCACACTTACCATTCCATAACTATAGGGAAAGTGGTGAAAAGTGGTCAATAGCTCTATGACCTTTGACGTTTTGACCACAGAGTCTACGGGATACTACACATTGATGTATCAAGGTATCATGGTACAACATAGAATTGGTATAGGTCTTGTACTTTTTTAGCTTAAATGGCGCATAATTTTGCATAAAAAGCACTTATTTCACCTTTGACCTATGACTTTATTTTTTCATATTTGTTAGAATGTTAAACCCTACCTGTGACCTTTAACTTTTGTATCCCAAAACCTTAGAGACATACTTACCTCTAAAATTGCATATTTGACCTTAGACCCTAACCGCCAAAACAACATCTGAAATTGCATGGCATTCATCTTACCCTACTATATGACACCGCCCTCGCTCAGATCATTCTTTCCATTCCAAAACTATAGGGGAAATGGTTAAAAGGGGTCACTAGCTCTGTGACCTTTGATCTTTGACCATTTGACCCCAGATTTTACGAGACACAAGTTCATGTACCACAGTATTATGATACAAACATTGGATTGGTATAGGTCTTGCACTTTCGGAATTTAAAGTGGCACAAAAATGTACAAATTAGTACATAATTACCCCCTAAAATCCCATATTTGACCTCTGACCTCTGACTCTTGACCCTAATCTTTAAAACAACTTCTGAAATTGTTTACATTTATCATACCCTACTGTATGACATAATTCATGCTAACGTCACACTTACCATTCCATAAATGTAGGGGGAAATGGTGAAAAGTGGTCAATAGCTCTTTGACCCCGAATCTACGGGACACAAATCCATGTACCAAAGTATCGTGGTACAACATAGGGTTGGTATAGGTCTTGTACTTTTTTAGTTTAAAATGCCTCAAAATTGTGCATAAAAAACACTTATTTGACCTTTGACCAATGACTTTTTGACCTCCAATTATTTTGAAGTTTTGTTAAAATGTTACACCCTATACAGACCTATGCAGTGTGTAAGATACTAAGTAATTCCTTCAAAAAATACAGCCATCACCAAAAACATGTCTCAATTGACCTGTAACTTTTAAGCTTTGTATTACAAAGCCTTGGAGACAAAAGTTCCTGGACAGGGGTACCCGTCCACCAATTTTGGTTTATGTGTGTATTACAGTTTTTGAGTTATAAGCGACCCAAAATAAATGGTTGCATACGCACACACGCACACACACACACATACGGACAGACGCATCAATAACCAAATTTTGTTTCATTCGAAAAACCTATGACCCTTAACCCCTAATATAAGGTCATCATATGAGACCCCTTACCAACCAGCCCCCTAATATCAAGGGGGTGGCGGCCATGTAGTGTAGGAGGTATAGGCAGTTATTTGCCTGTAAACACAGCAAAGTGACTGCAATATCTCATCCACACATAAATGTTTATGATGGTGATGAGATGATAAGACGTATTTTGTACTTATTATCACCTCCGCCAACGAATTTGGACGAAGGTTATGTTTTCGACTGGTTTGTCTTTTGTTTGTCATTAAGATATCTCAAAAACTGATGATTGGACAATTAAATTTTGTATGTGTTGTGTATGCTGCTTAAGGAAGATGTGATACTAGTTTGAGACATATTGGAACAGGGTACGAGCACAAATAGAGAGGTGGGGATGTTTTGGATGAGATCTGTCAAGACTTGTAATTAAAACTTTCCAATGGAATGTGCTGAGCAATGAAATCATGCCCTGAAAGGACTGAAGAAATCAAATCTAGTGGTTGGGTATCAAAAAAAATCAAAACAATTGTTTTTGGCATGAATGGAAAAGGATTGAAAGTGAATTTTTCCTGAAAAGAACTCAAACAATGAATGCTTAGCATGAATAAACCTGACACCAATGAAGATAAATAACCCTGAAGTATATCTTTAATGCAAATGGCATATACTGATTAAAAGTGAGTAAGAGATTTGGGGATAAAACTTAGTGGGTCTAGGATTTCTGATATAGATTGCATTGGGGATAGAGTGAACTTCACATCATTTTAGGCATGCTGGAATTATCAAGCGGGCAACAGAGTGCTAAAATTCTGAGTATTCTTATTGTTTTATACTAGGCGTATGAAGCGAGTGGGTGGAGTTTGGTGCGGTGGGGGCGGGAATGAAACTGCCCCGGTGAGGAATTTATCTCCCAGTTGCATACTTTCTTCCCAGTTGCATGCTTTCTTCCCGCTTGCATGCTTTCTTCCTGGTTGGGAGGTCGAATTGAGAAATTGACAAAATTAATTTAAACAATTTTTCTCTGCATCCGACATAAAACATCTCAAAAAACCAGGAGATTTCTCGAAAATTGAAGGAGATTTTCCGAATAGCAATAATGTTGAGATTTTTGATATTCTTGCCCTCTCTGAGGGTGACCCCTCCCTGTAGGACTGAAAATTCTTTGAAATTAATTTCTACTCTACTTCATCTTTATTTATTTTTTAAGAAACTGATCTTCCAGTGATAAAATATTATACTTAATCTCATAACTTTAAACGTATAAGGCGATGCCTTCCCTTTTCTAATTCTATTGTTTTAAAATAAAAATCACACTTATAAGAAACCTTATGATATTCGAGAGCAACTGCATCAGCCTCGGTTGAGGTATTTTGTAGGGTGGGTTATTCCAGTATACATAAACATACCAAGTGTTCATCAAGTTATAGTAATATAAAACTAGAGAGGATCCAGAGGTGAGTTTAGTGAAAGATAATACGTTGGTTCCTCGATTAAAAGTTAAGAATGACAGCATTACTCTAACTTTATTCGCATTAAGTAGGACCTCTTCTCCAATCTACGCCAATTATTATATTCCAAAACTATATGCAGGTGAAAACATCTTTTGTTTTATGGAGAAATAGGACTTCTTCTGAATTCTTCTGAATTTGAAATAATAGCAACATGTGATTGTGATTAACATTACTTTTCAGAAAGAAATACTTTTTTGAGCAGCAAATGTTGTCAAGTTCAGTGACAATTGTCATAGTTGAAATATATTTAATGTATGTATTTAAAAAATATCATTATGTGCTTAGTTTGTGAAGTGAAACCAAGTGTTATGATAACAAAATCGATAAATTTCCCTAAAATCGATATGTCGCAAAATAACCATCGTGACCAATTCACGATCCCGGTCGAGAGAAATTCTTATTGGGAAATCAAGACATGCGCAGTGACCATAATTTAAACTTGCTAATTAGTTCAAAATGTTTTGCTTTTCAAATTCTGTAATTCTAAAGTTATATAGGCCTACTACACAAATTATATTGAAATTAATATTTCTGTAGTATAATATGAGCTTTTGCTGGTGAATAAAATGTTAAAATCTGTTCTTCAGACACTATTGAAATGAATTTTTAAAGATTACTTTAAGATTCCCTGGTGAAAGTCAAATTTGTGCTTGTGAAAATGGAAAAAATTATTTCATCGTTCTGTTGCACCAATAAAATTAGAATATTTCGCATGCGTTTTTCCTATCATTGGTTTAAAGGAGCATAAGACCGACATTAAGGGCGCTCGTTTTTGCGAGTTTCACGGATATATGATCCACAACAGATCGATAAACTTCATGCCTCCATAACCCACAGACGACTGGAGGGTAAAGGTCACTTAGATATTCATATTTAACAGAGACTTGCTATGCCGTTGCGTGCTAGATCATTTTTGGGGACCTCCTAAAAATACGCCCTCACTTTTCAGTCTAATGCTCCTTTAAACCTATTTTACCGTTGCATATTTCTTTAGAGAGATTTGAATTTGGAAAGATTGTGGGCTATTATTACACAAATCTCCCGATTTGGGAGATCTCCCGTTCGGAGGGTGGACCAAACTGACCATATGAAAGGAGCCCATTACAATCATGAATACTTATGTTATACATTTTAAGGACTCTGAAAAATCTGATTACCTTTTGATGTAACGGCTCCAAGAAGTCTAATGACGTTCGGATGATTTACTTGCTTCAGAAGTTCCAGTTCACGCACAAAGTCTTCAACTTCAGATGGTGATGCAGCATCTAAAACAGGTTGATGCGAAAAACTGATAGTTAAAATGAGGTTTTTTTTTTTAAATTTCCAATGATTGACACTAAACTGCTAAAATAAGGAAACAAAACTATGAAATTTTCCTTACATAGACATCACCATTTTGTGATATTTCCCATGATGCTTTGCTGTACTAACACTTAAGCCTTATGCAGTGTTAAAATTTCAAATGCTAAATACCTCTGCGAAAAATATCTTGCCAGGCGAAACTTAAAACTCAGTGATATACCTTCATTGCTTTCATGGCTAGATATTATCCACTCCCTTTTTATAAGTTTACCACGCCGTTTTTTTTTCTTCAAATATGAACAAGTAGGAAAAAAACTATGCTTTTTGGCGCGAAACAGTAATTTTAAAACTTCAATTATTGTAACAGTATAACTTTGTCGTTGAGATTGCAGATTCTAATAATTAAAATTACACATCGCAAAATCTTACATTCCTTATGACAAAATGGTCTCTCACTAAATCTTTCTGTGCATTTTATCGGGAAATATGAACAAAACGGCTACGGGAAGTCTATTATATCAGGTGTTTTACAGCTTCCTAAGATAGGAGACTCCCGGACTGAAAAAGATAGGATGGTCCATTATGTATGGTCCCTTATGCACCACTCTTCCAACTGATTTATTCTGTTATGATAATCTATGCTGAAAGAAAGTTAACAATTTCAAATTTCAACGGTCAAACAATTCTTAGACAAAGCACAGCCATTACCCATAATGAATCATTATTCCCCTGTAATGATTCTCTATTTCATAAGACCACAAACATGATATGATGACTCACAGTACTGATAACTTCTATGAACCACGCGTTCTTTGTAAGAAGATAAGATAAGATAATCAATAAGATGACAACTTTGAAATCCATGCACAACTCAATATAGTTCATATTCATGTTGTAACTATTTGGTTCTTAAAGAAAAGGTATCATCCCATTAATACAATCAGAAGTGAACGCCGCCGTGATGGTAACGTCATTTCCGGTTTTCAATTTCCCCTCTTAATTGCGAGAAATCTGTGATGTTCTCGTAATCTACAAGGAAAATTGAAAAACGGAAGTGACGTTACCAGCATGGCAGCGATCACTTCTGAATGTATTCTTAGGACGATACCTTTCCTTTAATTAAATTGAATGTGTCTTCTCTCCAAAAACATGAAGATTTTCATGAAATGCTACCTCTTAAACCATTCTTGCTTATGACACTTCGGATGATTGAAGCTGATTCCTTTAATTTGAGGGCAGTCAAGGAAAAAAGGTGTCAATATTACCGTTTCGTTTACATAATTGCAGATGTGGCATACATTTTCCTTCGGGACACCCATATGCGGAAAAAGGATAACAACATCAAATAAATGAAGAAAAAAACTTTTTTATTCTTATTTACGTGATCAGTGATGACAGGTTAGACAGGTGTGGGTCATATCAGACTACTTGTATCGTTGTATTTTTTTAAAGGATTAATTCAGTGGTAAAATAAGTTTATTTTATATGAAAGAGGACTTTAAAACAAACAAACCCGGGAAGAAACCGCTCAAACATCTTATTCTGTAAGGAAATATTCGAGTTTAAAACTCTGTCTTATCTTTGGAGAAATGACTGGTGTAGTAAGTCGACTGATCATGAAAGATTGGCGTTCTATCCTCACATTGTTAAAAATTATTATGTAATTTAAAGAAAATATATCTAAGTTTTTTTTCCTATTTTAATTATTTTCCCTCGAACTTTCTTCAGGTGGTAAATTATAATTATCCTTCTGATTTACTACCTTCCTGACATATAAATCACGAAATCGAAAGACAAAATATGATAGAATACATAAAAACTTTGAGGAATATGAGGCAGTGACATAACAATTACCTAGTCTGATTTCAGTCGTTTCTACACAAACGATACTAAACTTGAATATCTCTTTAACGGAATAAGATTTTTTGAATGCTTTCTTCACTATTTTGTTTCTTTTTAAGTCTTCTTTCATATAAGATAAATTTGTTTGAACACTGAACTAATTTGTTTGACCACTGAAGTAATCGTTTAAAAGTGGACCTGGTGACGCTGACCATCATACAATGAAAAGCGGCCCAAGGACGCGTTATATAAATAAAAGCACAAAATCAAAATTGTAAGGAATCTGACTATAGTAGTCTATAGTCCTGAAGGCATCTACATTTGAAGAAATATGGGGAAGTTAAAGGTTTAGTTTAGGGGTCAAGTAAATCTGAGGATATGACATCACCACTCAGTCTGATTTCAGTCGTTTCTATACAAATGATACCAAACTTTAAAATTAGATATCTTCTTAACGGAATAAGATTTTTGGATCTTTTCTTTATTACTTTGTTACTTTTGAAGTCCTCTTTCATATAAGATAGACTTGCATAAGCCCTGAACCAATCCTTCAACGGCAATTCTATCAACGGTTTGTCCTATGTCGTATAGATGGAGACTAGTGTCGTGCTTTCTTACCACAATAATACAATTGAAATTAATTTACAAGTAACTAATTAACTTTAACCTGTATTACTTTGGAATGTAATTCTGAAAAATCTATCAAATTAACAAAATTAAGTTAAATCAATTCTGATGAAAGGAGTTTTGAGAGCTATGGCACCACAAAATTACAATTACATTTCATATCACAATTCACTGATTAACCATACGCTATATTACTAATTCTGTTCACGTAATCGTGACTAAATGTGTTTAAAATCTATCACAAACCATTGAAGTACAAAAAATGATTTCCGCAAACTCTGATTCAAAAACTATTTTCTCCAAAAATTACGCAAATTTTACGATAGAATTTAAAAGCCCACGGTGAATAAATAATGTTATTATACCTATTCTGAATAATTTGAATCCTGTACAGTCTTAAGCTCAACATCCCTTTGAGGGATATTGAGCTTATACAAGGTTAGCCCAAATCTTATTTACCGTACATAATAACATTGGCTCGGGAAATACCACCGAATATCTCCGATGGAAAGATAACTCTGCTTTTATTGGTTTGAGCCTTAAAATACAGTCTGACACATGCGCTAATTGGGCTTAATATTCCGTTGAGATCTGTCCCACAGTATAGCCAAATTGGAGTATACCACTTGTAACTGATAGCTTGTTTTGCTTATAACTTGCGTTTAAAAACTACAGCTTTAATACTAAAATAGTCTGAATGCCCAATTGGCACATATACCACACTTAAATATTTGTTTGAAACGATATTAAATACTTTAATTACTCCAACATTCTGCCCTCTAATTTTAGTAAAGTAATTTTGATAATTCAATCGACCAATCAGCTTCTCGGGATACGGGCTGCGGATCTATCATACATATTGTCGCGAAAGTCATGTCTTGCGAACATTAACGATACGTCCACCGTAACTTACGGTTCCTAAACAACACCAATTTCAACCATTTACGCGGGGTGAATTTTCGCCATAATTTGTCTTTTTTCTTGTTTTATTATTCCTAGTTATCGAAGAAAAATATAACCTGATTTTTATGATCGAATTGGACTTTGCAGCGAGCCACCTCGAATTGTGACTGTGTGACAATGTATATATGTATTCTACACTAATAGCGCGTAATTGTAGCAGTTACCTGAAGAATGCAGGGAATATTACACCCGAACTATGATCATTTCAAGCTTCATCTCTTGTGCCACACTTCCATTACACATACAGACACTTTTTGTTGGCATTTTCCATAGGTCCTACACCTTACGATTTCAACCAGTTTGAAGGAGAGTACGAAACACTTCTGGCCAGAAGTGTACCTAGCGTTATGGAAACCTATATACTCATCTACATATATACGGCTACCATAAGGCTAGGAACACCTGTGGTTCTGGCAGTGTCAGTAATGCCTATGGATGCTAACGTTACTACTGAATCAGAAAGTGATGATACCGACGCTAACGTTAGACTTTCTAATGTGGACTGGTGTGACTTAGTCAACTTCGCAGCACTTGTTTTTCAAGCCTCACGGTTCTCTCAGGCCTCGCCAGTGGGCGAACGTAAAAACTCCCGTAGACAAAAGTAACGCCCATACAAGAATTTTTTCAATAACTAACGTTAGGTGTGACTGCAAGTGTGTAGGGAGGAAGAGGAAGGGGAAGGGGGGGGGGGCACCAATGCCAACTTTCTTAATTCATTGTTGGACCAAATAAGTGATGACAATATTTGCATTACAGCTCACCAAGATTTTAATTCAGTGTGTCTGAATCGTGCTGTGCTTGGAACAAGTCTGACAATACAGCGGCGTGTTATAGGTGATGATACAGTGCATCCAGCCATTCTTGAAAACAAGTAGATTAATTTTTTTTTCACTTTCAATTTAAATCCCTTTGCCCTTCCTACTAACCAACACGTGTATATCAAATGTAACAAATTCGAAAATTACATAATTGATTTACAGACATCATTAAAGTCAACCCATATTAATTAATTATTTTACATGTTTGAATTTCAAAAACTTGCTACCAACACTAATAATACTATGTGTTCGAATACTAGTGTAATAAATCTTGAACACCATAGTTTTCCCAATCTTTCATCAAAACATGCCGATTCTTAAAAACGTCTAAAAATACTGCAATCAGTGACAAAATACTATATTTCATTCCGGACACATGAAGCCATATTTCTTCTCTGTTGCAATGAACTAAACGTATCATTGTGTTATTAACGGAAGATAAACAGATTTGGTTATATACTCCATGTAGGAAAACATATTTTGTGGGTGAATGCTTAGAAATTGCTTGATGATTATGTAATAATGTGTTTGTAATAATGCTTAATGGTATTATATATATTTTGTTTCCAGACAGTATAGTAGAAACATCGCCTACAGAGCATTTACTGTATTGGTACATGGACGTCTTGCAAAGAAAAATCGAAAAATTGTGCCATCCTGTGTAGTTTTCCGAATAAGACATGAATTTCCTGAAGCTGATGGAGAATACAAGGGGTTCCGTGACGTGAGTATACGTGACGTAGCAGAATTGCTTGATTCAGACGTTTGAATTGTAGAACAATGGAATAATTGAGCTGGTTGTGATGGAACTTTATATAAGTTTTTGATATTGTTACATCGAAGAGTTTAGATAAATCAGTGTGCTCTTCTTACCTGGATTTCACAGTATTTTTTTTCTTCTTTCAATTTCAATCTTTCAAGAATATCATACCCCACCTTCCCTCTAAAAACTCATACAAACCTCTATCTATTTGCATCAAATTTTGTAGGATTAAATATGTTTCATGAGGAGCATAACTAGTATAGTAGAAAGGAAAATTTCAACTTCTTGAATCATTTATTTTTCATCATGGAGTACCTTATTTACCCCAATCAACAGTATAATGCAACTACTGTGCCGAACCAAAGACTGTAATTCAACATTGTGTTTTTATTTGTTTACATTTGTGTGGTGAAACATAGTCTATTCTACACTTGGTGTATGAAATGTAAGATTTAATACTTTACAATGTGATGTGCGTGACATGAATAATATTTTGTTTTTATTATAAGAATAAAAAATGCATTTGATGATTTAAAAATAAACTTTGTTACAATTCAAGGTTAGAACGATTTTTATATTGTTTTCTTTCATTCTTTACTTTTTGTTATTAGATACAAATTTCCTCTTGCTGACAGTTTATGCTGTGCCATGAGTTGTTCTACCCTTGATAACTGTATTATCCAACATGTTGTATAATACAACGACGACAAGTACTGTAAAGATGAACAATCTGCAAGGTTCAAACTTGGATGGAAGAAGCTCTTGCAAGAGAGATATATCACGATTCATACTTTATGGTATGAAGCGTGTTTAATATTCAAATTGATTGGAATCCTTTTTTGATACAAAACATTGTTGTTCCAAATGGGTAAATTATAGAATTATATCATTTTTTTGCAGTTAAGCCCATCGTTGGGGAATGTATCTTTTCTTTTAAAACAATTAGTATTATGTTATTAGTGGAAAAGTATTTTCGAATTATTTGTTCCTTTCATAATAATGAAATATAACTTACTGTCACCTATGTGTCTTGATAGTTGTAAGAGAGTGGGCATACTAAATTATTCTGCTCATTAGTGTTGTTGGACCAAATTGATAAATAAAAGTATTATATATTTGATATTCTTCAGAATAGATATTTTTTGATGGGCCCCTGAACTAATCCTTCAACATTTCTTTGGGAAAACTAGGAAATATGGGTTTTTTTCAACAGTTTTTATAACTCTCGTATTCTGGCTATAGCTTACGAACCCTTATCTTGTCGGGATTGCGCAATACAGGGATCGGGATACGATCCTGAAAATTAAAGGGGACTGTCCGAAAATTTGAGACTTTTTGATTAAGAACAACTTGGACGTTGATAGAAAGTTAAGAAGAAGAAGAGAAAAAAGAAGAAGGAGAAGAAGAGGAATTGCGAAGAAGAAGAAGAATTGCGAAGAAGAAGAAGAATTGCAAAGAGTAAGAAGAAAACAAATTACGAAGGAGAAGAAGAAGGCAAAGAAGAAGAAGAATTGCGAAGAAGACGAAAAAGAAGAAGAAGAATTGCGAAGAAGAAGAAGAATTGCGAAGAAGAAGATGGAGAAGAAGAAGAAGACGAAAAAGAAGAATTGCGAAGAAGAATTGCGAAGTAGAAGAAGAAGAATTGCGGAGAAGAAGAAAAAGAAGAATTGCGAAGAAGAAGAAGAATTGCGAAGAAGAAGAAGAAGAATTGCGAAGAAGAGGAAGAAGAAGAAGAATTGCGAAGAAGAATTGCGAAGGAGAAGAAGAAGAAGAAGAATTGCAAAGAAGAAGAAGAAGAAGACGAAAAAGAAGAATTGCGAAGTAGAAATAGAAGAAGAAGAATTGCGAAGAAGAAGAAGAATTGCAAAGAAGAAGAAGAAGAATTGCGAAGAAGAAGATGATGATGATAATGATGAAGAAGAAGAAGAAGAAGATAATGATGATGAAGAAGAAGATGAATTTGTATAGATCTTTACTGGTTGAGAGACCAAACCGTTCTCCTAATTGGGAGACAGGAGCAATGGCGGCGCTAGGATTTTGATGCTGGGGAAAGAAAGGGGCAGTTTGCCTCACGGAAGAGAGGAGGGGGGCAAGAGGTTTTAAATCGAACAAAATATATGTCACTTTAGAAAAAATACATCGAGGAAAGTAGGGGCAAAGCGATTTCGTGAACGGGGAGAATTGTCCTTCCCCACGTAGTGCCCCCACTCGACAGGAGTTTAAGGCTGATGCAATGCCCAAAGTTGAGAGAGAACTACAGACTTTAGTAGGCAACAAAGCTACTTTACATGTATTTACTGATGACAATTTATAAGTGTGCTGGGAATGTCTTTATTTATTTATTGATTACGATAGCTGAAAATGTTAACACCTTTTATACGTTGTATCGGGTAGATCGAATATGTTACATCGTGTTTACTTCTTGTAAAAAAAGCCTCGAAAAAACAATTCACCTCGTGAAAATAATTAGACCTGTTTATAGCCGCATTGTTGATACGTGTTATCCAGGTAAACATCTACCGTTACGCATACCATCTGACCATTATACATTAAACCGAATGAAATTGACTCTCAAGTAGATAGGATGCAAATCCTCTTTAAGATACAAAATCTAATCAGGGGCCTTTTTATTCGTTACGGGAAAAAAATCGTCACATTTCGTTAATAGAAAAACTGCCTACCGCTCTTTCATTTCAAATAAAATAAGATCGGTCAATGACTCAATTCCGTCGCTAACCAAATAATCGTTTCTTCTTAGAAATGTTTTCTTCTTAGAAATGAATCATATCCGATTAAGAAAATACGCAATGAGAAGATGCTTTAGCTTCCCTGAAGAATTTGCCAGTTTCTGTAATGAATAACTAAGGTTAATTAGAATCGGACGGAATAGCATAAAACAGTCAGAAAGATACCAGTTATCAACGATTTTTTTTTTTTTTTAACTGGTGAATTCGTTGTTGAATTAACCTGATTTTATGTACAGCGACTAATATAACTATTGTGATTAAGGGTCGGTACATTGGCTTTTTAAAATCCCAGTTTAAAAAAAGAGGATTTTGAGATTTGTTTGGCTGCAACAAAAGTTATTTGACTTTTTCTAAAATGTGGCTTTTTTGAGTTTTGTTTGGCCACAAAAAATGCTATTTGGCTTTTTGATATTGATTTTGATAATTCGACTTTTTGTGTTTGCTTTTTGGCTTTTGGATACTTGTTTTACTGTAAAATATCTTGTATGGCTTAATTCTAGCCTATTAAAGAAGGCTTTGATGAAAAAGAAAGTTAAAACATAATGCTCTGGTGACGTTTACACCACGTGATATTTGCATGTGTTTCCCTGAAACAAAATAACAATCTTTACTTTTTATTGTACCCCTTCCAGAAAAGTCCGCGGAGTGGCCGATCCCTTTGAATATATACTTTGGCTTTTTAAGCCCAAATTGGCTTCTGATTTGGCTTTTTGCGTTTGGGATGATCTACCAACACTGATTGTTATCTGATTTTTCTTTTTTTAATGATTGGTCCAGCATGTTGAAAGTGATATATTTCCCACCATACAGAGAGATTCTGACAGTTTTTAAGTGAAAGCAGCCAAAATTAGGTTAAGGTTAGGCTTCAATACCTCCCTATATATTGGCAATCTATCACTTTCCTGTTGGAAGAGGTGTACTAAAGTGCAAGAGATTTGAGGAACGATTGTCACTTATCAAATGATGCAAGGCTTTAAAAAAGGCATGCCAATATTTCCCCCCGACGTCTACGACATTGCTACTCCCAGCGCCCTTACTCAATATTTCTTTAAATAGTATACACGCTGTGTCATGCTCCAACCATTTCTGAAATAGGCTCCGTACGTACGTATGTACAGTGTATTTAATAATTGTATACTGTATGTATGGAGTGTGAGTTAGTGATGTGTGAATTTTCGGTGGCCTTGAGATGTTCGATTTTCTAACATGTGGAAGATCAGAACATCGCTCATGTAAGGGCGCGAATCTTTCATGGAACGTCAAATTTGACCATAACATGCCCAACTATGCACCGATCTAAATATGGTCAAAATTGATCTACCAATTATGGTCAAATTTGATCATATTATGGTCACATTGGACCATATTATAGTCGAATTTGTGGTTCAATTTTGAAGATAGTAAAACCAGTGCATAGTTGACCATGTCATGGTCAAATTTAAACACTCCTTTTTAGAATGATATTTTGGAGGTTTTTAATATAGATCAAATGAGTAAAGGGGATTAGACGAGTAAAACAGCTTCCCTACATAATTTGTGTAATATACAATTAAGGGTAATTATTAATCAAAACTTAAGTGTCTGAAAAGAAGAAATAGAAAATCGGTCTGTCGGTAGCAAGATACTTGGTCGAATTTTGTATTCCTTACATCATTATCAGAAAAGTTCACTTTAAAGCGCAGACAGTCGAGCGATTGGTAATAGATAGAAAATGGACAAACATAATCTATATAATGTATAAATGAGAAGTAAGTATTTGTAAACATAGCACAGTAAAACACTGACCCGTAAAACAGTAAAGATTGTTTTAAGCGTCTGAAAAGCAGGAGTTCCATCAGTAAATAATCTGCCATAGTTTGTTAAAATGACCCACTGTAAAACAAGAATTTAAATTATTATGTGATCATCGCGCATTAACCTCATTTCGAAGCATTTGCAACCTTTTATGTCACCGTTTTCATGTTGGTCTCTTTTCTCCTTATTGGACTAGGTACCAAAGGAACATCCGAAAGGGCGGGAGAGGGGCGGGGTCGAATCAAATGGCGAATCTTGAAAGTTGTCAATTCTTGCACTTTGCCTGCTTAATGTACGACCTATTTCTTGAAGTAAAAATACACTCTAATTTCACTCTTTGTTTGACTGTAGTTAGGGACTACTCCTTTCGGAGTGAAAACCACTCAAAATAGAGTTACAAATTCATTTTTTTAGAGTTAATTTCAACTCTTTTTAGCCTTGAATTTAAGTCTTATTAATTTGTTGAAATTTAATGTATGTAATTGAAACACAACACAATAAATACATTGATTTACTATATTTTTTATTCTAAACACGTGGTGTTAGATGGAAAAATATTCGAATGCACGAAGTATGGGTCACGCACGAACTTTGGGCCACAGACGATGCAGTGTATTCTACACAAGTGACAAGGTGTACTGACTTTACACAACTCTGCGTTAGGCTAAGCGTAACGTAGCGTTACACTATGCCTAACGTTAATCTTAACGGCTAACCCATCGATGAATTGTCTGAACGTTAGATCTTAACTCAGTAACAATTACGGTACATCGAAAACACAAAAATACAATGCGATCTAACTCTTACTTAGGCCTATACCGTAAAACAATAGCAATCAATCTGCAATTCCCTCGTTACACGTTCTCAACCAAATTTTTGTTTGGTTACCTGTCGGCATTTTGACTGCACTGAAAAACTGGCGTCTTGGCAAGCGAGTCGAAGTACATACAAATCAATAACAATCACGTCACGTGTTTTCAGTAAACGATGTATTTGGATATTAGTATTTGGCAAAACAACTCTTTAAAAGATTTAATTGCTTTTTATACAATAATACTTTAAAAATCACTTTGAGATTAATTATCAACTATTTTAAGAGTTGTTTAATTTAACTCCGATTGGCGAGTGAAATTCTCATTCCTTGAAATTAAGAGAGTACCCCCCCCCCCCCCTTCCTCTCCCTCCCTTTCCACACACACACACCCATGCACTCACGCCGTACGCCATCATGTCAGTACCGTAATCCTTATGAGACATTTCTTATGGAGTTATAGCTGAAGTGGCTATGAAAACATGTTGGTTTTGCATGTTTGACATTAAATTACTGACGTGCGTCCTTGTGATATCACGAGTTTCGCGCATCTGAATTTCGAAATCTATCTATTTGAATCTATTTTGGACCCATTTTGAATTTATTTGGACCCATTCTGGACCTATTTTCGACCCCTTTTGGACCCATTTTAGACCCATTTTTAGACCCATTTAAGACCATTGTGAACCCATTTTGGACCCAATGTGGACCAAGTGTGGACTTATTTTGAACCCACTGTGGACCCACTTTGTGACCCATCTGAAATAATTTTGGAGCCATTCCGCTATTTACAGATTTACAAGTGGCCATCATGTAATAGACAGTTTGATCAATTCACTGTTAAATATTATTCTCTTGGGAGAAATAGATTTGGACGAAGAATCAATACAAGCGCATATTTACATGAACGTCGCGTACTGTGTTGTATTACCAATGCATATGAATACAAATCGTTAAGGCTTAAAAATTCAGTTTTAGGCCCACAAATCAGCGTTAAGGTTTAAATATATCAAAATCAAGCTTAAAATTAGTTGGTTGTAGTAATTTGTGCATGACCAATCAGAAACGCTGAATTTTATTTATAAACCACTACCCATGTTAACACGATATCTGGCATTTAAGACTTTCAAAATTCAAACATATGCAGAAATTACAATTTATGTTCAGAAGAACAAATTTAATACTGTGAAAAATATATGAACTAGAAACTGAGAACGACAACTCAATCAATTCATTGTTTTAAATTTTCATGTAGTATTTATTGAGACTGATTTGTAGCCATTTATCTTTTTAAAATTGAGACTGTTTATATCAATTTCAACAAAAATATGCAACATTGTTTCAAAATCTTAAATAAGGCACAATTTTCACATGGCGACGACATGAAGACCCGCCAAAAATTAACAATTTCTTCTTTAAGATGTACAGAATTCAAAAATATTAAAAGATGCACAATTGTCATGTAACGGCAACACATAAAGTCCCACAAAAAGAAGACACAAACAAAAGGACAAAAATATGGATCAATCTAACACATTATTTCTTCATATATTCAACATTTAATTTGCGGTGCATGCTACCTTGAGCAAGCAGAGACCTATCGCTGCATAAATATGAATATAGCTGGATATTTTTTCTTTACACGGCACTTATCGATTAATTCATAAAAGTGGAGTGCGTAGCTTATATTTTGCAATTGTCTCTCATGCGTCAAGCCCATGGAATATTTTTGACAGATAATTCAATTAACCATTCCCGCATCCTGTGCTTTTTGGATATGACGCAATCTCTGCAGGCTTCACTCCTCTTTCTGCCAATATTTAACATTTCCGCCCCACTCTCTAGTATTAGAAAAACTCTCACCAACACACCAATCACCTAAAATCAAGCTACACACGGCCAGGCGTGGTTCTCATCTCATTACGTCAATCCCACCCCTCCAACGCACAAGTTATAGCTGGTTCTGTCGCATAATCCCCAATCTCTAGCGGGAGGCGATTAAGTGGCCTGGCATATAAAACCATTTTTCTGACTCTTCACAATGTGCATTGATAATTGCGCAATAAGTCTACTGCAACACACAAACAAGTCACTGCAACCCTAAAAACTGTGGAAATAAAAACTTAAAAGCCACGTACAGGTCACAACAATCTAACAAACAAACATAAAACTATTTGAGTTATAAAACTCACAAAATAAAGAACTTTTCATCCCATTTTTTACACTTATTTTGAATAAATTAATGTTAGAAAATGAGTAAAATTTAGTGAATAATTCAAATCTTTTGAGTAATGTTAATCACATCTGTGTATATTATGGTTCATCCCATATTTAACCCACTTTCAAGAAAATACACTCACGGTGTAATGAAGTTGTTTATGTGAGTAAATCAATAGTGAGTAAACAGGTAAAAAAAAAAATGAGAACAGAATATTGCCATTGCCTGAATCAGGTAGGCCACAGTATATTTATTTAACACACAATTCACAAAATGTATTTTAAGAACGTTTGTAGGTCACAGAAATGAATGAAAATGTATTTTAAGACTCTCATTTTTCCATTTACAAAGTTTGGATCTTTATTTACTTAACTTACTGCAATGATAAATCACCCCACCAACTAGGGGCATTTAACAATATGTATGGGAAACTACATTGACCCTACATTGAGTACCATATTGTGCCGTTATGCATAGACCTGCTACAAGTATAAGTTTAAGGCGAGGCCTAACGTTATCGATGAATGTTTGTGAACAACTTCGAACCGTATACTCCCGGGCACTATCTGGAATTGATCCCAAAGTTTGTAACACAATTAGTTTCTATCATTCATTTCTGTACTCTATACAGATACATTCCAATACGCACCCTCAGCTCCTCTCCATAACTCCCTTGAAAACAAAACAAAATAGATCACTACGGTTCCGTAAAACAGTCAATATTGTTCTGAACATCTGAAAAGCAGAAGTTTCATCAGTAATAGTCTGCTTGATTCTGTTAAAATGACCCACTAAAACAGCTGCAATTCGCAGATTGGAAATTATGTTGATCAAAACTTTGAGCACAAATTGCCGTCTTATACTATTGAATGCCGTCACATTTCCCAGTAGCAAAGCCACGGAGATTTACGTTTAGATAAGGTTTGTAATAAGAACCAAAATGTTCAAAACATGTGGTTTATCTTGTTTTAAGATCATCAGACATCTTTATACAAACAACTTGTTTAATGGGAGTAAGAACGTTTTGGCTGACCAGTTGTTAGGCAACTTGCGAGTAAAAAAATCTTCTTGACCTATTTAGCATATCATTTTGTGTATTCTTCGTTACGGTGTTAGATATGTCCTCACCTCACCTAGTCTTTTCAGGCCTCCTGGCCCATAAGGCTGCAGTGCATTCTCTACACTGGACTCTGTTATTTTCAACTTGTCTGGCTTCTGTCCACGAGCTCCATCCCATCACTTTCCTCTCCTTCTCGGCTGTCCTTCTCTAGGTCGTTTTAGGACGACCAACTTTCCTTCTCCCCTCTGGTTTCCACGTCATAGCTGTCATAATAGTGCTTAATAGCGCTCATGTGCATCACATGTCCAATCCACATCTATCTTCTTTTACTTCAGTGATGATTTTGTCATGTTTAGTGATTCTCAGTGTTTCATTGTTAGATATTACATAAGGTCATCTGATCTTCAAAATTCTCCTGTAACATTTAAACATAAACTATCCAGCTTTTTTATTATCTAATACATTAACTCTCCATGTCTCGCAAACATACAAGAGTACAGACTTAGCAAGAGAGTTAAACAGCCTTATTTTTTGTATATAGAGAGAATGTGCTTGAGTTCCATATCTTATTCAACTTCATAAATGCTAATGTTGGTTTAGAGATTTTATTTTTGATATCTTCTTTGCCACAAGTTTGTAAGCTTACTGTTGCACCAAGGTATCTGAACTTGTTTACTTTATTTAGTTGTTGGTTAACGATATAAACTTTGTTTGCACATTTTCTGTTAACTTTATGAGCTCTGTTTTATCCTTATTAGTTCATAGCCCAGTTTGTGCAGCATGCTGATTGAGCCTGGTAACTTTGGTTTGCATGTGTCGATATGTAGATGAAAGTAGAGCGATATCATCAGCAAAATCAAAGTCCTCAAGGGTTGCAAGAATTCCATCTAGTTCCATTCCTGTTATCATCAGTCATTTTACTCATCACCCAGTTTAACACCATCAAAAAAAGAAACCTTGACATTACATCACCTTGCTTTACACCACTTTGATTTCAAGCCATTCAGATTCCACACTACCACCTATAAACTGCACATTCACTGTCTTCATATAACGCTTTAATCAAACATATTATCTTTTGTGGAATACCATAGGCTGCCATTATTTTCCAGAGGCTTTCTCTGTCCACTGAGTCAAACGCCTTCACGAAGTCAACAAAGGCGATATATATGATTGACTGCCATTCAGCCACCTCTTCTAGAATGTTGCGCCGGATTAAAATTTGCTTGGTGGTACTCCTTCCTCTTGTAAATCCAGCCCGTTCATCTCTCATTTTACTGTCAATACCGTTTCTGATTCTGTCGATTAAAACTCTTCCAAATACTTTGCTTGGTATATATTTATATAGAAACGTTAGATTGTAGTGTGTATCTCCACGTAAACACTATATATGGCATTTAACTAATGAAATATGGGGAAATCCCAGATTTTCCCAATTGAAGAGGAGGAAGACATATGACGTCAATTGACGGCCATGAAACGATACTACTCATATATGAGTTAACGTAATGTTGGATTCAAATAGAGCACCAAGGTCATCCTCGCGCCGTGTAGGAAATCATCCAATGACCGGATAAGGAGTGAGTGTGTTAAGAACAAAGAACATATTGAACAAACTTAGTTTAATATCATTTCTGCCATTCAGGCAAAAAATCCCTGTGCTTATACTCGGTCTCCATAACAGATGACTTCCTGACTTCCTGGACGAGACATTAGTCAAATGCAGGGCAACTCACCTAAATCTCTGGCGCTCATGCAATAGATGAGTAGATTGAAGGGTGGAGGTAGAAGCACTCCATGATTGGTGCAAGTGGAATATGATGTATTGCTCAAGAACACATATCTTGAGCACCTTGATGGAATAAGAGTTTGAACAGTTTCTCTGATATGACCCACTAACTACTGTGTTTCCTTCTAACATTAGAGAAAAGGTATCGTTCAATAACTACAATCAGAAGTGAAGTCCGCCGTGCTGGTAACGTCACTTCTGATTTTCAATTTTTCATATGGATTTGTATTGTTTTCGATCACAAATCAGCCGGACCGAACATTGGGACCTTCATATGTTATTGATAACATCACATTTTCTCGCAATCAATTAGAAAAATTGGAAACCGGAAGTGACGTTACCAGCACAGCGACTTTCACTTCTGAATGTATTTATAGGACGCTACCTTTTCTTTAAAGAGGAAATCTCGTCTCAAGATTGCTTGGTCCAATTGCTTGGCCCATTACCAATAAATCCGATACATACTAGAACGTCACTTTCGCGGCGGCAATTTATCAACGTGTCGGTGATAGTGTAAATGTTCGACCAATCAGAAACGATGGATTGCAGTGTGTATCTCCACGTTAACACTATGCATGGCTTTCAACTAATGAAATTTGGAGAAATACTAGATTTTCCCAATTGAAAAGGAGGAAGGCATATGATGTCATCATTTGACGGCCATAATGCGGTATGAGTTAAGGAGGATATATAATTCAAATAGAGTACCAACGTCACCTCGCACGGTGTAGGAAGTATCTAATCACCGGCCAAAGAATGGATAAACAATTGAAAAGCAGGGACTTGAGCATATTTCGACCAATCAGAAACGTTAGATTGTAGTGTGTATCTCCACGATAACAATATATATATGGCATTTAACTAATGAAATATGGGGAAATCCCAGATTTTCCCAATTGAAGAGGAGGAAGGCATATGACGTCAATCGACGGCCATGAAACGATACTACTCATATATGAGTTAACAAGTAATATTGGATTCAAATAGAGCACCAACGTCATCCTCGCGCCGTGTAGGAAATCATTTAATGACCGGATAAGGAGTGAGTGTGTTTAGAACAAAGAACATAAAGCGAGGGCCGAAGGAACAACACAAAAAATCTCAAAAACGAAGACCGAAGATAGAATATCACGTGAACATGTTCCTAATGTTTTGTTTTATTAATCCTTTCTGTGATATTTTTCAACATGTTCAGACTTGTTTAATTTTAAGGTCTTCCTTTTTCGGAAAAAAAAGATTCAGTGACTGAGATTCGGACCAAAAAGTAGTCTGATAAGTACCACATAACCATTCTGTGTTTTTCCGTGATAAAAAATGGAATATATTTTTGTACTGTTTGTTTTAATATAAGTAGTCTAATTGTTGTTATAAGGGTGTTTCAGTTAACTTCATGAGGTCACATGACTTTGTTTGCATCGCCATTTTGTCCATCAAAAGACTGTCGTATGCTGTACATTTAATTAGACTTACGTACGTTTGCATATTGTTATATAAGATTATTTTTGTAAGATGATTATGCGGGAATCTTGCTGTGCCGTTGGTTGCACTAATATATGTATGCGTGGAAATAAAAAGACATTTTCTCGATTTCCATCTGGTCTTGATCGACGTTTGAATTGGGTTTCTGCTGTACGACGCAACGGCTTTCAACCTACGGTACACACTAGGATTTGCAGCGAGCACTTTATACCAGGTCTGTATTGAGGCTTTGTCTGAGTATAGCAAACAATCAGCTGGTGTTAGCGTTAAAGTGACTCTTTATATACCCGGTTAATATATCAAACTAAAGAGGAAATGAAGTAAAATCGGAAGCGAACAAAAATCGTAATTAGTAAAATTCGCTGAAATGGTACTGGTAGGTTAGCATGTAGTATGTTTGTTGTACGTGTGATGTGACTGGACCGTGTGAAGACGCGTGAAACGCAACGACACCGCTGCCCTGAAAATGGCTTCCAGATGAGTAAGAGTCACGTGATGAAATCCCTTAATTGAAAGGTATCATAATAATCACAAAGTATAGCACCATAAAAAAGAGCAAATCTTGATCAAATTAAAGAAATTTATTAAGTTTTCCAGTTTTCTTAACACGCAACTTCTTGTTAAAACAGACTATCCAACACCCTTAAGCAACACCCTGCAAGTTGTGCGGGAGAACCTGACTCCCGCCTACACACTTTAAGGTGGGATTAAACATTTATAAATTCGATGCATTTTTACCTTTCGTGCTTTGAATTGCTTGGATTTAGAATATCCACTTTTGTGAAATAGAGACAAGTTTGAGGAGTTTTCAATTATTGTTTAGTTTGTGATGGATGAAAATTAAATACAAGTCTTAATGAGGGGATCTCGTCTTATGAAATTTGCTTGACCTGTCACCAATATATCCGACACATAGTAGCATCACTTCCGTGGCGGTAATTGATTATCTTGTCGGTAATTGTGTAAATATCTCGACAAATCAGAGACGTTGACTAAATTTGACTGACATGATCAACTATGCAACGATCTAATTATGGTCAAAATTGAACAACAAAATATGGTCAAATCCGACCATAATATGATCAAATTTAACTATGTTATGGTCAAGTTTGTTGTTCAATCTCAATCATAGTTAGATCGGTGCATAGTTGACAATGTCATGGTCAAATTTAACCATTCTTTTTCGGGTGTATTTTCATCACAACATTAACACAATATCTGACATTTAGCATTTTGTATCTTCAATTTTACTCAATAATGAGGAAGATTGTTTGTGTTAGAATGATGTCGAGCTGATGCTATTAACTTGAAAATAAAATTATTGCACTTTTTTAAGGAAATATGTCAAGTAACAAGGGTTTTTGCACCAGAAAATACCAAAGTCACGTTATTCATTCATTATTAATTTGCATATTGGTGCCCGAAACTTTAAAAAGCTTTTAAGATTTTCCGATAATTTATGGAAGTTGCCACTCCATGTCCTCAAACAACCACTTTTTTCACACGACTATTACCTTTGGATTGTTTTTTTAACATTGAACTGTTGGTTGATATTCTTTAACAGTAAATGCGAGTAGTGAAGCAAAACATTGTACGAATAGAGCATTAGGCTTGACTTGCAGTTTTCAAATTGCTTTTCATTTTATTTGTCCTGACAATGACTGCTCATTTATCATCACAAAAAAAAACTTGTTACATTTGTTATTTTATTGAACACACATTTGATATGTTAATAATGTTATCAAACAGCATTATGTGAAATGCAATAAGGGCAGCATGAAATCGGTAGATTTTTAAAACATTAAGACAGACTTTAAATTACAATAACTGTCCCAAGGATGTGTAATAACTGTCCCAGGGACGTGTAATAACTGTCTCCTGAGCAGCTGAGTGGAGCAGAGATAGCCGCGGTTTTCCTGTTTGGGTATGATTTTTCTTGTTTGGTTTTCTCCCGATTTAAAATAAAATGAAATAATGCCAATAGATAGTAACGTTTTACACTCTAAACAGATTACATTGTTATTCGAGCTTTGCCACCTCAACTTACAAAACAAATACATACACGTTTACGCTTTGGGACAAAACAACATCCACATCTTAAAAACGGCTGGTGCCATTGATCCCATATTAAACATACAACACGTCACAGCGACAAATCCAAATCTAATTTTACTCTTTTAGGCACATGCCAGGGAACGCAAACGTGAATCACTATTGACTTGTTTGCAGCTTGGACCCAAGGAATTTTGTCAGGATGGGAAGTGATGAACACCGGGTCAACGCCCTGCTCTTTTCGATAAGTGTTCAGAGAACGGGGTAGGAGTCACGTGAATTTTCTACCATCAGGACCAGGACCGACGGCTTTATGTCCCCTCCAAAGGACGGTTAGCGTCACCCAGCCATTAGCCACTCTTCTAAAAGGTCGGGTGGGGGAGAACATCCTAAAAGAAAATTGGTCTAGAGTGTTTCTATTCTACAGTTCCATTTAGTCTTGTGCTAAATAACTTAAGTGTGTTTGAATTGTACCAAAATATTATTGAAAGAAAAATTTCACGTTTAGGAGGCTTTCTAAAACTGTACTTACTTTTTAACATTTTCACTGCAACTGGTGTATACCCCGTGTGTCCTCGTATATTAAGCGCCTGGGCTCTCAGCACTCTGCCAAACTCACCCTCTCCTAGTATCTTTTCAAATATCAAGTTATTGCCTGAAAACTCCCACTTTGAATCATGCTGCGGAAAATGAAAATTGTTCTTTACGTCTTGTTTCTGATATATTTTTATATTTTCCCCCGTTTCGACAAGCTGCAATAAAAAATTAACTGGATTCAATCAAGTGTTTTGCGTCATTTTACGATAAAGTGTCTATAGGTTTGGGTAATTTATTTAGTCAGAAACCTGGAAACTTTTAAAGAAACAAATAATACAAAAGAAAACTGAATTTTGTTTTCTATCCACTCATATTTCCATATATCGAATCAAACAACCAATACACATGCTAGTACTGGGATCAACAAACCGCCAGAAAGTTAAAAGTTCTTTTCAGCAAAATGAGTGAAATCTCTCAATTGTAAACATAGATATTTAACAGGAAGATGACAAATGGGACTACAACTACCAGACTACAATATAAGGTTATGTTGCCATCTAAAATTGATACAAATTACACCACGATTACGATGATTACTGAATGGTACAGTCACGTCACGTTTCTCTAAACATCTTTGAGAATATTGTTTACTTCCACCATTTTGTTAATGAACAAGTACTTTTTGGTTGAATGCTCTTTCAAATGATACATTTCTTAGATCAAGTTTCTACATTACTTCAGTTTATTACCAATAAACAGTTCAGCACGCTTCCCAAATTAGGGGAACTCGTTTATTTTCCAGTTTGGGAGACATGCGCACAATAAGCGTCATTAGGATAGATATGCCTATAGTCGCTTGTTACAGCACTATATTTCCTCTATCGGCACTTGTCGTGCACATGTCCTGAGCTCTCGAACTGGAGAAAAACGAGTTGTCCTAATTCGTGCTAGACTGTTTGTTCGAGTATTCGGTTATCCGGGAATTTTGAATATACGGGAACTCTTTGTCGGTGAAAACGTTCTACGATTTGTGCACAAGTGAATAACACACTTTATTCTACGTACGCACGATACATATATTTCAAACTTCAAAATAATATTGTTTACGATATTTCCTCCACATTTGCAACAAATTCCTGCAAAATTACCAAAGCGAATGTAGAGATTTAGCCCTCTAAAGGTGACCGATTTCACACTGGCTGTACTGGTAAAATGCTTTTGTTTTCACCGACAAACTGGTTCTTCAGATTTACGCCCGTTATTGTGACGTCATCCTGAATACTCGAATTAGCAATAAAAAGCTATGAATGTTTGCGAAATCCTTGAAAAAGGTCAGCCTTTTCAGAACAAATATTTTTCCAAAATTCGAAATGCTTGAAAATAAAATCTTACCCCAAGTGATTTCGTTCTTTTTCGAGATATGAGATCTTCCGATATGTAGTTGGAAGAAACTGATCTTCTTTCCAATTCTTGTTCCATATCCGTTCTAAATTCCATAGTTTGGTTACATAGATATGAAGTCTTCTTCAGGCATAGTACGCCAACTCCAAATAAGATTAGAACCACTACGAAAAGTATTGTGCTGAAAGTTGTGACACATTTTCTTCCGCATAACCTCTGGGTAGGCCTTCCTGTAGATTATTTACCAGAAAAAGTAAAAAGAGGAACTTAAGCTTACAAACATCAAAAATAGCAAGCATACTTAATGAATGTGCTTCGAAATTTTTTATCGATTGAATATCTTTGTTTCTTGATTTCTTTTTTTTTTTGTCTTTGTGATGTAAATTAACGGGAAACATGAGGTTGCCATGAAATATTCGTCTCATCGAGAAATTACATTATTTTGTAAAAATCATCATGTTAGCGCGAATAAAATAGTGTTTAACATCTAAGGAAGCAATTTCACGAATCGCTGGATGTCAACATTCCACCTCAACATCAATGAATATTAATTTTACTTTGCAGCGCTGGCTCTAATTTGGATATTCAACGGACTGATTGTACCATTTTTGAAAGCTATAAATGGTGTTGCGTGCTTTTTTGGCACCAACACACACAAACTGGTACACACCTGTGTATTACAGTTCAGGAGCAACGTGAAAAACTGGGTACTTTGAAATACCCCAAATATTGGGTACTTTAATGTATTACGTCATCGCATGAGCCTACACATTTGACTAGCCTACACTAAACATATAGGCTTTCTCATTTTCTGCTCCGAATTGTCCAAAATTGAACTGGATATTGTGAAATTTTGGAGACGGATAGTAAATAGATATTAAAAACTTTTTTGCCGCTGCTTTTTAAAAACCATCGTCGCCTTTTTGAGAAAATCAATCAAACAGATTATGAGCAATAAGTTTTAATGATTTTCTGACAAAGACGACGATGAATTTCAAAAAGCAGCGGCGAAAAGTTTTGAATATCTATTTACTATCCGTCTTCAAAATTTCAAGATACCCACTGAAATTTTGGACAATCCGGAGCGGAAAATGAGAAACCGCATAAGTTTAATGTGAGCTAGTCAAATGTGTAGGCTCATGCGATGACGAAATACATACCCAATTTTTGGGGCTGCTCCTTGACTGTTAGTAGTGATTAACAGCGCTTAAAGGTTGAGTTCAGTGGTCAAGTATGTCTATCTTACATAAAAGAGAACTATTAAAGAAATAAAATGGTGAAGAAAGCATTTCAAAATCTTATTCCGCCGGAGATCTTTAAGTTTAAAGTTCTGAACCATCCGGGTAGAAACGACTGAAACAGACTAGTTGTGATTTCACATACTCAGATTACTCAAAGTCTTTATGCATTGTATCATAATTTTCCTGTGATTTTGTGGCCTTAAAACCATTGGTTTTGTCAGGAAAGTATATAGGAAAACAGAATTTAGTAAGGGCAATTATAGTTTACCATCTGGAGAGAGTTTGAGGAAAAATAATTCAAATTGTAGAAAAGTTGATCAATTTTCTTTCAAATATATTAACAATTGTTAAGAATGTGGGGGTGTGGGCGTTAACTTTCCATAGTAGGCTTACTACACCATTCATTTCTACACAGGTAAGATAGCGCTTTAAAATTGAGTATCTCCTTAACGGAATAAGATATTGGAGTAATTTCTTCACCATTTTTGATTCTATTAAAGTCCTCTTTTATAGAAGATGAGCTTGGTTGACCACCGAACTATCCTTTTGATTTAACACAGCAATTACAGGACTGTATGAATTTAAGTTTTAATTTGTCACTTAAAAAGATTGACAACTTTATGGCGGTTTCCATTTCATTGAAAGTTATTTTCGGACCGATCAAACAGCCCGGAATCATCTCCCTTTTGGGAGAACGAAATCTTCTTCCCAATGAGTGAACTTTAATGTAAATCAGTCTCCCATGATGCAACATTACCCACAAGTTCTCTGTATATGCCCCATACTCGAAATACAACTCATTCATAAAACAGCCTCTGGAATTCTTGACAATGAGCGGGAAAGGTTAATTGTTAAATATTCATACAGATTAAAATTAGATCCAAATGAAAGCCAATCCCTCGAATATCATTTGCCAGTCCGTTTCTTCGTAAAATAGTGAAAAAGATTTGACCTGCGCAATGACCTTTGCTATTAGACGAAATACGGTCGTTTAGTCTGTTAGTTATCGTTAAGCAATGTGCAATCTTTCAGCATTATATGACGGGTACTCAAAGCACGTAATGTGATATTTGAGTAACCTTTTTTGAATATTTTTAAAGGAGCCTTGTCGTTCGCCTCATTCTACATTAGTTAACGAATTCAAAAGCAGTATTTTCTACCTAATTTTCTTCATTTTGTGAAAAGCCTGTAATATTTTTTGGATGAGATTGACTCGCTTGGAAGCCGTTCGGCACGCTCTTTGTAAAATTATGGAAAATGGGAAGGGAGGGCTGGTTGACAGATTCGAGATGAAATTTTGTGTTTAATGACTGGCTTTCTATGTAAACAATACAGCATGCAAAGACATTGATCGGTTCAGTACGGAAGCCGAGAAGTCCCGCGATGTATTCAATTTACTATCACACCGGTACCGCGCCGTAGTAGAAAACTAAGTAAGCAGCTGACTAAATTCTAGGACAATGATATAATGAGCCACAGGGATGCGCGAGAAGATATGATTAACATAGTGATTCGCCCATTTGGGAGATAATGATATTTCCCCCAAAAGGGAGATGAAACCGGACTATCAAACATAAATAATCATCATGCAGTTGTCACACAAACAATAAAACATTAAATACCATATCAAGGAGCAGTTACAGGCTGAACAAATTTTTCAATAGAGTGTAGTATAATATACATTTGTATGCATAATTAGTACAATATTATACATGATATAATGTTGCCAATATGTGTTATTGATGATTTTATATAATTTCAAAAGCGTACAATACGTACTTCAATAAAACGGATGTTTTGAAATTGTCCATGACGTTCCCTGACGATTAGGTCGTGCCATGAATTTTAGTCACAGTGACTACAAATTTCTAGATGAAGAATTAGTTCAGTGGTCACACAAGTTCTTCTTGTACGAAAAAAGGACTTTACAATAAACAAAAAAATTGCGCAAATATAAAATAAAAAACTCCGTTAAGAAAATATTCAAGTTAAAATGTCTAATTTGCGTAGAAAAAAGAGATGTGGAAGGTTTGTCTGGCAGCATGCCTATTAAGATTAATGGAAACATTCATAGCACACGAGAATATTGAAGTATTGCAACCATATTATTTTGATGTTGCGATAAAATGTCATAGTTTTTTATTTATGTACTTGAAATATTAAAAATTATTGTGTTGAAAACAATTTCTAAAATTGTTGTTTCGCGCCACAAATTCCTAGCTCTATTGTCTATTATTTCTAATATTTCAGAAACGGCGTGGTGAACATTTTAAGTGGAAGTGAAAAAGTTTCGGCCATGACAGTAATGAAGGTATTTTCATGAGTTTTACGTTTCCCTTAGCAAAGATATTTTTCCCAGACGCATTTCAAATTTGAAATTTGTAACATTGCATAAGGCTTTAACGTTAGGATAGCAAAGGATCATGGGAAATTTCACAAAATAGTCATTGACGTTCCCTGACGATTGTGTCATGCCATGAATTTTAGTCACTACAATTTTCTAGGTGGAGAATTAGTTCAGTGGTCACACAAGTTCTTCTTATATGAAAAAAGACTTTACAACTTGAAACAAAAAAGTTGCGCGAATATTTCAATTTCTTTTTTTTCATAAAGAAGATATTCAAGTTAAAATGTCTAATTTGCGTAAAAAAATGTGGAAAATCAGTCCGGCAGCATGCCTATTAAAGATTATTAGGAACATTCATAACACACGAGAATATTGAAGTAATGCAACCATATTGTTCGGATGTTGCGATAAAATGTCAAAGTTTCTAATTTATGTACTTGAAATATTAAAATTCATTGTGTTGAAAACAATTGTGTCAAAAACAATTTTCAAAATGGCTGTTTCGCGCCAAAAAGCATAGCTCTATTGTCTATTATTTCTCATATTTCGAAAACGGCGTGGTGAACATATGAAATGGGAGAGGAAAAGTAGTGGCCATGACAGTAATGAAGGTATTTTTATGAGTTTTACGTTTTCCATAGCAAAGATATTTTTCCCAGACGTATTTTCAAATTTGAAATTTGTAACATTGCATAAGCTTTAACGTTAGGATAGCAAAGGATCATGGGAAATTTCACAAAATGGCGTAAACCATGTAGCAAAATGTTCCTATTATAGGAACATTTATGTTCCCATTAATATGCATGATGCCGGACTGAAAGTATACACAAACGACATACTACTTTAAACTTGACAGCTTAAGCATAACCTGAACAGAGATCAAAGTACTTTCTTCCCCATTAAGCAGTTTAGTTTAATGTCCTCTTTTATTTCAGATTAACTTGCGTGTCCACTGAACGAATCCTTTAACAAAACAAATTCTGAAATCGTACTGATAATTTTGAATAATCAAATTCTCGTCTTCAATTCGAGTAAGTTCATGCAAGGATTTTGATATCATACCTCCTTAATATAATTCACGAGAATTAATATCCTGAACCACTACACTGGTTCAGGAGATTCTCCTCTTCAGGAGAAAATTATTTTCCCCTCAAACATTTTCCTGAAAGATCAAGAATTATATAATTTTGATCGAATTAACAGTCGTTCATATCAACCTTAGATTTTCTTTTCGATAATAGACAGATGTAAATACACATAATATACACATTATACATATGTATAATTCGTATTATCTTTTTCGAAGAACAATTACGTCAACGCTAGAACATTCATAAATAATTACCCTGAATTGAATATTCTGGACTCGTATAAACTCTGCTTAAACCTATAATGTTTTCGAGTGAATTCATGTCTATCAAGATTATAGTTTAGAATAATTCCATCGAATCACAAATATGCTGTCAAACATCAATTATTACACAGCAAAGATCTCCAAGAAATGAAGACATATTATATTGATCGCACCAACGTAGCAAAATCACACAATTTTAGATATCTTTTGGAACAAGCATGAAAAGCCATCATTTGTGGTAAAAGGTGAATGATAACATGAGTGATCAAACATATCAATCACACCTTTGAAATTGAACATTTCAGAAATTGTGCGCTTAAGTTAAAAAAGATAATATTAGCTAGCTTCTAGATGTTATGTTCATTCTTGTCATGTTCTAGGCGTGCATTACATAGATAGTTTCGTTGAAAGTAACGATGCCCGTTATTAAGTCAACATACAGTAGGGGCCTTGAAAATTTCATAACCTTGAAAGAACTGGCAATGTCATCTATAGCACCATAGAGATAACATTACCTCGAATGTTTATCAAAAATCATAAAAGATAAAAAATCTTGCTAACATTTTTGAATAGCACTCCACTTTCTTGTTTTGAATCTTATCTTTTGAGACAAAAAAGTGAAGGAAAATTGCATTAAAAAGCGCTAGAAACCTTTTATCCTTTTGGATGGAAAAGGTTTGGCATAAGTCGTTGATTATCGACAGGTTGAATTTGATTAACAAATTGATAAAATTACCTAAATGATATGAGAAATGCCTTCCACTTTTTATTCTCTCATACATTTCACACACTTTTACAATTATTGTTTGAATTTAAGATATATAACTCTCAATGACGTTTTTGTGTTTTGTTTTCTCAACAATTTTTTTCCCCTACACTACTGACTGAGACATTTAAAGTTCTGCAAAAATTTTTAATGTTTTTTTATTAACCTTTGTTGTGCTATTTTATCATATGCCTTGTAGAAGCAACCTGCGTCATCTGGCAAATAATCGCGGTACATTAGCCAATTACATTATTACTTCATATTAAATATGTATTGTATGTATTTCATTAATGTATGAAATGGCATTTGTACTTATCTTCGTATAGATTTGTAAATTTCTATCCAAATGAGATGACTTTCATGGATGTTACAGAAATGTAACTGTTTTGTCAACTGTTTCTCTTTCTCACTCTTTCTAAAACATTTGTCCCTGTACGTTTGAGTCCAAGTTATCTGGTAATACAACATTCCAAATTTGGTAGGTGTTGGCCCAGTGGGAAACTGCGATTCCGCTCTCATTCTGATCTTCAAAAATGTAATCAGAGCCTTACTATTAGAGGAATCCCAAGATCTCCACTTTTGCTCCTTGGTTATAATAAATTGTACGTTGCAAATTAACTTGTGTTAAACAAAATTATATCCGGGGTGAATGAAAGGTAAATTTGTTAGAAAGGATTTGGTGAGGATGCAATATCTTCTATCTTAACCAACCTTGTCAACGTGTATTTCAATCGTCGTAAATGTTCGCTTATTTCTCTAGTTTATAGGTAATGTCAGCTCTAGATTATAGGTAATGTCAGCTGATGAAATGTGAAATTCCTTAAAACCAATCATTTAGCTTTTGGGGGAGCTAGAGCATTTTTCCGCGTTCGTAATTAGAGTTGTCATTTCATGTATTTACGTGGAGAGTTTTACCCGAATGTGCACGTACATTTGGTGGCAGCATACAGTTGTATAAATGATCACGTAAGTTATCTTAAAATTTAACTGGAAAGCATGCATCTATAATATGTGCTGAAGTCAACAATATAAATGTTAATAATGAAATATGAACAATTAAATCAACGTATAAAAATGTGTGAAGAAGAGTAAGAATGAAACAAATCCTGAAGAAATCTGTTTCTTAAGGATCACTATAAGGATTGCAAATGATGCGGAGCCTCTACCACCCCCTCCCCCTCCCTACTAATGCTTCATACGTCACATATACTTTTACTGTCAGACTGTGTAGAAAATGGTTGCAGAAAATATTACATGCATTGCATATCAAAGAGAAAGAAAGTGAATAATTTATAATGTGATACAAAACTCTACAACAAATCTAGTTTCCATCTCGATTTCGAGAATTTCAAATCAAAGATTAAATTGCATGATTCGTCAAGAGAAATTCTGGAGATTTTTACACTGAAACTTGTTACAAATCGAATTTGATGAGTAGATTTTAAATGAAGTTACACTGTATACAATTGCAATATGTAATTGGAGGAATTTGTTTATGCTTGTTGATCATCATAATGAAGTTGATCAATTTGGAGATAAGTAAATGGCGTAAGCTCTTAGATAAACCTTTGTTCTAGAATCCGTCAAAGTACATAATGCATAGTGGTGCTTAACATTAAGTTTTTAAAATTGCTCATTAATTCCCTACAAGGAGTTTGGGAATCTTTCTGATACTGCCAATCAACATCTAATTCGACTGCAAATTTTCATCATTTTCATTTACTAAAATCACTGAAACGTTAAGGAAATTATGTCAAGATTTGAGTAGCCTACTTTTCAGTATTGTCCATACATAAAAATAAATTACTATAGACCTATTCAAGAAACTTTCAAAATTTGGTTATATTACTCGAAATATCTGATAATGATATGCTATTTTCAAAACAAAATGTAATGACGTACTCCAGTTGTTTTGTAACACTAATTGTCCAAATTCATTGGGCAATAAACTTATGGATCTAATATATACTAAGATGTTACCGCATGCAGTTTTAGAATTTAAACACTGCACTATCAATCACCGTAACCTCAAGTAGAATGAAGCATTTGGCGTTCGGGTTACCAGCCCGCCCCCTTACATGCAACGCTCTGGACAAAATCTTACTTCACAACACAACATAGCAAGAATAGATAACGGGCTCAGAAGAAATAGTCACCAGATAAAAATCCCAAACTGACACCACCACAATTCAAACTTAATTAAAGTCAAAGATGCCCAGAGTTAGTAAACAACTTTGTAAAAGTAACTACGATTCGTACACTCTTAAAACACAAAGGTTAGATTTTCCTGGTTGCTCGATGAGTAACATTTTCCTGGTTGATTTAACCAGGAAAATGTTAGCTGACTGGTAAAATACCTCAAGTAAGGCGCTGTCATGACAGCGCCCTGCTTGTCTAAGCAAGAAAACTGTTATTGCAAAGATGTGTTGCTAAGTAACAAACATCCGGATGCTCACGCGCCGCGTACGTAATGAACAAGCTGTAGACGACAAAAGAGTTCCATTGTCGATGCTATCAAATTTGTTGCAGGAAACTAATAGAATGCTACTGAAAACATTACATACAAAATATTTTCGAAGGTTATCTGTCATTTCTTCTCGGAATTAAATGACCATGCAGTTGATTCTAACAAATATATTAATCCAAACATTTACCAAGGGATGTCGCTACTTAACATTAGGTTTGATACTTAGGCTACAGCTATATCACAGTAGCCACCATAAAGCACTGCACAACCAGTACAGTAGGCCTACTATTCAATAATTATCTGTATGGCAATTTAATTGCGAAAAGAATTTTCATCCAACCTTCGAAAATAGTCTGTCTTGTAAATTGTTATTCTATATTAGATAATAGCAACACATTTATATGGATATTTCCTCGGGTGAAAATTGATACTAACCAGGATAGTGTTCAAATGAACCCCATTTGTTGTTAAAATCGACCCAGAATGTGTTGATTCTGACCAAATATGTGGTATATTTTTTAACCAAAATGATATAATACATTAACCAGAAAATGGGGTTAGCCTGGATTTCCTTGTTAATTTAACCAAAATTGTGTGGGTAGCATATTGACCCGGAACTTGGTAAAAAATTAACACCTTCCTGGCTGATTTTAACCATTATGATTTTAGAGTGTAAAAGTAAAATAAAATACCTGTTGTTGAGGAATATATTTTCAACCTTCCTGTTGTAAATAAGTTTTGTTCAACTACAATCTTGGGTTCCGGTAGCTCTTGGTGCGAACATTTGCAATCTTCATTGCACACGCAAGTTCCGACTGCATCGTGAATTCCACGATTTGTTCCATTGTTGATTTCACCAAACAGTACTTTTTCTACAGGAGCAAAGAATGGAAACAAATTTGATTTTTTCTTAAAAATTCTTTGCCAAACTTCTACGATGATTAGAATCTTGGAATCTTATCCATAACCAGATTCAATATCTTCGCATTCCCATTATCCAATTACTTAAAGAAAGAACTATAAACAATGACATTAAGATTTCAAATTGCATTCTCGTGTACTCCATCAAGTTTTCACTTAATCCAGTAAATTTTGCAGATCTTTATTTTAAGACGAATTATAGTTCAGATATCTTTATAAATGACGGATTACATGCGATTCTTTATAGACATGTTTGACAACCAATGGCAGACGGGTCACAGTCTCCTAAGCTATGTGAGGGATTGTATATAACAATAATAGTAATAACAATAATAATAATAATAATAATAATAATAATAATAATAATAATAATAATAATAATAATAATAATAATAATAATAATAATAATAATAATAATAATAATAATAATAATAATAATAATAATAATAATAATAATAATAATAAGAATAAGAATAATAAAAATAATAAGAATAATAAGAATAATAATAATAATAATAATAATAATAATAATAATAATAATAATAATAATAATAATAATAATAATAATAATAAGAATAAGAATATTAAGAATAATAATAATAATAATAATAATAATAATAATAATAATAATAATAATAATAATAATAATAATAATAATAATAATAATAATAATAATAATGATAATAATAATGATAATAATAACAATAATAATAATAATAATGATAATAATAATAATAATAATAATAATAATAATAATAATAATAATAATAATAATAATAATAATAATAATAATAATAATAATAATAATAATAATAATAATAATAATAATAATAATAATAATAATAATAATAATGATAATAAAAATGATAATAATAATAATAATAATAATAATAATAATAATAATAATAATAATAATAATAATAATAATAATAATAATAATAATAATAATAATAATAATAATAATAATAATAATAATAATAATAATAATAATAATAATAATAATAATAATAATAATAATAATACTACTACTAATGATAATAAATACACTTTTTTGTATGTTGGTAGATTTTCATAACCAAACAGTTTTGCACGTATAACAGACAGCGAGCCACAGCCAATCATACTGGTGACCTTTTCGTTGTGCTTTTCACAGTATTCTGGACGCTCTGATCCTTTCTCTGTGGTATGTACAGGGTAAGGTCCGGCAAATTGTGACCAACTCTTTTGGCAAAGCAAGGATAACGAGGAGACAATGAGCCTCCGTTGAAGTGTTTCTTCTCATATTCCTTGGGATACTCCAGATTGGTAAAATATTTCTCGCATACAAGATGTCATCAAGAAAAGAAAACAACTACGGAGGTCGAGAAGGTTGGGACTGCCATGCATCATCACAGCCATATATACAAATAATTTAGCTCCTATGCACCTATCGAAGCACATATGCGTTTGCGCTTCATCAGTCTTAACAATGAACAATTCGCTTGTACTGGAGGCATATTTGTCTGTTTATACCCCTTTCTGGTTTGCCACCAAAAATGTTTAATTAAAACTAATATTTGTTCAATTTATGAGTGATTTTACGGCTTCAGTCAATCAGAATGCTCGAGATCGTCATATAAAGAACTGACGTGACAGTTTAAACCGATGACTGATTTCTGAGTGATATGACCAGTTCGAAATCGACATATGTCGCTTGAAATCAACATATCGTTGAGGACTTATTGCAAACTATGCGCACCACAACCTCAACAATCCCCTGATTTCGGATTCGTTAAGAGCATAACAGGCATTGCACGTCCGCTGCTGGCTCACATGGCGGCTTCTTGTATCAGAGGCTGCAACCGTTGTAATATGTTGCAGCCTCCTCTGCTTCAGTAAAAGTAATTAGGCAGTGAAAGCGCTGCGTGTGCTAATTGCGGTAGTTAATCTACGCTAATCGCGCTTATTCTGGGCTGTACTATACCTGTGCAATCTTGTGGACAGAGCGCAATATTCTCTTCTTCCCATTTGTCGCAATCCCCATCAGGGCATGAGGTTAAATCTGGACTGCATGTACTGTAATCTGTGCGGTACCCAGCGAGGCTTCCTTCTAATTGTGTTCGCCACTGACAGCTTCCGTTGTACGCTCCATATCCACATTGAAGTTCACATTTACGTCTTGAACCATATCTTGAGCACTGGCTAACTATCGAGAGAAGTAATAGCATATGAACATGTCAATGGAGCTCATGGTGCAATCAATCCATAAAATTGTATTTGCTGGTATTGTTCCTCCTCAGAGGCGTAGGAAGCGGTCAGGGCAGCGAGAAAACTACCCCCATCTGAGAGGATTTTTATGTCTTACATAATTCACAGTGAGAAAATATTTTCTTAAATCTCAGTCAGATATTCATGAATCTTTAGAATGAGTGGTTGAATGATTAGCATAATTGGAAACAGGTGGGTGCAAGGAAGAAATCCCCGCACCCCAACTCTGATTTTGAGACTTCCCCTCACAAGTTTGATATGTGGCAAGAAATAAAACATCCCTATTGTCATAGTCGTAAGAGGCAAGTGTAGAGGGGAATCCTCCGCCCCCCCTCCTTTCTTCTTCAAGAGGGATATTATAATATAGTAACTTAAGTTAAGTTTAGTCTATTACACTTATATGGCGCATTATTTAAATAACTTATTCTAATGCGCCTTACAAAATATGCATATAAAGAAAATAAATACAAATGTGTAAAAAGATAAGCATGAAATATAAAGAAAACAAAGTACAAGAAAATTTTGAAGAGGACTTGAAAGCACAATTAAATAAGTGAGTCTTAAGCAAAGTGTGGAATTGTTTAAGGGATTGATCAGATTTGATTAAAAGAGGTAAGTCATTCCAAAGTTTTGGGCCAAATATTTGCAGAGATATTATGTTCCAAATTATGTTCCAAAATATTTTTGGCACATAAAGGATGAGGTAGTTTTGAGAGCGAAGGCGGTAACTAGTTTGTTTAAGATTAAACATTTCGGTCAGATATAACGGGGCCATGTTATGAAGAGATTTGAAAATGAGTGTTAAAATTCTAAATTTGATTCTATATGAGACAGATAGCCAATGAAGATTTTGCAGTAGATAAAGTGATGGAGTGAAACGGATGCTTCTTGTGACGAGCCTTGCAGCATAATTCTGAATACGCTGCAACTTTTTCACTGTAACACCTGGCACCCCTGCAAGGAGGACATTGCAATAATCTATGCAGCTATGGACAAGTACATTTACAAGTGATATTGCAGAGCTTCTGTCCAGAAACTTCATGCACCTTCTAATGTTAAATAAATGACAAAATGCAGTTTTGCATTTGTGATTGACATGGTCAGCCATTGTCATACCTTGATCTAACCAAGCGCCTAAATATTTGACAGTGGAAGATAATTTCACACTGTCGTTACCAATAGCAATACTGCCAATATTTAATTTAGTTAGTTGGTAATTGGATCCGAAAATAATGACTTCATTTTTTGAATCATTCATTTTTAATTTGTTGTAAATCATCCAATTTTTCACTATTTTCAAACAACCTTCAATTTCAGCTATGACTGAGATCACATTTGATGGATCATTAGCATTGAACGACATGTTTTAGCTGTGGTCATCAGCATAACCATGAATACTGGGAGAAAATAGTAGTCTATTTTTGAGCATATATAAGCTTGACACAGACGTGGTTGTTTTCATACTATTGTCCGTAAGTTGCATTTTGGGCGTAGCACTTTACCTGCCCTTCTCCCCTAAAGTCACGCTTTTATGCGCGAGTCCACGATTATCACGTTTTAAACCACCGAGGCAAGTAATAACATGACACAAGTTTTTGCAACGCTTATGCGGATAGATAGATATATCAAGATATTGTAAATTGTAAAAAGGCACTCTTCTTCTGGCTTGAGGCATATATCAAATGTCGACAAGTTTTCAATCGTCTTCAAGTTGAGAAAAGGGTTTACCAAAGTGCAACTGAAAATGTTATATTATCTCAACCGAATCGTGATTTGTTATACGTTCTTTACAACCATTGAACGTCATATGTTGATTACATCCATTACTATAGCAAGCTGACATTTATGTCGTAGAGTCTTTAGTCCAAAGGGTCACTTCCGGTTTTCAATTACCCTATTGATCGCGAGAAATCTCCGATGTTATCAATCACACATCAGTCGGACCAAACATGATAGCGCCTTCATGTGTTACTGATAACATCAATGATTTCTCGCAATCAATAAAAAGCAATTAAAAAACGGAAGTGACGTTACCAGTGCGAGGCGTTTACTTCTGTATGTATTTATAGTACGAGACCTTTCCATTAACAAAGATCCAACTATATATATATATATATATATATATATATATATATATATATATATATATATATATATATATATATATATATATATATATATATATATATATATATATATATATATATATATTTATATATATATATATATATATATATATATATATATATATATATATATATATATATATTTATATATACATATTTATATATATATATATACAAAGTACAAAGATCCAAACAATATATATTTTCGTTTGGTGATAGTTAAGATTAAATGATTGCAACATCTTTAGGGAGCTCCAGGATTCTAGCCTAAAACTCAATGAATAATTCAGTAATATTAAGTATAATTTATCATTCCCCTACAGGAAATTTTCCCGAAGGAGGGCTGAAGCCCTCAGACTGGGGTGGGGACTACATCCCTACTGTCGCCACCTTTACTGATATGTATTACAAATCATGTACCTGCCAAGAATAACAACACACTTTGGGATCTATAATTCCTGAAATAAATATTCCTGTAAATTAGTGAAAAGAAAGATGTTCATTTCCTATTCCGAGCAGTTTAGGAGCGGCATTTCATGGATTTTACAAGACTTAGTGTGTTAAAACTGTAAAATGTGGCATTGCAGTGCACATGTAGTGTATTGTCATAATTTTAGATCCAAGACAATGTTTATTTATTTATTTCTGAAAATGGATCACCTCAATCTAAATCATGAGAAATCTGTTTTTTTGCTTGAGTATAAAGAGGAAAATAACTACACTTGCATGGTTTGCCGATCTACTTGTGCATCTTACTATAACTGCAGAATAGCTGTATAACTCCTGAACGAGATACGGCATCAACATGGCTTTTCAAATTTATTTCTTTAACCTGTTAATCATAGTCCTCTACCATATAAATAAAAATAAAAATTCAGTATTCGGAATACTCCTTTAAACAAATTCTTTCACTTCATTATAAGATATCGATAAATGTATGAATCGGAAATTTATTTGATCCTTAGTTCCTAGTCTGTATATATTTTTGTCGAAACTGAAGAAATGAAATACTCACATTTTCCACCGTGACAGGTTGTGACTGTGGAGAAAATCAAAGCAAGCATGTTTTTCAAATAACGTAAATATGGTCAGTGGTGTAAAAATGAGAAATCAAATACCAGTCCGGTTCGTACCCCCGATCGGAAGAACACTTTTCTTCTCCCGATCGGGGGAACCTTTACAGAAGTATCCCACAATGCATCTATCCAAATGTAAAGTTTATATAGGAATAACATAAGAATCAGACACATTTCGAGAGCGGGGAACTCAACTACTGCGAAGGGCTCAAATTTTTCTTCACGATTTGAGATAATTTCTTTACAATTTAAAATAATGGCATATGAATTTTTTTTTCACCATGCGCTTTTGACTCATTCACCGTGCGGTTTTTCGAGAAATTTGAAGGAAAGTGATGAATTTTATTATGTTTTTCTGTTAGGCAGTCGCGCTTTAACAAGGTTTCCTGAAATTATGAGAAATAAATTAGATGTTTGAGAAAATTATTTAGCAATAACTGCGTGATAGTAACGAAGTTGTTTTTCTTTCGTGAAATTGAAGGTGAATAATTGCAAACTTTGTTACAAACCTTCAATGAAACGACTGATAAGCGTCTATGAATGAATGAAACTTCACAATAAAAATGGCGGCTTCCATAGATCACTGTAAGCTCAGTGTGCATGCTTGAGTCTCCCGATCGGGGAACTTATTGAGTCTCCCGATTGGGGGACTTATTGAGTCCCCCGATCGGAGGTACGAACAGAACTAAATACTGGAATAAGAAATCTTATTTTATTAAAAAATTGTATCAATTTATTTGTAATAGTCATACTGTCATAACAGTCTCACGGTTGTTTTAACTTTGTTTTCTTATTATCTTTTCAAGGAGAAATAAATGGGCAATAAAGCGAAATGATTCATTTTTACGCCATTTATAATGCTTAGTCCGAACTGTATAAGCTGATTGTGTTCAATCAGATATTCTCAATTTTAAACATTATAAAAATGGTTGCTTCAAAGTGTCCAGGTTTTCGCCCGATTCCAATTTTTATGATTTGGCGTTGTCAGTGAACTTAGACAATGCTAACCGACAATAGATATCAGAACAATGAGTTCCAGCTTTGAAGTGCCACCTTTTCTTTGCCATTTTGTCTCTTTTAAAGTCCTCTTTTATATACGATAATTTGCTTGACCACTGAACTAATCTTTTAATGATTTTTCATAGGCAGAATGTTTCCATCTGCTACTTTGCAACCATTACAAAATGTGATTTTCTCGGTAATTCCTACAGTCCGGTAGCATGCCTATTAATGGGAACATAAATGTTCCTAAAAATGGGAACATTTTGCGACATGAAAGCCGCCATTTTGTGAAATTTCCCATGATCCTTTGCTATCCTAACATTAAAGCCTTATGAATGTTACATATTTCAAATTTGAAATACGTCTGGGAAAAATATTTTTGCTAGGGGAAACTTAAAACTCATGAAAATACTTTCATTACCTTCATGGCTACAACTTTTCCACCCTCATTTGATATCTTCACCACGCCGTTTTCAAAATATTTGATAGAATATACAATAGAGCTAGGCTTTTAGGCGGTAAACGGCCATTTTAAAATTCAAATGTTTTTCAATACAATGATTTTTAATATTTCAAGTACATAAATTAGAAACTATGACATCGCAACATCTGAACAATATAGCTTCAATATTCTCTTGTGTTATAAATGTTCCTGTTAATAGGCATGCTTCCGGGCTGATGATTATACTCAACTATACTTTTCCCTGTTATCAATTAAGAAAACATTTTCCAAAAGATTTTCAACAGTTAAATGTTGATTGTACAGTATAACTGTCGAATTCTTGCAACATAAATTTTAACTCCCCGCTTGACGATCTCAAATTACAACTATGAGTCCTTCGCTTTCTGTCTAAGGGTATATATTCAGTGTACGATCAAATATTTTACCTGCTTCAGTGACTGAAACATTCAACAAAATATTGTATGAATTTTTCCGAAATCTACACTTGAAAATGTAAACGAGGCGGTCTTTAAAAGTACCCTTTAGCGGCTTGGTGTCATTTATGTAAATTATCTTTTGATTTTTGTTAATTGCAACAACATTCTTTGAAGACGCAGTGAGTGGCGCTAGTGGAGTGTCTTTAAGTGGTTCGCATCCCTCGTTGATTTCACCGATCTGGAATAGAATATAGGAATAAAATTTGCAAGCAGTAATCAAAATGCAATGTACGAGATAGAGACAAATTAACACTTATATCATCACACCTTCTGACCTTGCATCTTGCTTCTTATAAAATTTTAGATTGCAAAACATCGTGCAAAGAAA
>JAIGNY010001464.1:375000-392500 GCA_020152595.1 Chiridota heheva | reverse complement strand
TTATTTGGCTTGGAATCGTTCAGTCAGATCTCAGAACATTCGATGGATGAACTCAGTATAGATAAAGAGTAAAAATTTCAATGGCCTTTTCAATCTGGAGTGTGTGTGTGGAGGGGGGAAGGGGGAAGGGAGAGACAAAACATGCAGAAGCGATATATCATCTCCAATTGATAAAGTTTATGTCCAATAACTATTTGCAAAAGGGGAGGGGGTTCGTAGAATTATTGGCAATTTTGGCAAAATTTCCAGAAAATCAAAGAAAATTCCCCATTCATGAAGAAAATTGGAGACAATTCCCCCAAATTAAGGAAATTTCCTGAAAATTTAAAAAACTTCACGAAAATTCAAGAAACTTTCATGAAAATCTGAAAATGTAGCAAGCTTCCCAAAAATTGAAGAATATTTTACGAAAATGGCGCAAGTTTTCCAAAATTGAAAGCAAATTTCTTAAAAAAGAAGGAAATTCCCGGAAAATTGAAAAGAACACGATATTCCAGAAAAGGAGGACAATTTTCCAAAAATGAAGGAAATTTAACGAAAAAGGAACATTGAAGAAAATTTTCCATGAATATGCCAATTTCCCAAAAATGAATGCAAATTTTTCTAAAAGGGAAGGAAATTCCAGAAAAATTGAAGAAAATTTCCAGATGATAAAAAAGATTTCTTGAGAATTAAAATCAAAGTTTTACTAAAATGAAGAAAAATTGAAAAAATTTGAGGATTTTTTTCTCGAAAATACAATGCTTCCGTGGGCTTAGCCCCTAGATTTGACACAATTTTCGGCCATTTCTTGCTACCAAAAGCGCAGAACTTCCCCCTGCGTGTATTTCTCTTATATGTGACGAGAAGCGTAGGGCCTCCATAGGTTTCGCCCGTAGATTTGCAACATTTTAATGCAATTTCTGTTATCAAATCACTAAAAACGTAAGACTTTCGAAGGCTTCGTCTCAAGCCCGTGCATACCAGGGCTTCGCTCCTAGATTTGACACAATTTTAAAGCCTTTTTTTGCTACCAAAATCACAAAAAGCGCAGCGCTTTACCCTGAATCATGGATTTTCTGTTTTCTGTGACAAGCAACGCAGGACTTTGGAGGCTTGGGCCTAACATAGCTTCAACCTATGAGTTGACAAAATATTAAGCAGTTTCCTATGCTCAAAATCTCGAGATTTCAGTCTTCCATGGGGTTCGTTCATAGATTTGGCACACTTTTCAGCCGACTGCCATCAAAACGGTACATGCCAAATTACAGATTTAGATCTGTGTGCACGACGGAGTTAAGTGACCCCCCTCCCCCTCTCCTACCCCCCCCCCCCTCCCCCCCTCCCTTCCCTCCCTTCCCTTTATAGTGAAACATAATCCACCACGCCACTACCCCTACAATTTCTAAGAGTCGAAACTGTCAGTAAATAATGATAACAAAAAGAATGAGCAGCGATGTCGGAACCACGGGGTAAAGGGGCAACTGCCCCTTGCCCTAGAGTAAGGGGGGATGGGGCAGGAGGTTTCCTTTTGAAAATTGAATGCGGACCGGGGCAGGAGGTTTCCTTTTGAAAATTGAGTGTGGACCGGGGCAGGAGGGCCTTTTTTGAAAGTTATATGGAATCATTCTAAGTAATTCTTGAAGCTTGAAAACAAACAGAAATCCACTCAGTCACAAACCCTACATAGAAGTTATAACATACATTAGTATTTATTTGACACAATTCAAACATGCCATTTACCAGGGGTCCGACACCGAGGGCCATGGTGGGAGGGGGATTGGCCCCAATAAATTTATATGCAGTAATTTTAAAAAGTAGGCATTTTACCTCGATCCTATAGGCCGGATTTGCCTACCGAAAGTAGGGGAAAAATCAAAAGTAGCGGGGGGCGTCATAAAATCACGCTAAGATACAAAAAATCGCCATACAAAAGCATAAATTTAGAAGAAGAAAAAAAAGGTGGCAATTGCCCCTTGTTCCCCCCAAATCCGCCCTATACTTAAACCATATGTGTAGGAACCTGGGGCCAAGGGGCACGTACCCCAGATTTCGAAAATGACAAAAGTGCAGCCCCTGTTTGAAAGTGGAAAGTTCCTCTCAATTATTGTCAAAAAAGTGCCCTCTTTGCCCCGAGTTCCTTCCGATACCTCCGGTGTTGAAAAAGTGATGAGAACATGAACGAGATGTCATTTCCAGTAAATAATTTTTTCACGAATAAAATAGAACTTTAATATCTCCTTAATAGAATAACATAATTAAAATTTCGACCATTTTGTCCTTTTTTTTTCTCACTTTTTTTGTCTTTCATTAAAGGCCATCTATTGTGATTAAAATGTGGTGGCGTACAATTTATTTCCAAACGATACTGATTGGTTTATTGGTGTAAGTACACACTGTGCCCTTGTGTTTCGACCAATCAAAACATAGGATTTGAATTTGTTAGAGACGACAACTGGCCTTTAAAGATGGACATGTTTGAAGTTTGATAGTTTGACCACGGTTTGTACTCCCTAACGGAAATATTATAAATTGCATCTATCCAAATCGAAAAAGAATCAAACACAATTAGAGTTCAGAAAACAAAACTGTTGCACATATTTCAAATTTTACATATGAAAATTAGATAACTGCATATGAATTATAATCATACCATGAGCCGTAATATTTTAAAGTGGAATTTTCAAGAAATTTTTAGGAAAATGTTGGGTTTTTTTTTAAATTTTATTTCTCGAATCATCTTTCTTTCTTTTTCTATGACAAAACGAATTGTTTAAAAGAATTAACCAGCCTAACAGGAGACTATTGAGAAGCTTAATTTGTGATTGAAATAATCCTTACTGTGCATGTCTCAACCTTCCTGCCGGGAGACTTCTGATATCTCTCTAATATTGGCATAATCAATCATTCTTTTCCCACGAAACTCTGAGCAATTCGGAATCAACTTAATTCTCACTCCAACTTTGCTTTAAATCAAGATGCGGTTTGGAGGAAAGTGAATTCTGTAAGACATTTCCACATGGTACTTTTAGCATTTATTTGCTCTCTTGGAACTACAACGAATGACACAATGAAGCTACATCTTCCGCAAAGCGATGCTTTTAGCTTGAGTACATATCGCACTTCCGGTTGTGCGACAAAACACATTGAATGATACAGAGAATCGTAGAAAGTGGCATTCGAGCAATTTATATACTCGTTCTGAGGTTCAATACTTTGTTGATTCAACACTTAAGGCTGTAAGGTCTTTAAAGGAGGGCAAACATCACATACATGTTTCTTGCTGTGGTAAATAATACAGATATATTAAGCTTGTATCAGCAAGCTATATTACACGCTCCATGCATGGCTCCTTTAACAGTCCGATAGCATGTCTATTAATGGGAACGTAAATGTTTCTGAAAATGGGAATATTTTGCCAAATGGAAGCCGCCATTTTGTGATATTTCCATGATCTGTTGCTATCCTATCGTTAAAGAATTATGCAATGTTACATATTTCAAATGTGAAATACGTCTGGAAAAATTATTTTTGCTCTGAAAACTTTAAACTCATGAAAATACCTTCATTACTGTCATGACTACAACTTTTCCACTCCCATTTGATATGTTCACCACGTCATTTTAGAAATATTAGAAAAAATCAACAATAGAGCTAGGCTTTCAACGCGAAACGGCCATTTTGAAAATTTAAATGTTCCTCAACACAATGATATTTAATATTTCAAGTACATAGATAAGAAACTAAGGCATTTTACCGCAACATCTGAACAATATAGCTGCATGATGTCAATATTCTCGTGTGTTATAAATGTTCCTTTTAATTAATAGGCATGCTTCCTGCGTTGGGTGTAACTGCGTTGGGTGTATTTTGCAATAGTGGGTTATTTTTCACGTGCTAATTTTTATCAAGAAAAGAACATTTTGAATGAGACATAAATCAAACGATATTCAAAAGTTCACATATTATTATATTTAACCAAATTAGACATTATTGAGCAAGGGGTGGCAGAAGATGTTTGAATATGGAGGTAGAGCGCAGAAATTCTTAGGGAACTACGGTCTTGTCGAGTCATTTTGAAAGCCTGTACAACAGCTTAGCACAGTATTAGGGGTTACCCCCACCACCCCCCCCCCCCCACCTTTTCCCCTATTTCCCCTAGACCCCATCAGAAAATATATTTTATTTCATACAATATTTGATGCAATTACTGAAATTGCAGAATAACGAGGTTTTTTTGCGGGGGTTACTCTTTTTTTTTATGTGCAGTATCAAAAATTGGACAATTGTAGATCAAGACCAAAGTTTGGTAAAATAGTAAACAAAACAAAAATGAAAATTAGGATCATAATCAGATAATTCTAAAATCGCAAAGTCTAGATCATGATTTTCCAATTGTGTAAATCAGGATTCTGAATAAGTTAAGTTAAGAATGTCTAGCTACACCACTGACAGAGGTACTGTGTGGTAGCGGAAAAGCACCGGAATTTTAAGCCGCATATTTTAAGCCCACGCTATGGCCTGCAGCATATATAATACTAGATACATGGACCACAAATAACGACCAAAGCTAAATAAAGATTATGGGAATAATGAATGAGAATTTTCATCATTTTCTTACATAAAATAAATCAAACTAGGTAAGCATGAGACATAACAGCCCAAATTCACCTCAATTTCTAAAAGTTCAATGCCAAGGGGCACCCGGCTAATAAGGGTGTCCCGGGAAGTAAAGGGGCTCCCAGCTAGTAAGGTTTCCTCAGGCTACAAATCAAATTGGAAGTGTTGATGGAGCGCAAACTGCGTCTATAGAACTGCAAAAAGCAATTTTGATGATTGCAACAGATTTAAAAAAATGTTCAGGGAAGACAGCTCATTTTATGTGAAAGAGTTCATGAGCGAAACAAAATGATAACAAAAAAATATACTTCAACATTTATTCCGTTAAGGAGATATACCAAATTATGTCTCATTTGGGGTGAAACGACTAAAATTACGAGAATAGTTGTGACAACACATCCTCACATCTAATACAAGTTTTTGATGTATTTTATTGTCAATTAGTGCGTGAGATTGCTTGAATTTGTTATTGGATGTATCAGGATATGTCGAATCAAAATCTATTTAAAGGATTAGTTCAGGGCTCAAGCAAGTCCATCTTATATGAAAGAGGACTTCAAAAGAAACAAAATGGTGAACAAAGCATTCAAAAATGTTATTCAACGTTATAGCTTGGTATCATTTGTGTAGAAGCGGCTGAAACCAAACTAGTTGTGACGTCACAATCTCAGATTCTTTATAGTCTATACTTTGTCCTGCAGTTTGTGGCTTAAATACCATTGGATATGTCAGGAAAGTAGTAAAACAGAATATAGTACATGTAGTAATTAAGAGTACTTATAATTTACCACCAGAAAAAAAGTTTTTTGAGAAAATAATACAAATAGTAACAGTAAATTTTCTTTAAAATACATTAACAATTGTTAAGAATGTGACGATGATGGCACCAACCTTCCATAAAAGACTTACTACACCAGTCATTTCTACACAGAAAAGACAGAGCTTTAAACCTAAATAATTCTTTAATGGCCCCTAGGATTTTTGAATGCTCTCTTCATCATTTGTTTTCTTTTAAAGTCCTCTTTCAATAAGATAACTTGCTTGACACTGAACTAATCCTTCAAGTTACTAGAATTTACTACCTAAGAAAATGTTGAGAAAGTTTTCATTTAGTGAAAAAGTTATCGTGTACACTTCTTGTCGCCAACCCATCCATTATTCATAGTAAAAACAGGGCTTTGGAGTATCAGAACCCGTATCCACAGGAATTTAAAGTTTAACCTCAACACTTCAGGGCTTATATACTACTAGTGGTGGTGAGTCAATTAAATTGATGGAAAAATGGCATCGGTGCAATCAATCCTCAAATCAGAGGCGGTTGGGGGAGGGGGAGGGAGGGGTGAGGGGGTACAGATTGTCCACTAACTTATTTTAAATAAGAAAATAATGAAAAAATGGATCAAAGTAGGCTATCCTTTCAAAATAGATAATTCCCTCTAAACCATAAAAAAATCGCTAATGAAATTTTCATTTTGTTCGTCAGGTCATCGTGTAAAATAAACCGATATGGTAACCAGAATACCACCAGTTTTAAATGAAGTGACTGCAGTGGGCCATTTGGCCAAGGCCTGCAACAATTTCAAACTTGAAGAGTCAGTGCACTGAAGAAGGGAACTTCTAGCTCCATCTGTCCATACACCGTGTGGCATGTGTGGTGAAGAGTATGGGTCTATCGTCCGCGTGGTGCAGACAGCATGTGTTCATCTTTGACCATGTCATTTACTGCGATATTGTTCTGGTAGAGGTCCTTAAACATGGATTATAAAGCTTCCTTAAAATGAGAACTTTCTGTAATTTGGAAACTAATTTCCCATGACCCGTTGCTATCCATAAGTTAAATCTATGCTCGATCCTTGAAGGGGTGCATATTCCCGGTTTCCTTGGCGTAAGCGTATGAGAGCACATGACTCTTCCTACGCCCAGATAGGACACCATCGCAGGACAATTCTCCAGCAGTGCCAATACACATTTACAGCTGAGTGGACTGAAGCAAGTAGTGTAAAGTGCCTAAATCAAGAACACAACGCAACAGTCAGGACGGGAATCGAACTGTCGAACCCGGTCAGCCGGTCGGCCAAGCACTGAAATATACGGCCATTCGCATACGAACATGAGTCATTCACCATGAGACACTGTACCTCTCCTTTGCTATAGCGTTGAAAGCAAATGGTAAGTATTTCAAATTTGAAATATATTTTACTAGGGAGATACATATCTCCGCCTGGTGAAGCTTAAAATTCTGCTTTTCAGAAAATAAAAGTTCAGTCTTGTTAATAATAGTAAATAAGTTTTACTCTAATTTAATACTAAGCCGGCGAAGCACATCACATTAATTATTTCATTTTCAATGCCTTTTCCAAATAATATACCTGCTTTATGAAACTTTGCCTGACTAGCTATATAATTTCCAACTCTAGGAATCTTGTGAGTTTGTATCTATACTTTAAGTCATAAATGAGCTCAAAAAATATACTCGGTCTGGTCACCGTATCCGAGCCGTGTCCAGGCACACTGGGTGCATGGACAGGGGCGGATATCCTTATAGGCTGCATAGGCTAAAATCCAAAGCCCGGGATCTTGAGGGCCCGCCAAAATTAGGTGCAAAAAATGAAATGCACGCTCTGAAAATCAACTCCAAATGTTAATAACCCATAGTCATTCCATTAAATTCACGGACAGTCCAAAAGCATGCCTATTGATAGGAACATTTATAGCACACACGAATTTTGAAGTCATGCAGTCATATTGTTCAGATGTTGCGATAAAATGTCATAGTTTCTAATTTTTGTACTTGAAATATTAAAATCATTGTGTTGAAAAGCATTTGAATTTTCAAAATGGCCGTTTCGCACCTAAAAGCCGAGCTCTATTTTATATTTTTTTTATTATTTTGAAAACGGCGTGGTGAACATATCAAATTGGAGTGAAAAAGTGGTAGCCATGACAGTAATGAAGGTATTTTCATGAGTTTTAGGTTTCCCGTAGCAAAGATATTTTTCCCAGACGTATTCCAAATTTGAAATATGTAACATTGCATAATTCTTTAACGATAGGATAGCAAGGGATCATGGGAACTACCACAATATGGCGGCTTCCATTTAGCAAAATGTTCTCATTTTTAGGAACATTTACGTTCCCATTAATAGGCAGCTCCCGTACTGACGGACTGGGGTTGATCATGATTCAAAGCATGCAAAAAGAGTGAGCTTTATATGAGTTATGGGATCAGGCTTTCAGTAAAAGTCATAAGAAGTAATAATTCAAGAAAGGGTCCGGCCATACAGACTAAGCCTAAGGCTCATAAAAGCTTAATCCGCACCTGTGCTTTTTTGTTTGTTATCATATTGATAAAAAATTGCCGTTTTAAACCTCATTTTGCTGCGCTTCCGGAAAAGCAGGGTGAAGCTTGAAAAGGATATGAAATGTGTACTCTCCTATTCAAACTGCGCGGCACCCCTTCCATCCGCCACAAATGCTTTGAACTTATGAATCCTCATCATATTTAGATAAATTAAAGAGGGAGGCTCGTCTCACTTGGTATCACATTGTTGGTCTCTGTAAAATTTGGGGTGCAGAGCTTTAATGTCACTTCCGGTTCTGGAACGCAGAAGATCCCTGTCTGTTTGTACATGTGCATACATAGTGTTGTGTGTGCCAGGTGAAGATTCAATCGTAGTGCATAACGTTATAAACTTAGTTTTTTCAACGTATTTCTCAGAAAGAAAAACAGCTTAAGTAAAACTGAGATTATTAAGACAATACTACAAAAGCAGTCATCAGATGAAAAATACAATGAGCGAAAAAAGTAAATGATGAGGTTTTACGAGCATTGTTAACAGAACTGTTCTTTTTTTTTTCTTCTTTTTCTTCAATGCTAACCAAAGAACCTGGCCGCACGCAAAATGCATACCAAATTGTATCCAAAATAGATTTACTTACCGAATCGAAATCCAAGGGTATATTTTCCAATGAATATAGTGAACAAAATCACTTGCAACCCCATGACGAGATTGCGTCTGAACCTAAAAGCTGTTAATTTTCTTAACGGAAACAAAAAATATCATTGTTGATGAAAAGCAGAACAATAATCATTTTGTTTTGAGGCAAATAAATTCAATTTTCTTCACTTTATCCTTTGAAATATCTTTGTAGCACTCGCCTGCTCGCGATTCCACCACTCAAAGTTTCAACACACAGACACAGGGCTGCAGGAAGATCACAGCTCCCTGGTCAAATCAATTGTTTCCAATCCCCTCGAGGTCGTAATAACTGGAGAGCACTTGAAGGTTGTGAATTGGACAGGTGTGATAGTAAACAGGCTAGGCCAATGACTGAATGATTGAAAGGGCTCGTGATCTTAGGCTAGGTGGATATAGGCTAATACGGTTATTTGAACGTCCACAAAATTGGTATTCATTATAGTCCTTTGTTTTATTGGTTGATTAAGGATTAAGGGAATTGATGGACTAAAGTGATTTGGCCTGAAGAAGTGGCACCATGCGTGGCGAAGAACCCCCCCCCCCCCCCCTCCCCTTTAACATTCTCATGCCTTCAAAATTCCATCTTGTTGTGGTTGATCTAATTTTTCTTATTATGATTTTTAATAAATGGGAATTTTGTTGAATGCATTTCCAAGATCTGTCTGGTAAGTAATACTACCATTATTACTGTGGGCGTTTGTCTGTGAATAAATATGTATCACATTCTGGTGTCAGAGGAGCATGATAGAATAATGCCAACATGATATTTCTCAACTTCACCTTAGAAATCACTCCGTAAAACATGTAAAAGCTTAACATTTCAAAACTACAATAAGATACATAGATTTTTGAGAATTGTGCCAGGATCCGAGAATCCAGCAGTCCTAGATCCTTCATTCCAAATTCATCATTCAGGCATTTGCCCGACGTTGTTGACTTAAGTAATAGCCTAATAAGGGTGTTTTAGCTGATGTCACAAGGTCACATGACTTTGTTTACATCGCCATTTGGTCGAAATATACCACTGTCGTCTGCGGTACACCTAATTAGACTTACATACGTTTGCATATTGTTATATAAGATTATCTTCGTAAGATAATTATGTCGAAATCTTGAAATGCCATTAGTTGTCCTAATTGATGTGTGCGGGGGAATAAAAAGACATTTTATCGATTTTCATCTGATCATAATCGAAGTTTATGGTTGGCCATACGGGCCATAACGTTTCCCAATGTTACGCCGAAGAAAAATCAATTGTCACGTCGTAATAATCATTTCTTACGTCGTAACTATTTCATTTCATACGTCTAAAACGGGTCGCTGATTGGCTGTTTCCTTTGGACGTGAGAATAGAAAATTAGTTTTCACGAAGTATGTTTCTGCTGTACGATGCGACGGCTTCAACCTACGGTTCATACTAGGATTTGCAGCGAGCACTTTCCATCAGATATGTAGGCTTTGAGTATAACGAACAGCCAGCTGGCGTTAACGCTATCGTATACCCGGTGAAAATATGAAGCTTACGGAAAATATGAAGTAAAATCGGAAGCGAACAAAAAATTGCATTCTAAATTAGTAAAATTCGCTGAAGTAGTACTGGTAGGTTAGCATGTAGTATGTTTGTTGTACGTGTGATGTAATTGAGCTGTGTGAAGACGCGTGAAACGCAACGACGCCGATACCAGAAAAATGGAGTCCAGTTGAGTTAGTGTCACCTGATAAAATCCCTTTATGCGAGCTTGTTTCCAATCGCGGGATTATCATTACAAACAGACCAACAAATAACAAATTTAGACTAATCTTAGCCTCTACATAATCATGTATTGCATAGAACCTAAGAAAAAAGAATCACTATCATTAAACGTACACGTTTCTCCGAGGCTGAATTATAACAAAGTAAGGACTAAAAGACTTGACTCAAAATTAATAGGTTTCCATTATTCATCAATACTCCTTTGATGACAGTTTTAATAAAAGAAAAGAAAAAACTAATAAATAGACAAAAATAATGAGAACATTAAAAAATTCTGAAAGGTCATGAAGATGCGTGTTTTACCCATAATGCACCTATCGTCCCATATATTTTACTGTGTGAACGAAATTAAAATGGTTATATAACTTTTTTCACGCATTGTAAATAATGAAAGTGTTGAATATTTGTGAATATGATAAGAAAATCTACAAAAATTATTTAGCAATAACTGCATGATAGTAACGAAGTTGTTTTACTTTCGCAAAATTGAATATGAACAAAGCAAAGTTTGTTGCAAACATTCAATGAAACAACTATTAAGCGTCTATAACTGAAACTTTACAATAAATTGGCGACTTATATATATCACTGTTAGCTCAGTGCGCAAGCTTGAGTCTACCGATCGGGGGACTTATTGAGTCCCCCGATCGGCAGTACGAAACGAACTGCTGGTGAAATCTTTAAAAATGAGATAACTCCAAAACGGAATAGCTTGATTGATACATCAATTTCTTTCTTTAATAGTCTTATATCATGGAAATAAATATGCAAACTCACGGGAACTTTCCCTTTTAACATGAACCCTGGTTCAGCCTGCAGAGCTATACTTTAAATACCCTGGATGAATCTTACATAACCCCAGTTTCGCTCAGAGCTACATGTAAACGTGCTGCCAATTTTACGAATCTAGTTAAGTACATAAGTCTTGTATCCAAAATAATATACCTTTAAGCCATATGCTTTCTTAAGTCCTGTACTTATTTTCAACATTTAGGTCATCTGGTCATGGAACAAATTAGACTAGTTGCTTAATCGCAAATTAAATTATATAACTGTCAAAATTGATCACGTGACGAATTGATGGATCGAATGTATATATCTTGGGGGGTACACGGTCTATAGGGTTCACATTGTGCAGTTCATGATATCATACATGTACACTTTAATAAATGTTTGGTAAAATTTCCTGGTTAAAATAATCCCACCACGTTCCTGGTTATTTTCAAGCCATTTCGATAGTTTTAATCTTTAACATAACTATCCTGGTGAAAAATCATTATCTCATTGGCAAATTTTGTCCAGCTTGTGAGACCGCTTCTGATTGGCCAATTTTGCCTCGAGGTATTCTGCTGTTGTTATGGTACGATACATATACGCGCTCAACGTTCAGCAGGTTACATCAGAAGTTCAGCTTAACGTTCGCGTGTGAAGTCGGCAGAATGGATCAATTTGTGTCAGATAAATTAAAAAAGACGTTTTTCCGTTGCCGTTACTTTTTTTCTTTCTGTTTTTTTTTTCTTCTGTACATTGCTATTGGCATGGTTGGTTAATATTTTTCTTCGAATTCCATGAGTAAGCAGGCCGCATGTCATTAGGTATGTATTCAGTGTAATGCCTAGCCTATAACTATGCTTACTCACAATGTTACACTACAGAATAAACGCTATGTCAGTATCCTAGGCCTAACTTAGGAATTAATGGAATTAATCACATCCAACTGGATACATTTTTTTATTGAACTTGGTGTTTTTGTGTTAGTATATTGCTATAGGCATGGTTGGTAATTAGTTTTCTTCGAATCCCATGAGTAAGCAGGCCGCATGGTATTAAATCTTGTACTGTATGTAACTCAGTGTAATGCCTAGCCTAACACTAGGCTTACTCACAATGTTACAGATAAACACTATGGCCTAAACCTAAGTTAGGAATTAATCACATGCAGCTGGGCACATTTTAATTTGTTCTTTTATTGCACTTGGTGTTTTTGTGTTAGTACATTGCTATTGGCATTATCTTCCAAATCTATGAGTAAGCAAGTGGAATGTAACCAAATATTACTGTTGAAATTTCACCAGGAATTTTAACAAATCTTCATTGGTCGTTTTCACCAGGAAGTATGCTGATTACTAATTTCACCCGGATTTCTTTGTGAAAACAACCAGGAAAGAGTGGGTTTTGTACATGCACCGCACCTGGTGAAAACTTCACCCTTTCCTGGTAAAATTTTACCAGACATTTTTTTAGAGTGTAAGGAATTTAACATAACACCTGATATCTTGCATATTACTACTGTTTTGGTTACAAAAACTAAGGCGTAGGCTTATAGGCCATAGTGTTAATTCTGTAACATTGTGAATAAGCTTTGTGTTAGGTTAGGCTTTGTGTTAGGTTAGGCATTACACTGAGTTACATACAGTACTAGCGCCTTCAAGTAAGTTTGATTGAAATAACTTTTGTTTGATTTTCTAAAAAATTGACAATATGAGTTTTTGGATTGTCAAAAAAGGATAGATTTTAGGAAGCTGCGACTTTGAATTTTATATTGATATACATGTTACATTACACTGATTATGCAAATTTGTGCAAATTAGGTCAATTAATATGCAAGCTTAGTACATATGCGTAAGTAATCTATTGTTGTAAACTGTTGTGGTATTATTCATATCGTTAAAAAAAAATCATTTTCAATTATACATTTTTTTTCCTGGGGGTGGGGAGAGGGGAAAGAAAAGGAAAATTGGAACATGCAAATTACTTTATTGTGCCACCGTTTGACATTGATCATTAACTATGATTATCAATTTTTACAGGATTGAAAGATACACATATCCCCAAATATATTTGTTTAAATGTTGAAAATGATAAAGTTGAAAATCAATGATATGATAATAAAATATTGCTCAGATTGTTTATCGTTATTTGCATATTCATTATATGGAAATTACCTCACACTAGGAGTGACGCAATAGGTGAGAGTTCTTTCATTTACTGAGGAAGTATGCAAATGTTACCTCACAGTAGGGAGTGACACGATAGTTGAGTTATTTCATGTTAGGAAGTATGCAAATGTTGCCGTGTGTTTTGCTCAGTTCCTTCTAACATGGGGAGTTTTAAACCTTTTTAATCTTACAATAATATATTTTAAGAATGCTTCCTTTCGTTTTCACCTCTGTAAGATTATTTTTCACAGATTTTACAGAAATTGAAAAAAAATCACAAATATTTGCATAAATGCCCAAATTTTCATAACTTTAAAGGAAAGGTATCGTCCCATAAATACGTTTAGAAGTGAACACCGCCGTAGTGAAAACGTCATTTCCGGTTGTCAATTTTCCCAATTTGATCGCGAGAAATCTGCAATTTTATCGATCACACATTCACTGAACTGAACATAGAAGCCTACATGTGTTATCGATAACATCAGATTTCTCGCACTCACTAGGAAAATTGAAAACCGGAAGTTTTACGTACGTTAACAGCTCGCTGGCGTTCACTTCTGATTTTACGATACTTTTCCATTAATATATTGGCGGTGACACAGGCTGCAGGATGATAGGCCTGGGTCACATGCACACACACTTCTCGTCAAAATCAAATTTCTAATTCGTCCAAATACCTGCATAGGCGGCGGAAACAGAGGTGGGGTGCAGGGGGCCCGATTCCCAATAAATTCAGGGGGGTAGGACCCTCAATAATCATTTGTAATTTTCATATGTTTGGTAGGTGCTTATTATGTATTTAGATTTCAAAAGAGCACTTTCTCTGAAAAAGGGCGTTCTTCAGAGAAAAGATTGAAAATGTGAAATAATCTATTAAGTAATATATTAACACTTTGTGCGATATTGTATTTAATACATGAACTAAGACATCGATAGATAGATGGGGAGGGGCGGGATATGTCCATTTTAAAAGTTTGACAAATTGTACACATGTTCATACTCTGGTCAGATTGGAAGCTTATGAAACTTTTTCTTTTACACTACATATATTTTTCAAAGAGTGACCATAGACCTATATCCATGAACAGAAACGTGAAAAATAAACATTTTTTTCCACATTAAGCGTGTTCATGATTTTTTTTTTATGTTGTATATAATATCTCTCTTTAACTGTTTGACATGAATTTTGACTTGCATAATATCCTTCCTTCCTATGCCATGTAACGTACTTTTTTCCCCTCAAATGTCAATTTTGCGAAAGCGTCTGGTGGCCTCGCTCCTTGGACATCTACCGGGGCTTCGCCCCTGTACCCCACCAGGGGCCATTAAGCGGGCCCCTAAACTCAGCCTAAAAGTGAGCGCTACGCACCCGCTGTGACACCGAAGGAATTTTTTTTAATGGAATTACGCCTGTTCAAAGGGTCCACCCCCCCCCTCCCCTCCCCCGCTCAATTGTTTCCCCTTCCGCCGCCGCTGACCTGGAGATAATTCGACGGGGATTTTTACGTTGTCTGGAATATGTTTTTTTACTTTTGTATACAGGCGCTGGTTACGTGATTCAACAAGGGTATTCCAAGGCTTAAAAAAACAGGCGTGTTTCCCAAGAATAATCGGAGCCTTTACTCCCGGTCAGCCAGTTTGTTGTATACCGTACTGTGAATGTTGATAATTATGAAATACACTAAACTACTTAATTTTGCACACAAGATGATATTTTGAATAATGTAGGTCTAAATTGCTCAAAATATCGTCCTGTATGCCTAATTAAGTGTATTTTGACTATATACAATTTACAGTGTACTTGCTTTGATCAGTGGCGGCGCCAGGATTTTGGTCATGGGGGAAAGAGAGGGGCAATTTGGTCTCATGGGAGCAAAAACCTGTAAACCGAGCAAAATATGTCTTTTTACAAAATTTTCTGGGGTGACTTTTTGTGACACTACAATTCTACAATTCGCACAAAAATTAATATTTTTCCTTTACCCTGAATCTTGAGAACTCCCCCCCCCCCTACCCATTCCCCATCAGTTTCAACTTTATCGTTTTATGCCAGTAGTATATAGCAGCCATTTCATGGTCATTCAATTTTTCACGCGTTATTTAGATTAATGTATAGGTTCCGGTAAAGATGTTTGAAAATTGTAAAAAAAAGATTCAATTCAGTTTACTTTTAGAATTTAGAAACATTTTACTTTTTAAGAACACGATGTACATTTTAGGCAAGGTATTTTTACAGTCAACAAAATACTATGGTACAATCTCAGTAAAACACCTATTTGGAGGGAATTGAAATAAAGGCGTCTTAAGAGAAAAAACAGCAAGAGCATTTGGCACAGCAATGCGATCCATGGAGGCTATGGGGAATAATTAGCATATTTGTTGGTTCTTTTAGAACATTGGGCATCACAATACAAGCTACGAATATGACGGACCGAACCGTTTGCAGTGAGCGCCAAACTTCCTCAAATTTGGACCAAACATCTTAAATTTTGGACCAAAGATCTTTAATTGTAGACCAAATATCTTCAATTGTGGACCAAAAATTTTCAATTTGGAAAAAAAAAAAAAAAAATTTTAAGACTAACATTTTTGGACCAAAATTTACAACAAACTTTTGCAGAAACAGAAACCTTCAGTTTCGGAACAAGATAAGACTCAGTGAAAATATTTTTAGAGGGGGCGGGAGCAAAAAGCTCGGCAAGTTCTTAGTCGATTTGAATCAATTTGAAGTGTTTGAGGGTTATAAATTACAGTAAACTGACAAATAACTAGCCTAGCTCTCAAGCACTCATATTGTATGAAAGAAAACAAAATCAAATCAAAAAGAAAGTATTTCGAAAATTGTATTTCGTCAAGAATGTTTTCCACTTCAAAATTAGAGAAAGATTTGTATACAAACGTCTAAAACCGGCGAAGTTACCAGTCCGGTAGTATTCCCGATCGGGAAATCAGTTTTGGTCTCCCGATCAGGAGATACTTTGGGGAAGTACCCCACAATGCATCTATCCAAATTCAAGATTCAACCCTTAGTTGTTTTTTGTTTTGTTTTTTTTCTTCAAATTTTTCTTCACGATATCAAATAATGGCATATGAATTATCTTTTCAAGTGTGCTTTTAAAACTTACCGTGAAATATTCGAGAAATTTAAAGAAAATTGGTGACTTCATATGATGTTTTACTCTCTGTCACTCTAACGGGATTTCCTGAGGAAAAAATATTTTAAAAATTGGTTTGGGAATTATTTTTGACTAACATTATCATAATATAAGAGTCAAGTCAAACTTAAGTATCTTCATTTATTCTAATAAAAAATAATACACATGTAAAGCGATTACACCAAAGACTATGGCGAAGCTTCTTAATTTAATAGACTCGTACTGCACATGACCCGAACACCCGAACGGGCGAACCATGAGATTGGAAGTACGAACCAGACTGATTACATCACGTGGTCATGTTCTTAAACTGCCGTTTCACTTCCGAGGTCATCTTTCATTTTAAGGATCGATATATATTATTTCTTATTTAAGAGCTTACTCCAGTCTTTGTTCGAGCCTTTAATGTTGATGAAAAGTACTAACCTTTACAACGCAGCTCACATTTGGTTCAAGACTAACACATACAGGAGACATACAGTCTGGCTTTCTTCATTTGATAAAAATGATAATCATAAGTCGTCCAAAGACATTTCACATCATATACAATTTAGCATAAATTTTCCAATTTATTAAAACACTGATTCTATCAATATCTACTTACATGGGAGCGGCCATTTTGTTCATACACCCTCTAACACATGATATCATACAACCACCACAAATTATAATGTCAATGTATTTCTTCATAGTCTATTTTAAATGTTCTAACTTCTAAGAAATGATAATTCCTTTGCATGAGTCTATGAATTTGTATTGATATATGATAGCAATGATTCAAGCCTTTTGAACTTCATGTCAAAGCATTTTGGATTTTTGTTTTTATGGGAATTCTGAAGAAATACATTACGTGTATTACAGCACGTAGGGAAAATTATGTCATCATTGGCATGAATTAACACAAAATTAGAGCAAAATGGCAGCGTCCTAGTTACGTCTTCGAACTTGGGTAACTTGAAAAAAAGATAAGTTTTTATGAAAGTGTTTTTGGTGGTTGGTTTATTTTTTAAATATTTCACGTTACGTCTCCTTTAACATCCACATAAAGTAATAGGGTTGATGATTCTAGAAATC
>JAIGNY010001464.1:310000-372500 GCA_020152595.1 Chiridota heheva | reverse complement strand
GAACGACAGGAAAATAAATCATACCATGGCACTGTGTCCATATCAGCTATTTATTCTTTTGTTAGACCGTTTCAAGCTCCTTCATCAGATTTAAGCATGAATTTAGGAACACCAAGTATACAGTATATAGCCTTTCTTAACATACTAACAGGGCCCGGGGGCTTCCCCCCATTCCTTTTGACCGACCGCCCCCCCCCCTCCCGTGGTGATTTTTTTAACCAGACGAGGATATCCCTATGAAATAAATATATAATGATAATAAATAATAAACTAAGATAGACAATTAAATAGTTAACATTGAATAAAAGACTGAAGAAATTACCTTTATTTTAGGAAAATTTCCTTACATTTATTCAATTTTTGTTTCATTTTCGTGAAATTTGCTTTAATTCTCGGGATATTACCTTCATTTTCTGAAAAATTGCTGAAAATTTTTTGCAAGTTTTTTTTCAATTTTCGAAAAATGTCCTTCCTTTTTCGAGAAATTTGCTTTCATTTTTTGGAAATTTCCTTACTTTCGGGAAGTTGCCTCCACTTTTGGTAAATTTCCTTTCGTTTTTATGAAATTCGCTTAATTTTCTAAAATTTTCCTTCATTTGCTGGAAATTTTCTTAAATTTCTTGGAATTTTTCTTCAATTTTTTAGGAAATTTCCTTCCTTTTTTGGGAAATTTGCTTTCAACTTTTGGGAAATTTGCTTCAATTTTCTTCAATTTTTGGGAAGTTTCTTTCCTTTTTTGCGAAATTTGTTTCAATTTTCCTTTACTTTTGTGAAATTTGCTTAATTCCTAGGAAATTTCCTGCAATTGTTGGAAATTTTTGGAAAGTTTTCTTAAATGTTCGGAAAATTTCCTTCATTTTCGTGAAATTTGTTCAATTCTCGGGAAATATCTTTCATTTTCTGGAAACTTTCTTCAAGTTTTTAGAAGTTTTTTTCAATTTCGGGGAGATTACTTCATTTTCATGAAATTTTCTTAAATTTTTGGGAAATTTTCTAAAAGAGTTTTATTTTTTGGGAAAATTTGTTTCGTTTTCGTGAAGATTTCCATGAATTTTGTTTCAAGTTTCGCGAAGTTCATTTACGGGATTTTTGTTCCTTTTCGTGAAATTTCCTTCATTTTGGAGAAATTTTCTTCATTATTTTGGAACTTTCCCAAAAGTGTATTAATGTGACGATTCCCCCCTCCCCCTTCCTTCTCCCTACTCTTCTTCCGTTATACGACCCTCGCCCGTATATTTTCTAGATTTGTTGAGACGAAAAATTTCCCTCATGTCAAATATCTTCCTACACCGCTGACTTTATCAATTGTGTGGAGATGATATATCTATTCTGCATGTTTTTTCCCCCACTCCAAACTTCTTAAAAACGGCTATGATACAGTACACGGATCCAGCACGATAATTCTAACCCACGATATGCGGGGAGGGGGGAGGCTAGGGCGGGGGAAGGGGGCTGGCGGATTGGGGTGAATTCCGGAAAACTCGGGTGAATTTCGAGATACGTGGGGGAAGTTTGGGAAGAATAAGGTGATATATTTGAGAGTTTGGACGGAGCCCTCGAAACTCAACGTAAGACGCATATTAAAAAAATCAACTATTTACGGACTAAATGTTCGACACGCAAACTATTCATCTTTCCTACAACTCCCGCCAGAGATGGAATAACAGGCTCCGCTATCCCATGGAAATTACAGTCCTGCTTTATATGAATTATATTAATATTGTAATATGTTAGAAATACAAGACGATTCATTATTCATTTGTTTGTGCTTTATATTATAATTATAGTTTATTATTATTTTACACATATGTTGCATTGCGCATGTCTATTTGTATGCCAATCTACTCAACCAAAAATCTTATTGATGAATCAGATCAATTGAAATTCTCTCAACAATTCTGGGCCTGTATCAACTTTTTTTGCGTCGCTGAATTTGATGATCAATAAAGTATCGTGCTTGTTTTTTCATTTTTTTCATTCTCAATGAGGAATAGACATGGTTGGAGAAAATTTCATTTTGCGCAACACTCATATCCTTAAGATAAGGATTTATAGTTAAATGGAAGCTGCCATTTACAACATTAACTCCTACATAATCTTTATATTGGCACAGAGTTTCATCAATCCAACTATTTGAAAACCTGCATGTAAGATTCGCGCTCTTAAATCAGCGGTGCTCGGTGTATCCACATATTAGGAAATCAAACATCTCAAGGCCACGAAAATTTTCACATCATCCTCCTCACACTCCATACATAAAGTGTACAATTATACATACACTGTACATACGGAGTTTATTTCGGGAATGGTTCAAACGGATACAGCGTGTACATTCAAGAAATATTTCCTAAATAGGGCGCTGCAATTAGCAATGTCGTAGATATCGGGGCACAATATTGGCATGGCAGAATTTTGATGTTAAGGATTTTTAGTTAAATAGACGCTGCCATTTACAACATTACCCATAATGCATAATGCCTTATGCATATCCTTTATATCTGTATAATGGTAAAGACTTATCAATCTAGCCATTTGAAAACCTGCAGATTTATTTTCATTTTTTGGCGGTTATCAATGGTTTTAATTTGAAAAGAAATGCTGGTTCAAGATAATCATTCGTTCCAGAAACCCTCAAAGTAAGGAATACTTCGTGTTACATCATGAAACTAAGATGTCAACCGAACTGATAAATTGATCTATGGATTACAAACCACGGATTAATCTCAAAGCACATTTTAAAACAACTATCAAAAATTACCATTCCATATCTGATGTCTATTCTGAGAATGACGGATAAGGATAGGGAAAAGTCCAAGTAATCTATTTATAGAACGGACCAAAGTTATAGTTATTTTGGTACAGTGTGCTCATGAGACGCCACTCGCATCACATGGAAGAGGCTTGTTTGTTTTTGTTTCATTCAAAATTCCGGAAATATTTAGAAAAACCAGGGTCATATCCGATCATAGTCAGCGATGACGTATAACAAAACCGGGATCAGGTGAAAGAGTACTGCAACTGTACAATATTCATATTGTTTTCTATGTTATATTTGCGTCGTCTGGACTCGAAGACTTTACCTTTTAGCTTAAGGGGAAATCTCGTTAAAAGAAAGGCGCTTGACACAGCACCAGTAAATTTGCTACATACCAGCGACGTCACTTCCGCTGCAGTTTTTAGACTGGTTTGTCAGTATTTGTGTAAATACATATCTACCACACAGTAAAGCTAAATCCATCCGAGCCATTAGGCTCACGAGCCGGTGCTTATCTACGGTTTCAATGGCGCAAGCGGATGAGAGTACATGACTCCCCCTGGACGGGACGCCAGTCCATCGCAGATTAACTGCCCAGCACTGCTGGTAATCATTTTACAGCTGAGTGAACTGAAGCAAGTAAAGTGTCTTGCTTAAGGACACAATGCAGGGCTCACGACGGGAATCGAACCCAGTACCTTTCAAATACGAGCAAGATTCTCTAACCACCGAGCCAAAGCACCTCTTACTGCACGAGAATATTGAAGTCATGCAGCCATATTGTTCAGATCTTGCGGTAAATTGTCATAGTTTCTAATTTATGTGCTTGAAATATTAAAAATTATTGTGTTGTAAACATTTTATTGTTCAAAATAGCCGTTTCGCGCCGAAAAACCTAGTTCTAGTATTTTTAATCTAATATTTTGAAAACGGCGTGGTGAACATAATGGGAGTGGAAAAGTCGTAGCCATGACAGAAATGAAGATAATTTCATGAGTTTTAAGTTTCCCCTAGCAAAGTCTTTTTCCCAGACGTATTTCAAATTTGAAATGTATAACATTGCAGAAGGCTTTAACGTTAGAATAGCAAAGGATCATGGGAAATGTTCCTATTTTAGGAACATTTATGTTCCCATTAATAGGCATGCTACTGGACTGACTGGATTGTATCTTGGGGTATTTTCATGTCCAAGTCACATGTGAGATCGTGAATGTCAGGCAAGCCCAGTTTTCTTTTGTTTGTCAATTTATGAACTTTCCGTGAAAGCACATGAATGCTACCAAGGAAGTTGCCGCTTTGTTTTTTCTTTCGTAAGAGTAGGTAATTGTGAACGGCTGGGTCCTGACGATAGACCCTTCAACCGTTCATACCAAGGTCTGAGGTCTTTAAAATGAAGGAATAATGAGGGTAAAATATAGACTGCGAGAGAACGAAATCGAAATTTAAAAAAAATAATCTGAATATTCACCCCCACGGCGGGATTTGCCCACCGCAAGTGTGTGTGTGTGGAGAGGGGGAGAAGGAGGAGGGGGGGGCACACAATCATATTTTCTCTACCAAAAGTGGACGGACTTCAAAATCACAATACAAAGTGAATTTATCATCAAAAAATAGATACAAATGCAGATGCATCACATAAACTCTCCAATGTTGACCCCTAAAGATAACCCAAAGATTGTATCCGGCTCAACTTTTGACTTTTACAAATTCATTTTTGCCAGCCAAAAATCTCAAATTCGCCATCTATTATCCGTCATGCAATTTCTACTTATCTCTCGATTATTTGCACACTAAAGTTGAAAGAATATGTCGCCGGCGGTTTAAGAATCTTCCATAAGCAGTTAGACGGCGCTACGGAAGCATGGGGATCGCTCCCCTACTTTTCCCCAATAATTGTGTAAAGTGACATGTTTGTCCGTTTTATACCCCCCACCCCCTCGTCCCCATTAATTAAAACTGCCCCTCTCTTGCCCCCGTGATCAAATCCTGGCGCCGCCAATGTCAATAAGATTTCCCCTGCCCACCGCCAAAATTTAAGCAATACTGTATCAACTGTCATGATTGAGGCATATAGCTAAGGATGAATATACATCAATGGATGCTTGGAGTACTTAAAGCTCCACCCTTCCCCGATTCGACTACTTGAAATGTTCTTATACGAACAAATAGATTTCCCCAGATTTTAAAAGAATGCAGCCATAATTTAAAACTGATAATCTACAACTATTCACTCGTTATTCTGCGTCATTGTCATTGCGGCATGTAAGAGCTTTAAGCTTCATAGATGATGGTATGGTCCGATCGTAAAGTAACAAAAACTGCGCTACATCAACTGCCCCAACCATTTTGTCGTAGTATCTTGTTCTCTCTGTATTTAAGAAAGTTGTGATAGCCCATTTATTGCTCAGATTTGTGATCAGGGGGAATTATCGCTCAGATTTGTAAGCAAGGGGAATTATCGCTCAGTTTTGTGAGCAGGGGAATCATCGCTCAGATATGTGAGCAGAGCGAATTATCGCTCAGATTTGTGAGCTGTGGAAATTATCGCTCGGATTTGTGAGCAGGGGATTGCTCGGATTTGTGAGCAGGGGATTGCTCGGATTTGTGAGCAGGGGATTGCTCGGATTTGTGAGCAGGAGATTGCTCGGATTTGTGAGCAGGGCCCTGCTCGGATTTGTGAGCAGGGGGAATTATCGCTCGGATTTGTGAGCAGGGGGAATTATCGCTCGGATTTGTGAGCAGGGGCGAATTATCGCTCGGATTTGTGAACAGGGGATTGCTCAGATTTGTGAGCAGGGCATTGCTCGGATTTGTGAGCAGGGAAAATTATCGCTCGGATTTGTGAGCAGGGCGAATTATCGCTCGGATTTGTGAGCAGGGGATTGCTCGGATTTGTGAGCAGGAGATTGCTCGGATTTAAGAGCGGGCCCTGCTCGGATTTGTGAGCAGGGGAATTATCGCTCGGATTTGTGAGCAGGGGAGAATTATCGCTCGGATTTGTGAGCAGGGGATTGCTCGGATTTGTGAGCAGGGGATTGCTCGGATTTAAGAGCAGGGCATTGCTCGGATTTGTGAGCAGGGGAAATTATCGCTCGGATTTGTGAGCAGGGGGAATTATCGCTCGGAATTGTGAGCAGGGAAATTATCGCTCGGATTTGTGAGCAGGGGAAATTATCGCTCGGATTTGTGAGCAGGGGGACTTATCGCTCGGATTTGTGAGCAGGGGGAATTATCGCTCGGAATTGTGAGCAGGGGGAATTATCGCTCGGAATTGTGAGCAGTGGGAATTATCGCTCGGATTTGTGAGCAGGGGATTGCTCGGATTTGTGTCCGAATACTTTCATATTACTCAACAGCTAAAAAACGCGCCCACAAAACAGAAAGGAGCAAAATATATGTTTTCCATGGTTCAACTTTTCCTGCGTCACTCGATTTCTGGGCACTTATAGGGGTATTTAAAGGGTTGTAGTTGGTTTAGCGTATGCCCGCGAACAGGGCGTAAGAAGAGTAACCTCTCGGGGCTGACGGAGAGGTAAGAAATCCAAATATTTCGCCGCTACAAGCAGAAAACTTGCAATGCGGGTAAAATAAGTTTCTTCATACGTTGCTGCTAATTTAAAAAAATTTGTTAACAACTTTATATAAAGCATAGGCTGAGATTTACCATTTTCTGAGTAATTTCATTCAGTTTACCAATTTTTCTTTGAGCTTTAACAAATTTTCCTCCAATTTTGTCACATTTTCCTTCAATTTTATCAATTTTTTTCCAATCTGATCACTTTTTTCTTCACTTCTAAATAAATTTTACAACATTTCCTTAAAATTGTCAATCTGAACAAATTAAAGCAATTTTGAGGCATGACCATTTTTTTGCAAGTTTGTGATGTGCAGTATAACCAGACAGATTGCTCCAGTTCTGCCTCAATTTTCACTTAAAGTTAAAAGGCTATCAATCTGTAGGCATTACACCTTCAGAACATTTAAAGGAAGTTGAGCGTGCCCTCAGCGTGCCCTCATTATCGTGGAAATGCTTCCTTAAAACTGTTCAAATGTTAAATGTGAGATAGGGATTGTTATAGGTAATAAATGATTAAAGGATCATGATCCCTTAAATTCGAGAAATAGGTAATCGATGCAGGGAGACGGTTCTATAACAGTATCCCTATTGATGGTAATCTTGAATTAGATTAGGAATTATCAGCGCTAGGTCTTAAATATTAAGGGGTGAAGGAGAACTCAAATCTTATATTTGAAATAGGCCTATGTACCGATGTCGGATCCAGGTGTCCTATAGAGGGGCCCTGGTTGGTTCCAGGGGCAAAACCATTGGTGAGGGGCCAGGGGGCGAAGCCCATTTTGGTGGCCTGAAATTGCTTTAAAATCATGTAAAATATACACCAAAATTAGTTTATGGGAATACAATTTACACTCCCCCCACCCAAACTAGCCCGCAATGTCAATTTCAGGCCATTTTGAATTTTTTAACTTTTCAGCATTGGGGGAACGTGTCCCCCACCTCCCCCTGCGGCATGTCCCCGGCATGTCCCCGTGCTGGCGCTGCTGGGAATTTTAATCAGATTTGGTTGAATCTGAAGTTAAAAAGTTGTCCAACCTTACCGTGCACTGATGCATGCGGTTATTTTTCAAATTAAAGGTAATAGGTTATCATGGAAGATATGATAACGTACCGTAACGTATTTGATTTTTCAGGAATTTTAATGCTAAAGTGGTTGTTGATCCTTTTTTTTTTTGTGTGGCGATTCCACGATTGAAACGTCAGTTACTGAGCGTGGAATCACCCATCGGCTTACAGTCCGGGAGCAACCTGAAAAACTGGGTACTTTGAAATACCCAAAAAATTGGGTACTTTTATGCATTACGTCATCGCATGAGCCTACACATTTGACTAGTCCACACTAAACATATAGAATTTCTCATTTTCCGCTCCGGATTGTCCAAAATTCCACTGGATATCCTGAAATTTTGGAGACGGAATGAACAAAATAGACTACCCATAATCTGTTTGATTTATTTTCTCAAAAAGGCGACCGTGAATATCAAAAAGCAGCGGCATAAAGTTTTGAATATCTTTTTACTATCCGTCTCCAAAATTTCAGGATATTTATTAAAATTGTGGGCAATCCGGGCCTATATGTTTAGTGTGGGCTAGTCAAATGTGTAGGCTCATGCGATGACGTAATACATAAAAGCACCCAATTTTTTGGGTATTTCAAAGTACCCAGTTTTTCGGGCTGCTCCCGAACTGGCTTATATATCGCCAACCGGCGGTTACATGCCCACTAGAGCTGGTGCGACCAATTTTCATTAAACCGATTCTCTATTTATTATTATAAAAAATTATGAGAGTTTATTTTTATCTCTTTTTCAACTCTACCCACACCCCTCTCCGTCCACCCTAATTTTGTTTATAGCACTTTTCAAAATATTTATATCAAAAATTTGAAAGGGTGATAATGAAAAATGTGTACATCAAATGTAGGGGGTGAAAAAGATTCGCTTGAAGGTACAAGACCTGTTGACGTTTTAAGATTCATGGTCAAATGAAAATTCTAAAAAACAGGGCAGCGTTTTTTCCAAGCCAGCAGTGCCGTTATTACCGGGAGACAGGGAGAGGAGCAGGACTTGAAAATTGATTAAAAATTAATTAAACTCGCGGCGTTTTGAACATTTATATTTCGTTAAATGTTTGGGTTTAGGATTCGTAATTTGACAGTCCGGTAGCATGCCTATTATTGGTAACATAAATGTTCCTAAAAATAAGAATATTTTGCCACATGGAAGCCGCCATTTTGTGTTATCCCAACATTAAAGCCTTATGCAATGTTACATATTTCATATTTGAAATACGTCTGCAAAAAATATCTTGCTAGGGGAAACTTAAAACTCATGAAAATACCTGCAAACCTGTTATGGCTACAGCTTTTCCACATCCATTTGATATGTTCACCACGCCGTTTTCGAAATATTAGTAAAAATAGACAATAAAGCTAGACTTTTAGGCGCGAAACGGCCATTTTAAAATTCAACTGTTTTAAAACACTATGATTTTAATATTTCAAGTACATAAATTAGAAACTGACATTTTAATGCATCTGAACAATATGGCTACATGACATCAATATTCTCGTGTGTTATAAATGTTCCCATTAATAGGCATGCTTCCGGATGAATACTATGGCTGCATGACTTCAATATTCTCGTGTGTTATAAATGTTCCTATTGATAGGCATGCTGCCGGACTGAACAATATGGCTGCATGACTTCAATATTCTCGTCAGTGTTATAAATGTTCCTATTGATAGGCATGCTTCCGGGCTGAATAATATGGCTGCATGACTTCAATATTCTCGTCAGTGTTATAAATGTTTCTATTAATCGACATACTGCCGGACTGAACAATATGGCTACATGACCTCAGTATTCTCATGTGTTATAAATGTTCCAATTAATAGGCATGCTGCTGGACTGTTTTATGGATGAGTGGTATGGCACTGACACTGATTCAAATGATTTTTAGATTAATATGGAAATTGAAATTTATTAGCTAGTGCTTCTTTTACCTATATATGAATTTTATTTACCGTTTTTGTATTTGCCGATCGTGAAATGCTTATTTTGCGTGCGCTTTTATGCCCACGCATCGTGCATTATCACAATCTGTCGTTATGCAATTCATCTTCGGTCCGGCGCGATAGTGTCATTATTTACCAAGCAATCCTCATGTGATAGCCTATAGGAAGCAGATGCCAAGCTATAACCTGTGACGAGGATGAAGTGCCTTAAGAAATGCTGCTTTCACTTCCTTCGTGAATCTCACGGCTCATCACCTTAAAACACATCTCACATTTAACCACATGTCTTTTATTTACATCCCACCTTCCTCCTTGTCCGTACACACAATTTGCACATTGACTGATTGAGCTGTATCAGCAATTAAGACGATGAAAATTTTACTTTTGGTTTCAATTGCCTTCAAATAGTTAATTAAACGCACTCTTAATCGCTTACAATTCTCTGCTTACTATAACTTTTTTTATTCTTTTTTTTATGTCTAGGCCTACTTGATATAAACCTGCCATTGCGGAGTATTCACGAATATTATTCACGATCTGACGGCATGATGGCAACTTCATATGTCAGTTATTAAGAAGTCTTAATTTGTTATCCCCGTACCTACAATAATCTTGTACAGTGAAATATGAAGATTTTCCTTCATCATTGGACAAACCTATCAGGACATCTTGAGGCCTTGTTTTAAAAGGGTGGGTGGGGAAGGGGTTTTCCCACAAATTTCTTGCACCCCTCCTCACCGCTACCACTCAAGCCATTCCTACCAGTGAAAATAATCCCTTTTCATTCATTTAACAAACTTTTCGAAATAATAAAGACGAAAACTTGAAATTGTATATAGGCCTATTCATATTTGTTTTGGAATACCCATACATCTGCTGATATATAAATCAAAGTCACATAATACAGTGCAGCATGGGCATCTTATCAGGTTTGACAGGCAGACAAGATTGCCAGTATTGACAAATTAATAAAAACAGTACCAGAACAGATCAATCCCCATTGGGAGCAAGTAACATTTAATAAAAATCATTGGAGGGATTCATCCTTCCCGACGCCCTGACGCCCCATGTTCATAATGACCCTAGTCACTCCATTTCGCCCTCCACTTTTTCAAAAATAGTGTTATTGGTGGGCTACTTTTTCTGCTATTTAGAGATTAGTTTTTTCTTTCAAGTGGTACTTTTCTCCAATTTGTTATCATTAACTTCTTATTAAATAGAAAAGTGCATGGTCGGTTTCCCACTTCCTAACCTGGTGGTTCCGCGTCTGGTATAGGAATTCACTTTATACAGATACCATTTCTGCCATCAATTTACCCAACAGTGAAAATTCCTTTAAAAAAATAAAACCTGCGCTCCACCACTCCCCTGACGCCCACCATTTACCCTAGCTGCATGCCCCGTTCTTCTCTTCAAATATTTCTAAAAGACTAATTTTGCTAACCAACTACAATATACAGATAGGCTATAGGTTTAGTCTGCGTAAATTGATAATTGTATATGGAAATGAGTTTGTGATATATCTTTCAAAGCTTTAACTTGAATCTCCTCAACCAGTCACTGTTTGCTTACATAATCTTCCATATCCTTTTTCTGGTCACAGACACCTCTGTTCCTCTTGCATCAGCTCTTCTTCTGAATTATCTAATTCTGCCACAAGATTTTGTCTGGATTTCTTCCAAATTTTAAAGATAAATATTTTTCAGTTGCTGATTATTTCAAAATATATCCAGCAGTCCAGCCTTTCTTTCAAGTGCTCCACGGCCTAAAAGCTCGGCGATTTAACTGTATAACTGTATTATATAATGTGCACATAACAACTTGTTCCAAAAAAACCTAACTCGGAAATAAAAGTAACTCATTCTGATAATTATCTCTTAAATTGATCTTCACTCAGTCTCTTATTAGTTTAGTTCGTACCGCCGATCGGGGACTCAATAAGTCACCCGATCGGGAGACTCAAGCATCCGCACTGAGCTTACAGTGATATATGGAAGCCGCCATTTTTAAGTTTCAGTCATAGACGCTTATGAGTCGTTTCATTGAAGATTTGTAACAAAGTTTGCTTTGTCAGTTTGTTCAAGTTCAATTTCGCTAAAGTAAAACAACTTCGTTACTATCACGCAGTTATAGCTAAATAATTTTCACAAAGATTCAGAAAATCTTGTTAAAGCGCGACTGCCTAACAGTAACATATAAGATTTCATCACTTTTCTTCAAATTTCTCGAAAACCGCACGGTGTATTTTAAAAGCGCACGATGAAAAGATAATTCATATGCCATTATTTTAAATCGTCAAGGAAAATTTGAACGCTTCGCAGTGGTTGAGTTCCCCGCGCTCGAAATGTGTCTAATTCTTATGTTATTCCTATACAAACTTTGTATTTGGAGACGCATTGTAGGATGCTTCTGTAAAGGATCCCCCGATCAGGAGAACAAACTGTTCTCCCGATCGGGGGTTATTTGACTGGTTATCTTGTTTGCTTACTTTTTACTGTCCCCACGAGTCTTGTATTAAAGGTAGAAAATTAGATACTGCCTCATCATATCTGCCAAATAATCAGGGGTGTAGAAGGCTTTCGAAAAGTTGGGGCACGACCTCTTAGGGGACACTTAGTTCCCTGTCTGTAGATAATAAGTAAAGTAAAAGGGGCACCTTGTTTTTAGAAAGAGGTAATTTGCCAATGGAACCCATTTCCCCGTGCCACTTTCCTACTATTGGGTCAGTCATAAATGGCATTTCATTTTGAAAGGGACATTTTTGTATTTTGTATTTTTTTTTAAAGTGTGCGCAAATTCCACCAGTTCTTGCACATTTAACAGTAAATTGAGGGACACTTTTCGTCTTCAAAAGGGGCACTTTTGTCATTTTTCGGGAAAGTGGAGGTACGTGCCCTCAGTGCCTCCCCCCTCCCCCTTTCCCCGAGTGACCCCTCCCCTTGTTCGATCATATTAAGATCTTAAACAGTTAAGCTGTTAACAGTACCGTATGCATGGCAGAAACAAATATACCGGTACTTAGACACAGAATACAACGCGTCGCATAGAATTTGATCAAATATTGGTCCCTGTGATAATAATCTTGTTTATATTCCATGGTAACTGCAGTCGTGGGTAGCCCAACGGTTTGCCCGTATTACTTTGTTTTTTTATGTATATTTTTTTAAATAATAATTAATTCATGAAGGTGCTCCATTTGAGAGCATCAAATAATTTCTTTGTGCATGCTGTGCATAATATTATTTTTGTGTTTAGATTAGAAAATTATCCACGTGTACATTTTCAAAAGAAAACAATTGAAAAAGGTGTTTTATCCAGTCTAACTGAAAAGAGGTAGTATATAGTGGGATTTTTGAGATGGTCAGAATTGTTGGTAGACATCCTATGAAGTGCCCAGATAATATTTTGAACCAAAATAATTAATTTTGAAAGCAAGCAACTCACCCTGGACGGAACATGAGATGTGTTCTACTATCTGTTATTCAATGAATAGCAAGTTCAGTGGTCAACGTCTAATTATTTATGAATATTAAAACGCCCAGTATTGAAGAATATATATTCATAAAGTCAATATATGTCTATTTTTATTATAGAGATATGCAGGTTTAAAATTCTGTTTGATTTGAAAAATTGAGCTGAAATTAGACTGATTGGTTGTATAGAAGGGATGTGTGACATCACCAGCTTGCCATTCCTCAAAAGTTGTTTCATCAAACATATTAAAGATTTATTGACAGGTAGCAGCAATTAATTAGAATGAAATGGAATAAACCATGAAAATAGCCCAAAAATCATCAAAATCAGTTAAAAATTGCATTATTTAACAGCATTTTGAATATTAAGGCCTTATTATAGTAAATTATGCAAATTTTATTGAAATTTTATGACATCGACACGGGAAAACCGATGAATTTCTTTATGCTAAGTTAATGTTTTTCAAACCTTCACTGACGCTATTTGAATGGAAGGGGTTAGATATGACCAAGAGGTGTTGAATCTCCAGCAATATTTACCAGGAGAACAGGCCAGTGATTTTCAGTGACAGAAATTTAGGACAGAAATTTGAAGAATTACATGTAAGATTTGGCATGTTTGGAGTGTCCTCTCTTTCATTCATCACATCCAACTTTTACATACATTCAAAATTCTTCAAACTATCATTATAGCCATAACTCGGATAGTATTTGTGCTTTTGACATAATTTAAAGATTATTCTGTTCAGAATTGTATGTCACACAAGCATTGATGTGAATGAAAACCAAAGCAATCCAGCGAACGGATGACGTAATCTCATTACGTAATGATTTACTATCTTACTGCCCAAAGTATTTTGAAAAATACTATTTTCAATCACTTAAAACATTAAATTAATATACAATAAAATACATTGAAATTGGTTAATACGAGTGAGGACGTGACGTTAATATATATATATATATATATATATATATATATATATATATATATATATATATATATATATATATATATATATATATATATATATATATATATCTATGTATATATACATATAAAAAAGATATATATATATATATATATATATATATATATATATATATATATATATATATATATATATATATATATATATATATATATGATAGAAATTTGATATCATTACGACAGATCCAAGACAATATGCATTTCTATAAAAATGAAGATAAAAGAATTTGTTTTTTCTTTTACATACAGATAAACAAAGTGTAAACAGAGGGGCAAAACACGTTCTAATAAAGTGTATATTTTGTACCTCATCTCAATAAATAAATTAAAATGCTTCCGATAATTTAGAAAGGGCAATTAATTTGTAAAGAAATACACAAAAATGGTCTTGGATTTGCCTTTATGACATCACACTGTACAGCTGTACACTGTGGGGTCACTTTTCAACAAAATACTTCTGGTCAGAATTTTTCCACCACTTTTAGGAATTATGATATCGGTAGTCATGTAAAGAAAAGAAAATACCAAGCTTACCATGTAATACGTCAAGAACTTGTGCATAAACTATGCAAATTGAAGCCTGATATTTAAAAACACTGTAAAATAGCCAGTGTTTAACCGATTTTCATGAAATCTTTTGCTACTGTGATGGAATTTGATAGCTTTAAAACAATGAAACGAATATTGTCCTTATACGTCCATGTATCCTAAAATGATGAGGTGTCACTATTAAACTAATCCTGTAAACAGCTGTTACACAAGCAACTTAGTGAAGGTAATATTCAACAATCTAAGTGATGTCAGACTGAAAGGCCACCTGGAAATATATAACTTTTCGGCGCTTGTTCTTCTGATTTATTCGATTATAATGTATTATACCTCGGTCTAATCCCGGGTCCGATTTTAGTTTGCCTGATTGTAATCATTTGAATTGACCACACTTGGCCGTAAATGTACATCGTATACACTGACGTAGCGCCTGCATATGTGTAACGCCTGCGTATGTGTAATATACAGCAAACAGTTAGTACGTGTACATGCAGGTGACGGGTCGCTGCACTGCGAGCGTGTATGTACTGCCACGCATGTCATGTCTTATACAAACTTATTTGTCTATTCTTCTTTGTTAAAAAAAAAAAAAAAAACTTCCCACAATTGTAAAAATAAATGGGACAAAAATGAGACTTTTGAATGAAGGGTTGAAATTAGTTGTAAATAAACTTCAACTTCCCTCCCCATCCCCACAACCTACCCCACCCCACCCTACCCACCCCACCCATCCCCTCCCCACCCCAATCCTCCCCACCACCACCACAAGAAAATAACTGTTCCTATGCCGTTGGTATCAATTGAAAATTAACGAAATCATCCTGTTTTTAATTTTGAATCAAAATACGATGACATTTTATGTTATTATCATAATTGGGGGTGAGGGTGGTTGGCGAATCGAAAATATTAGATGACGGTTCGAAAAGTCTTAACTTTTAATCGGGAAATCAACAAATTTGGAATTATTAATCGGAAAATTTAGAACGTTAATCGGAAATGAATTCGAATGAAATCTAACGCCACCTGGCCACGCCGCCACGTGTATTTCCCGACTGACGATTTTCGCTTAACAATTGAAGTAGCTTCTTCGCCGCTTTGTGCGTTTCGGTTGAGCTGATGCATGGATGTGGATGACCAAGTTGACCAACAATCTGATTTGAGCACGAAACTAATTCTTTAAACAGTTAAATGGATATTCCTACGCGTCAAGCTTTGTTTCTATCAGTTGATCCACTTGCAGTTCTATTATTTTAAAAAGAAATGAGAAGACACATGTTCTCGGACATTTTCAAGTACCTTCTTGCATACAGGTTTGCTGTGATTTCCAGAATTTCCAACACGTGCCACCGTACGCAGTCACGTGTCTCGGTATTTAAACTTGCGTCAAGAAATAAAGGATGTTTGTGTTAACTGGCTGAAGTAGCATTCTGGTTCAGTAGCAATCAAACTACTTCACTTTACCTTTCGCAAAAGACATGCACGTGCATCATATTCTTGAACTGATAAGTAAACAGCAGAACTTAGCCAGGAGCCGCTGCGTCGCAAAACCTCGGTTTAACACAAAACGATTTATGATTTATTTTAAACAGCACCATCAGTTAATATGAGATAGTATACGCTCAAGTTGTGTATTTAGTTTTGAAGATATGTTAAGCCAGTTCTAATTATGTTATGTTAACTTAATATTACACGAAATCTGAGAGCAGCAGAATGGGGATCTTTGATAAATTATGTTCTGCAAATTATATCAATGATGTTAGGGTTGATCTCAGGGCCTATACAAGTGTGGTTTTGACAAACGGAGCTGTTAGCGAAGCTATAAGCCTCTGAATATTGACCTGCTGGCTGTAGGTCTGCCTGAAGTGTTTCTTAGATATTTCATATTAGTATTGCGATTCACCGGAATGCTTGTCCTCCGAACTTTGGACTGCTTATCTAATCTTTATCCTGTTAACAATATTCCACGTAAATATATTGAACCCGTATTCAGTCAAAACGTATGAAGTCAGGGTCACGGTGGTTTGGTTACAGCCTTTGTTAAGGTGAATGAACCCCTCCCCCTTTCCTCAAATTGAATAGTGGGTCCTCCGGCGTAGCATCAGGGGCATAATGTGTGTGGGGGGAGGGGGAGGGGGATTACGTCCCTAGAAAAAAATTCGTCGGGCAATTAACTATTACATCCGGCAAAAAGGTGACCTGTATTGAAACAAAATTGAAGGAAAATTATTATGGTTAGGCCTATACCTTTATGTTTTTGTTCTCTGCAAAATACAGATTACTTCTTTTTTGGGGGGAGGGGAAGGGGAGATAAAATCATTTCTTTTTTTTGCTCCTTTCGTCCGTTGGTCGGATACCGATCTCAGTCAGGCAGAATGACGGGTGCGTATCCTGGTATCAGAGTATATCTCAGTCAAGCCCGACTAAGCTAGATTTCGTCCGCCAACTTGGCACATGATGCTGAAAACATCATACTTGGCTGATTGGTGTCGGGCAGAGATGTAAAATGTCAGATGCACTGTTTAAATCAGAGATACATCTCAATCATGCCCGAATCGTTATCCTCCTGACTCGGCATCATGCTAACAACATCATACTTGGGCATCAAGGCTTAGTCGGGCAGAGATTTAAAATGTTGGATGCCTGCAGGCCTATGTTCTGTTTAAATTAAAAATAAATCTCAATCATGACTGAATCGTCTAGATATCAGAATCATCTCCACCAGTCCACTCGACTTGGCATGATGTTAATTAGGCTCGGTTTGGACAACTGCAAGAGACGTATATAGTAAAGATGCCCGCCACACACGTTTAAAGTCAAGAGCCATTTTTTAGTTTTTCGGCATCAAAAACTATAAATCTTCCTGAGGATTTCCCACTTTGACCCTATCCAGCTATCAGAGCTGCATCCATGAAGCCAACAATATTGGGAACGAATTTTTAGGCTAAATTGTTCTTCTGCCTGACAGTGTTAATGGTAACCCAAAATATGCTTATCTCAGTAGATTTTAATATTATAATTTACTTTGTTCTTCTTTTCATAAATTACATTTTGGTTTTTTGTGTTAATTTTAGGCCACTTTGGGGCAAAACAAACCTTGGACCAAGACTTCACCATTGAGCCCCACAATTTTCCCCGAATCTTTTCAATTTTTAAGGTAAAATTCGAAATGTATCAGTTTGTGTTGATTTCAGACATTTTGGGGCATCAAAGACAATAAATCTTTAGAGCTTTCTGGGGGCTTCGCCCGGCCCCCGGACCCCACGATTTACATTTTGGCAACTTTGCGTTTTTTTCAGCCATTTCGGGACATCAAAACAAGAAATCTTAAGGCCAGGGCTTCGTCCATGAAGCCTACAATTTTGCCTGAGTTTTTTCAATTTTAGGGGAAATTTCTCCTACTGTCCTATGCCTGTTTAGGAATGGTATCTCAAATGCTTATCCAGTTCTCTGAGTAGATTTTGATATTCGAATTTGAAAATATCCTCTTTATGCCTTTTTTTTTTTTTTAAGACACCGCTTTATCTTCGGAAGATGCCACTGTATCTTTGGAAAATGTCCCTTTATTTTTCGAAGATGTCCCTTTACTGTCTGAAGATGCCATTTTATAGTCTGAAGATGCCACTTTATCGTCTGAAGATGCTACTTTATCGTCTGAAGATGCCACTTTATCATCTGAAGATGCCACTTTATCGTCTGAAGATGCCACTTTATCGTCTGAAGATGCCACTTTATCGTCTGAAGATGCCACTTTATCGTCTGTAGATGCCACTTTATTGTCTAAAGATGCCATTTTATTGTCTGAAGATGCCATTTTATTGTCTGTAGATGCCACTTTATTGTCTAAAGATGCCATTTTATTGTCTGAAGATGTCACTTTATCGTCTGTAGATGCCACTTTATTGTCTAAAGATGCCATTTTATTGTCTAAAAATGCCATTTTATTGTCTGTAGATGCCACTTTATTGTCTAAAGATGCCATTTTATTGTCTGAAGATGCCAATTTATCGTCTAAAGATGCCACTTATCGTCTGAAGATGCCATTTTATTGTCTGAAGATGTCACTTTATTGTCTGAAGATGCCACTTTATCTTCCGAAGATGTCCTTTTATCGTCTAAAGATGCCACTTATCGTCTGAAGATGCCATTTTATTGTCTGAAGATGTCACTTTATTGTCTGAAGATGCCACTTTATCTTCCGAAGATGTCCTTTATCGCCTGAAGATGTCACATTATCGCCTGAACATGGTATTTAATCGTCTAAACTGCCATTTTCTTCACTGAAGATGTCCTTCAATTGCCTGCAAATGTCCCATTATCGTCTGAAGCTGCAACTTTTCGTCCGAAGATGTCACTTTACCGTCTGAAAATGCCACTTTATCGCCTGAAGATGCCACTTCATCGCCTGAAGATGTCACTTTATCGTCTGAAAATGCCACTTTATTGCCTGAAGATGCCACTTCATCGTCTGGAGATACAATTTTATCGTCTGCAGATGCCACTATCTTCTGAAGATGCCCGTGACCTAATCGTCTGAAGATGTCCCTTTGTCGTCTGAAGATGTCACTTTATCGCCTCATTCTTCCATTTTATCTTCTGAAGATATCACTTGACACATAGGCCTATCCTCTGAAAATATGAAAATCCAAACCTGAATAGGTATGTGTGCGTAACACCAAGAAATCATTTTCACCCTTTATTAGCTGAGACCCTTTTCGTTTCGTTACCAGGCATGTATAACCTCTGACGTACCATTCGGAATTTGCCTGTAGAATACTGAAAGTCAAGCCGGTGTGGTAGTAAATTTTGCCCCCCCCCCCTCCTTCCTCCCCTCCCTCCCTGTAAATTTGGGCCCCCGGGACCTTATTCCCTAAGGAATGTCTAGTGAATTTGGTCCCCTCCGGACTAACTTTACTAGGTAATTTACTGGTGTGTCTGTATGGTTCCTTCAATTAATTTTGTGTACTGAAATGAAAAGCTAAAAAGTGATAAGAAGTGATAAGCTAAGACACTAAAGAAAAAATAAGCGTGCTTTACGCAAAACGGCAGTGAGATTTAGTGTGAATGGAGAACAAGGGCTTTTTCTTGCAAAAGGGGAACAAGTTGTTGTCTCCAAATTTCATAGGAAAGAAGGGCCATGGCTCAAATTTCCTAGCGGACCGTTTTTACTATGAGAAGGGGGACCAAATTTACTGGATGGCTACGGATTAATTGTCTGGGGGCCCAAATTTCCTAGGAAATAAGAGCCGGGGCAAAATTTACTGTGTGGAAGACGGGGAGTGTAAAATGTACTTTTACACCGGAACTGCAATTTGCGCATATCAAACAATATAACAAACACTTATATTTACTAGAAAACTATGTCTTTCTTAGCTGAAATCGTTTTGGTTTCGTTATACCGAGCATGCATATGTATGAAGTGCGACGTATCATTTGGTATTTGCCGAAAGACACAATTATTTTGTTACAAATATTTTGTTTTCAATATTTCCACAATAGATTATATGAAGGCTATAAGAATCGGTTTGTACGAATTCGAAAGGTTTACGCACAGGTTACTCATGACACCATTAATTCAGTTCTTCATACTTCAGTGAAAAGGAAAAAACTCGCGGTAAACTGAGTTTATTGAAGTTAACGATTTGTTTCTTAGAATATTACTTTTCCTTACTTTTCTATTCTTGAATTAAGATGTAATTTTTCGCACAAACATTTCAATAAGTCTAGAATATTTGTAGTTATTAAACCAATTGTTGAAACCAAATTATAAAAACATCAACAAATCTTTAAATGCCCAATTATTTTAGTAACGGATTAAAGAAACAAGAAACACATTTTGTACCGCTATGTACCTGTGAAGGAGGGGATTCAACTTTCAAAGAGCCAATTTTCCAATCACATTTAGAAAAGAAAAAAACACCATGGAAAGAAGTGGAAAGTGACCAAATGTTTGGATCCCCTACTCAAATATTGCTACACAACTCAATAGTCTTTCTAACAATTACTTCCGGTCAGTGGCGTACGTGCGCACAATTTCAGAGGTTGGGGGCAAAATTTTCCACTCCCCCCGAATGACATCATAACATCCAAAACTGCGGAAAGCGCCCTTAACCCGAACCCTATATCAGTGGCGTAGGAAACGGGGGTATGGGAAGTTGGAGCATACTGCCTCTGAGAAGATTTCACCTTCCCGGTTGTATGCTTTCAAGTTCCTTGTTGGGAGATGAAATTGGGAATTAGCATTAAAGTTGAAAAGAATGGGTAAAATTGTTGTGTACAATTTAGAAACATCTCCCGAAAATTACTCCAAAATTGAAGGGTATTTCCCGAAAATTGATGATATTTCCCGAAAATGAAGGAATTTCCAGAAAAGGAAGATTTCCCGAAAATTGAAGATTTTCCGATTCAGCGATAGTAGCAACGTTTGATGGAAATCCAATTGTAAAGTGTAATTATTCCGCTTTGAAACGGGGGAATTTCCCCGCCACGAAAGATGAACCCTTTCTATAAACACCCCTGCCCTTTATGTGCCTTGAGGATCCATTTTAGAATACACAGGCCTAGGTTACACTAACCAGAGTTATTGGTGTATCCAACTTGGGTATCCAGAGGAGGCAAACCACAACGTTTAGGAAAAGAGTCGCTTAAACAGGCGACTCTCAGAACACTGACCACCACTTTCACATTTCATGTTTAGTCAAAGGTCATTAGGTAAACAAAATTTATCAATTGATCCTGCATGGGAAATTTGCACTATAAGCATGAGAAGTACAGTACGAAGCTCTAGAAGGGACATGGTAAAAAATAATTGTATTTACGTACGTACGTGATATTATTACGTACGTACATAATAATATCACGTACGTACGTGATATTAATACGTGCGTACGTAATGATATCACTTACGCACGTAATGAGGTATTACGTACGCACATGGTAATAAGACGTAGGTACGTGATGATATAACGTACGTACGTGATAATAATACGTGCGCACGTAATAATATAACGTACGTACGTAATGAGGTATTACGTACGTACTTGATAATAATACGGATACGTACGTAATAATTTTACGTACGTACGCAATGAAGTATCACGTACGTGATAATAATACGTACATACGTAATAATATAACGTACGTACGTGATAATAATACGTACGTACGTAATAATATCACGTACGTACGTGATAATAATACGTACGTACGTAATAATATCACGTACGTACGTGATAATAATACGTGCGTACGTAATAATATCAAGTACTACGTAATGAGGTATTACGTATGTACGTGATAATAATACGTACGTACGTAATAATTCTCACCAACCACCAGGATATTCAGCCCGTCATTTTATACAGTACGATAACCACAAGACAGCAATCGCTCTGAAAAGTTTTGCGTTGTTTTTATCTTAAAAGAAATTACATTTGTACCTAATATTTTAAGGATATTTACCAGAAATTTAAGTAAAAGGATTCCATAAAACCCTTATGGAGGTAATAAAAATGAAATATAAATAGGTCTAATGCCATAGTAACAATAATCTGATAAGTGGTTTCTGCTGGTTTTTGCAACGTATTTTACGGCGTATTTTATCCAGATCCATATCTGAGCTGAGATGAAAAATTCGTAATGAATGAACTTGAAAACACTAAACAAACTAACTCATTGTTTTTTCGTTGTGTATGATGAGTCTCATACCGGGGAGGTAGAGGCACATCCTCCACTTTTCTGAAAAATGACAAAATTGCCGTTTTGAAAGTGAAAAGTGCTCCTCATTAAGGCGCAAAACTGGTGGAATGTACGTGCGTATATATACACACTTTAATCAAACAAATATCACAAAAGTGTCCCTTTTACTTTGTTGTTATGGGCTCACTTATTCATATATGTGACTAGGCGTAGTAGCCTAGGTGGGACATGCATATATGACTTGGGAAGTTCCCCTAAGATGTCGTGCCTCCCCCCTCCCCCACACTTTTCGAAAGCTTCCTATACCCATATGAGTCAGTGCTTCTTTTGAGGAATTTTCTTTTGGTACCAAGTAGTCTCTTGGGCAGAGGGGATCCCCACGCCAAAAGTTGTCCTGCCATGTATAGGTATGTAGTTGTTTTATTTGGTTGACAACGGGAAACAATGCCGTCTGCTACACAAATTTTATCGACATTAAAAATATAAACAAGAGATTGCATTGGGGAAAATCGAACCGGCTGTAATTGAAATAATATACTGAAAACATTAATTAATGAGCATGCACTGGCACAGTTCCAATGGAATCATATAAAGTAAAAACTAAAATCCTAGAGACAAAGACAAACGCCTTTGTACTCAGTGCCTTCAAAGTCAGAACACAAAGTCTTTTCCACTGCGTACCAACTTTGATACCGTACGCAGTCCACTGATTAAACTGTTAAAAGAAGCCCTGCTGTGAGTCTTTATGCCATTCTCCGGGTATATCTTCCACGACACCACACCAGAGATCCAGGGATGGGGAGCTGAAGAGGAGAAGGATGGGAGGGGAAGATGATGAGGACTGAAGGTAGGCAACTTGGGTTACAGGTCATCTTGCCCCCAAATCTTACTCCTCCCAAACCAACTCGTCCCAATTAATTAATTAATTGTTTTCTTTTTGTTTCAATACTTGCCTGTGGTGCACGTGTGAGCTTCAGTCTGACTCAACATGAATCATGTCCCTGAGCTTCAGTAGCTTTTGCCACTAGCCCGGTTGAAACCACCTCCTACCAACAATTTCGTTTTGTCACTTTGTATGAAATGAAATTGATGGAGGCATAGTTTTATTTAGTGAAGGAGTTGGCATGATACGATATGAGATCTCGTTTTAAAAGCCACAGCCAACGATGTCGGAACCACGGGGGAAAGGGGGTCAAGGGATGAAGAAGGACAGGAGGTTTCCTTTTTGAAAGTTGGGACGGATGTACCAGGAGGTGTCCTTTTCAGTGATGGCTCTGCGGGGCATGAGGAAATTTCCCCATGGGATCGCTTTTCCCTTGATCCTCCCAGAAAATTTTCTAAACTGACATATTTTTTGTCCGATTTAGAACCCCCACTCTTTTCTTGCGACAACATTGCACCTCTCTTGCCCTAATGATCAAAATCCTGGTGCCGCCACTGGTCCTTTGGTCCTTTTGAAAGTTGATGACAGACCGTGGCAGGAGATGCCCTTTGAAAGTGATATGAGATTATTCTAGGTCATTCTTGAAGCTTGAAAACATATTGAAATCCACTCGCTCACAAATCCTACATAGTACATAGAAGATGGAAGATACATTTCGTATTTATTTGACACAATCAAAGCACGTCATATACTAGGGCCCGTCACCGAGGGCCGTGGTGAAGGGGAATGGCCCCCAATAAGTTTCAAAGACTAATTTTTAAAAGTAGGTCTTTTACCTATTTGCTCAATGGGCAATTGCAAACATTGGTGCTGGCTCCCAAATCTCAAACACATAAGACGGGATTTGCCTACCGAATGTGAGGGAAAAGTCAGAGCGATTGCTGTCTTGTGATTTTTGCACTGTATAAAATGACGGGCCGAATAACGCATTATTATCACGTTCGTTTTTCGTGTGCCCCCCCCCCCCCACCTCACCCCCTTCCCCCCACACACACACTTTTTTTGTCCGTCCTCGTTCCAGGTTCATTTGTGCTTGTATCTTTTTGTTTTTGACTTTGTATCACGGCCTGCAGCTGTGGAGCCCAGTCGGTTAACTATAACAGTTTCGATTCGATATCACGTACGTACGTAATATCATTACGTACGTACGTATTATTATTAACACTCACAAAATGCTGAGCTATTTAACAGTTTAAGGAATTCGGGCAAAGTCGAGTGATATATTCGGGAAAAAACGAAAGTAAAAGGGCTTACAACTGCAAAAAGCGTAAAACCTCTGCACCACATTTTCGCAAAACTCAGACCAAATTTTCGATTTAAACACTCTTGCTTCCTAAGATTAGAAGGTTTTGGCTCACATATAGGCCTAGGACTGTAGGAAGGCTAGTCTCGTTTAAAGGCCATCCATCTATCGTGATTAAGATGTGTCGGCGTACATTCTATTCCAAACGGTTACTGATCGGCCTATCATTATAGGTGCACATTGGACTATTGCATCTCGACCAATCAAAATACAAAAAAGGGACTTTTTAAAAAAATTTTTTAAAAAATTTCGGGGGCCCAAAATTTTAATAAATTTTTTCGGAGGGAATTTTTTAAAAAAGGTTTTTATTTCCCAAATTTTTTAAAAAAGGGGATTTTTTCCCGAAAATTTTTTTCTTTTTCCCCAAAAGGGGTTTTTTTTTAAATTTTTCTTTAATTTTTTCCCTTTTTTTTAAAAGGTTTTCAAAAAAAAATTTAGATTAAAAAAAAGAAATCTCAAACTAGAAAACGGAGAGATTTCACTATTAAATGGTTTATAAATAGCGGGAAATGCTCCCCCAAGTAGGGTTAATGTCAGTGGGTGGACCAATTTTTTTTGGGGGAGGGGAAAAAGGGGGGGGCGTAAGGATTTTTTCCCGGGAAAATCCCTTTTTTTTAAAAAACCTTTATCGGATCGCACCGTTGATTTCGCGGAACTACTTAGTTTTTAATTCCCGCGTTTGACTTGGGGGAAAAAGTGTTGACGCAGGACGTCCCAAGATTTTTGGTGTGTTTTTTTGATTGTGGATACTTTCCGGGGAATCCCCTTCCCCCCCTTTGGACCCAAAACCAAATCTTTTTTTTAATGCATAAACTCCAAACAATCCGGCTGAAATGTTAACAAAAAGCTGTAGCCCGAAATAAAAATCTGATCGAGTATTTTTCAAAAAATTAATCCATATTTACGGATTCTTGACCCCTTTGGAATCAAAACCAGGCCTTTCTTTATGTTACTGCACCCCCCAAACCCCAATATAAAACCGGCATTTTGACAAATGAAAAAAAAATTCCAAAATTTTGTCGTGATGACAAACAAAAAGAGATGTAACCTGCGACAATTGGTACGAGATGGCAGTCTACACACACTAGCTGCATAAGGAGGGAATGTTATTGGCAATGGGGGGAAAGGGTGAAATTCCCTTTTTTTTCCCAAAGGGGGGTTTTTTTAAATTTCTACTTTCTTGGAAAAATGATTTTGTGATAAAAAATTAATATATTTTTTTTAATGCCCAGACTTTGATTCCAACGTAAAAACTTTCATATTTTTAAGTTTGGTTGTAATTTAAGAAAATGATTGGTATTTTATATTTTCTGGTATTGTTATCAAGCAATACCGATCACCAATGATATCAGCACATGACCTCCCCATATTTTATAATGATTTTAACTCACTTACAGTTTTTCCCTACTTGAAAATTTTTTGCACCCATCGGATCTGAATACTTTATTTTTCCCCAATAAGATCTCTCGTAACCGTTTCCAGCTGTTTGAGCAGTCAGTCCAAGAGGACACCCGAGAAGGACAGCGACAAAAGGGGCGGGAGGCATTCTGTCCCGGGAAAGTATCGATTCAGGGGGGGTCGGGGGACAACATGCCTCTGGGGAAAATTCCGAAATTTAAAATTTGTGGGGAGATATACGCAGATACAATATACTTACAATATTCAGAAATTTTTAAAAAATTTTTCTTAAAATTTTTTCATTTTCAAACATTTTTTATGTTCAAAAAAATTTCTTAAATTTTTGAAAAATTTTTCAAAAAGGGGGGGAATTTTTCCAAAATTTCAAATTTAAATAATGCAAAAATTTTATAAAATAATTTACCAAAATTTCACTAATTTACCAAAAAAAATAATTTTAAATTTAATTCCAATTTTTTTTTAATAAATTAAAACAAATTTACCCCCAAAAAAGAAAGCCGGCCCGGGGAAATAAAAATTTACGGTTTTCCTTCCCCAGGGGAGTTCCCACCTTGGGGTACAGTTTTTTTTTTTCTTTCGATAATTACCCCCCTCCCCTCCCCGGCCCAAAAACGAATACGCCACTGTGTGCATGCCTTATACGCAGATGGGGTGAAAAAACACATTTTGGGGAAAAAAAGGTGAAGAAAAGGGGGTCGTGCCTCGATAAGGGGAAAAGGACATGATATGACGTAGCCGCCAAAAATAGTCCGGAAAAAAATATTGTTTGCAGGGGAAATTGAAACTGGGCTTTATTAAACTAATCCTGTAAACAGCTGTTACACAAGCAACTTAGTGAAGGTAATATTCAACAATCTAAGTGATGTCAGACTGAAAGGCCACCTGGAAATATATAACTTTTCGGCGCTTGTTCTTCTGATTTATTCGATTATAATGTATTATACCTCGGTCTAATCCCGGGTCCGATTTTAGTTTGCCTGATTGTAATCATTTGAATTGACCACACTTGGCCGTAAAATGTACATCGTATACACTGACGTAGCGCCTGCATATGTGTAACGCCTGCGTATGTGTAATATACAGCAAACAGTTAGTACGTGTACATGCAGGTGACGGGTCGCTGCACTGCGAGCGTGTATGTACTGCCACGCATGTCATGTCTTATACAAACTTATTTGTCTATTCTTCTTTGTTAAAAAAAAAAAAAAAAACTTCCCACAATTGTAAAAATAAATGGGACAAAAATGAGACTTTTGAATGAAGGGGTTGAAATTAGTTGTAAATAAACTTCCAACTTCCCCTCCCCATCCCCACAACCTACCCCACCCCACCCTACCCACCCCACCCATCCCCCCCACCCCAATCCTCCCCACCACCACCACAAGAAAATAACTGTTCCTATGCCGTTGGTATCAATTGAAAATTAACGAAATCATCCTGTTTTTAACTTTGAATCAAAATACGATGAAATTTTATGTTATTAATAAAATTGGGGGTGAGGGTGGTTGGCGAATCGAAAAGTGTTAACTTTTAATCAGGAAATCAACAAATTTGGAATTATTAATCAGAAAAGTTAGAACGTTAATCGGAAATGAATTCGAATAAAAGCTAACGCCACCTGGCCACGCCGCCACGTGTATTTCCCGACTGAGGATTTTCGCTTTACAATTGAAGTAGCTTCTCTCCCGCTTTGTGCGTTTCGGTTGAACTGATGCATGGATGTGGATGACCAAGTTGACCAACAATCTGGTTTGAGCACAAAACTGATTCTTTAAACAGTTAAATGGATATTTCTACGCGTCAGACTTTGTTTCTATCAGTTGATCCACTTGCAGTTCTATTCTAAAAAGAAATGAGAAGACACATTTTCCCGGACATTTTCAAGTACCTTCTTGCATACAGGTTTGCTGTGATTTCCAGAATTTCCAACACGTGCCACCGTACGCAGTCACGTGTCTCGGTATTTAAACTTGCATCAAGAAATAAAGGATGTTTGTGCTAACTGGCTGAAGTAGCATTTTGGTCAAGTAGCAATCAAACTACTTCACTTTACCTTTCGCAAAAGACATGCATGTGCATCATATTCTTGAACTGATAAGTAAACAGCAGAACTTAGCCAGGAACCGCTGTGTCGCAAAACCTCGGTTTAACACAAAACGATTTATGATTTATTTTAAACAGCACCATCAGTTAATATGAGATAGTATACGCTCAACTTGTGTATTTAGTTTTGAAGATATGTTAAGCCAGTTCTAATCATGTTATGTTAACTTATGTTAGATTACACGAAATCTGAGAGCAGCAGAATGGGGATCTTTGACAAATCATGTTCTGCAAATTATATCAATGATGTTAGGGTTAATTTCAGGGCCTATACAAGTGTGGTTTGAAAAACGGAGCTGTTAGCGAAGCTATAAGTCTGTGATTAATGACCTGCTGGCTGTAGGTCTGCCTGAAGTGTTTCTTAATTATTTCATATTAGCATTTCGATTCACCGGAATGCTTGTCCTCCGAACTTTGTACTGCTTATCTAATCTTTATTCTGTTAACAATATTCCACGTGAATATATTGAACCCGTATTCGGTCAAAACGTATGAAGTCAGGGTCACCTTTGTTGAGGTGAATGAACCCCTCCTCCTTCTTCGAAATTAAATAGTGGGTCCTCCGGCGTAGCATCAGGGGCATAATGTGTGTGGGGGAGGGGGAGGGGGATTATACCCCTAGAAAAAAATTCGTTGGGCAATTGACTATTACATCCGGCAAAAAAGTGGCCTGTATTGAAACAAAATTGAAGGAAAATTATCATGCTTAGGCCTATACCTTTATGTTTTTCTTCTCTGCAAAATACAGATTACTTCTTTTCCTTCTTCTTCTTTTCTTTTAAGGGAGGGGAGGGGGGGGGGGGGGATAAAATCATATTTTTTTTGCTCCTTTCGTCAGTTGGTCGGATACCGATCTCAGTCAGGCAGAAATGTAGAATGACGGGTGCGTATCCTGGTATCAGAGTATATCTCAGTCATGCCCGACTAAGCTAGATAAACTCGACCGCCAACTTGGCACATGATGCTGACAACATCATACTTAGGCTCTAAGTCGGGCAGAGATGTAAAATGTCAGATGTACTGTTTAAATCGGAGATACATCTCAATCTTGCCCGAACCGTTATCCTTCTGACTCGGCATCATGCTAACAACATCATACTTGGGCATCAAGGCTTAGTCGGGCAGAGATTTAAAATGTTGGATGCCTGCAGGCCTATGTTCTGTTTAAATTAAAAATAAATCTCAATCATGACTGAATCGTCTAGATATCAGAATCATCTTCACCAGTCCACTCGACTTGGCATGATGTTGATTAGGCTCGGTTTGGACAACTGCAAGAGACGTATATAGTAAAGATGCCCGCCCACACACGCTTAAAGTCAAGAGCCATTTTTTAGTTTTTGGGCATCAAAAACTATAAATCTTCGTGGGGATTTCCCACTTTGACCCTATCCAGCAATCAGAGCTGCATCCATGAACCCAACAATATTGAGAACGAATTTTTAGGCTAAATTGTTCTTTTGCCTGACAGTGTTAATGGTAACCCAAAATATGCTTATCTCAGTAGATTTTAATATTATAATTTATTTTGTTCTTCTTTTCATAAATTACATTTTGGCTTTTTGTTTTGATTTTAAGCCCTTTTGGGGCAAAAAAAACTTTAGACCAAGACTTCACCATTGAGCCCCACAATTTTTCCCGAATTTTTTTAATTTTTAGGGTAAAATTTTAAATGTATCACTTTGTGTTGATTTTAGACTTTTTGGGGCATCAAAGACAATAGAGCTCTCCGGGGGCTTCGCCCGGCCCCCGGACCCCACGATTTACATTTTGGCAACTTTGCGTTTATTTTTAGCCATTTCGGGACATCAAAACAAGAAATCTTAAGACCAGGGCTTCGTCCATGAAGCCTACAATTTTGCCTGAGTTTTTTCAATTTCAGGGGAAATTTCTCATACTGTCCTATGCCTGTTTAGGAATGGTATCTCAAATGCTTATCCAGTTCTCTGAGTAGATTTTGATATTTGATTTTGAAATTATCCTCTTTATGTCTTCTTTTTTTAAGACACCACTTTATCTTCGGAAGATGCCACTGTATCTTTGGAAAATGTCCCTTTATCTTTCGAAGATGTCCCTGAAGATTTACCACTTTTATCTGAAGATGCCATTTTATAGTCTGAAGATGCCACTTTATCGTCTGAAGATGCCACTTTATCGTCTGAAGATGCCACTTTATCATCTGAAGATGCTACTTTATCGTCTGAAGATGCCACTTTATCGTCTGAAGATGCCACTTTATCGTCTGAAGATGCCACTTTATCGTCTGTAGATGCCACTTTATTGTCTAAAGATGCCATTTTATGTCGTCTGAAGATGCCATTTTATTGTCTGTAGATGCCACTTTATTGTCTAAAGATGCCACTTTATTGTCTGAAGATGCCACTTTATCGTCTGAAGATGCCACTTTGTCGTCTGAAGATGCCATTTTATCGTCTGTAGATGCCATTTTATCGTCTGTAGATGCCACTTTATTGTCTGAAAATGCCATTTTATCGTCTGAAGATGCCAATTTATCGTCTAAAGATGCCACTTATCGTCTGAAGATGCCACTTTATCATCTGAAGATGTCACTTTATCGTCTGAAGATGCCACTTTATCTTCCGAAGATGTCCTTTATCGTCTAAAGATGCCACTTATCGTCTGAAGATGCCACTTTATCATCTGAAGATGTCACTTTATCGTCTGTAGATGCCACTGTATCGTCTGAAGATGTCCTTTTATTGCCTGAAGATGTCACTTTATCGCCTGAACATGGTATTTATTCGTCTAAACTGCCATTTTCTCCACTGAAGATGTCCTCCAATTGCCTGCAAATATCTCATTATCGTCTGAAGCTGCAACTTTTCGTCCAAAATGTCACTTTACCGTCTGAAAATGCCACTTTATCGCCTGAAGATGCCACTTCATCGCCTGAAGATGTCACTTTATAGTCTAAAAATGCCACTTTATCGCCTGAAGATGCCACTTCATCGTCTGGAGATACAACTTTATCGCCTGTAGATGCCACTATCTTCTGAAGATGCCTGTGACTTAATCGTCTGAAGATGTCTCTTTGTCGTCTAAAGATGTCATTTCATCGCCTCATTGTTCCATTTTATCTCCTGAAGATATCACTTGACACATAGGCCTATCCTCTGAAAATATGAAAATCCAAACCTGAATAGGTATGCGTGCGTAACACCAAGAAATCATTTTCACCCTTTATTAGCTGAGACCCTTTTCGTTTCGTTACCGAGCATGTATTAACTCTGACGTACCATTCGGAATTTGCCCGTAGAATACTGAAAGTCAAGCCGGTGTGATAGTAAATTTTGCCCCCTCTCCCTCCCCCCTTCCTCCTCCCCCCTGTAAATTTGGGCCCCAGGACCTTATTCCCTAAGGAATGTCTAGTGAATTTGGTCCCCTCCGGACTAACTTTACCAGGTAATTTACTGGTGTGTCTGTATGGTTCCTTCAATTAATTTTGTGTACTGAAATGAAAAGCTAAAAAGTGATAAGAAGTGATAAGCTAAGACACTAAAGAAAAAATAAGCGTGCTTTACGCAAAACGGCAGTGAGATTTAGTGTGAATGGAGAACAAGGGCTTTTTCTTGCAAAAGGGGAACAAGTTGTTGTCTCCAAATTTCATAGGAAAGAAGGGCCATGGCTCAAATTTCCTAGCGGACCGTTTTACTATGAGAAGGGGACCAAATTTACTGGATGGCTGCAGATTAATTGTCTGAGGCCCAAATTTCCTAGGAAATAAGAGCCGGGGCAAAATTTACTGTGTGGAAGACGGGGAGTGTAAAATGTACTTTTACACCGGAACTGCAATTTGCGCATATCAAACAATATAACAAACACTTATATTTACTAAAAAACTATGTCTTTCTTAGCTGAAATCGTTTTGGTTTCGTTATACCGAGCATGCATATGTATGAAGTGCGACGTATCATTTGGTATTTGCCGAAAGACACAATTATTTTGTTACAAATATTTTGTTTTCAATATTTCCACAATAGATTATATGAAGGCTATAAGAATCGGTTTGTACGAATTCGAAAGGTTTACGCACAGGTTACTCATGACACCATTAATTCAGTTCTTCATACTTCAGTGAAAAGGAAAAAAACTCGCGGTAAACTGAGTTTATTGAAGTTAACGATTTGTTTCTTAGAATATTACTTTTCCTTACTTTTCTATTCTTGAATTAGGATGTAATTTTTCGCACAAACATTTTGATAAGTCTAGAATATTTGTAGTTATTAAACCAATTATTTAAACCTAATTATAAAAACATCAACAAATCTGTAATTGTCCAATTATTTTGGTAACGGATTAAAGAAACAAGAAACACATTTTGTACCGCTATGTACCTGTGAAGGAGGGGATTCAACTTTCAAAGAGCCAATTTTCCAATCACATTTAGAAAAGAAAAAAACACCATGGAAAGAGGCGGAAAGTGACCAAATGTTTGGATCCCCGACTCAAATATTGCTACACAACTCAATAGTCTTTCTAACAATTACTTCCGGTCAGTGGCGTACGTGCGCACATTTTCAGAGGTTGGGGGCAAAATTTTCCACTCCCCCCGAATGACATCGTAACATCCGAAACTGCGGAAAGCGCCTTAACCCGAACCCTATATCAGTGGCGTAGGAAACGGGGGTATGGTAAGTTGGAGCAAACTGCCTCTGAGAAGATTTCACCTTTCCGGTTGTATGCTTTCAAGTTCCTTGTTGGGAGATGAAATTGGGAATTAGCATAAAGTTGAAAAGAATGGGTAAAATTGGGGTGTACAATTTAGAAACATCTCCCGAAAATTACTCCAAAATTGAAGGGTATTTCCCCAAAATTGATAATGTATCCCAAAAATGAAGGAATTTCCAGAAAAGGAAGATTTCCCGAAAATTAAAAATTTCCCGATTCAGCGATAGTAGCAACGTTTGATGGAAATGTAATCGTAAAGTGTAATTATTCCGCTTTGAAACGGGGGAATTTCCCCGCCACGAAAGATGAACCCTTTCTATAAACACCCCTGCCCTTTATGTGCCTTGAGGATCCATTTTAGAATACACAGGCCTAGGTTACACTAACCAGAGTTATTGGTGTATCCAACTTGGGTATCCAGAGGAGGCAAACCGCAACGTTTAGGGAAAGAGTCGCAAACAGGCGACTCAGAACACTGACCACCACTTTCACATTTCATGTTTAGTCAAAGGTCATAAGGTAAACAAAATGTATCAATTGATCCTGCATGAGAAATTTGCACTATAGGCAAGAGAAGTGCAGTACGAAGCTCTAGAAGGGACATGGTAAAAGATAATTGTATTTACGTACGTACGTGATAATATTACGTACGTACATAATAATATCACGTACGTACGTGATAATAATACGTACGTAAGTAATGATATCACTTACGCACGTAATGAGGTATTACGTACGTACATGGTAATAAGACGTACGTACGTAATAATATCACGTACGTACGTGATAATAATACGTACGCACGTAATATTATAACGTACGTACGTAATGAGGTATTACGTACGTACTTGATAATAATACGGATACGTACGTAATAATTTTACGTACGTACGCAATGAAGTATCACGTACGTGATAATAATACGTCCATAATACGTAATAATGATAACGTACGTAATGATAATAATACGTACGTACGTAATAATATCACGTACGTACGTGATAATAATACGTACGTACGTAATAATATCACGTACGTACGTGATAATGATACGTGCGTACGTAATAATATCAAGTACTACGTAATGAGGTATTACGTATGTACGTGATAATAATACGTACGTACGTAATAATTCTCACCAACTACCATGATATTCGGCCCGTCATTTCATACAGTACGATAATCACAAGACAGCAATCGCTCTAAAAAGTTTTGCGTTGTTTTTATTTTAAAAGAAACTACATTTGTACCTAATATTTTAAGGATATTTACCAGAAATTTAAGTAAAGAATTCCATAAAACCCTTATGGAGGTAATATTGATAAAATATGAATAGGTCTTATGCCATCGTAACAATAATCTGATAAGTGGTTTCTGCTGGTTTTTGCAACGTATTTCACGGTGTATTTTATCCAGATCCATATCTGAGCTGAGATGAAAAATTCGTAATGAATGAACTTGAAAACACTAAACAAACTAACTCATTGTTTTTCGTTGTGTATGATGAGTCTCATACCGGGGGAGGTAGAGGCACATCCCTCCACTTTTCTGAAAAATGACAAAATTGCCGTTTTGAAAGTGAAAAGTGCTCCTCATTAAGGCGCAAAACTGGTGGAATGTACGTGCGTATATATACACACTTTTAATCAAACAAATATCACAAAAGTGTCCCTTTTACTTTGTTGTTATGGGCTCACTTATTCATATATGTGACTAGGCGTAGTAGGCCTAGGTGGGACATGCATATATGACTTGGGAAGTTCCCCTAAGATGTCGTGCCTCCCCCTTCCCCCACACTTTTCGAAAGCTTCCTATACCCATATGAGTCAGTGCTTCTTTTGAGGAATTTTCATTTGGTACCAAGTAGTCTCTTGGGCAGTGGGGATCCCCACGCCAAAAGTTGTCCTGCCATGTATAGGTATGTAGTTGTTTTATCGGGTTGACAACAGGAAACAATGCCGTCTGCTACACAAAGTTTATCGACATTAAAAATATAAACAAGAGATTGCATTGGGGAAAATTGAACCAGCTGTAATTAAAATAATATACTGAAAACATTAATTAATGAGCATGCACTCACAGTTCTAATGGAGTCATAAAAACTAAAAAATAAAATTATAGAGACAAAGACAAACGCCTTTGTACTCAGTGCCTTCAAAGTCAGAACACAAAGTCTTTTCCACTGCGTACCAACTTTGATACCGTACGCAGTCCACTGATTAAACTGTTAAAAGAAGCCCTGCTGTGAGTCTTTATGCCATTCTCCGGGTATATCTTCCACGACACCACACCAGAGATCCAGGGATGGGGAGCTGAAGAGGAGAAGGATGGGAGGGGAAGATGATGAGGACTGAAGGTAGGCAACTTGGGTTACAGGTCATCTTGCCCCAAATCTTACTCTCTCCCAAACCAACTCGTCCCAATTAATTAATTAATTGTTTTCTTTTTGTTTCAATACTTGCCTGTGGTGCACGTGTGAGCTTCAGTCTGACTCAACATGAATCATGTCCCTGAGCTTCAGTAGCTTTTGCCACTAGCCCGGTTGGAAACCACCCCTCCCCCTACCAACAATTTCGTTTTGTCACTTTGTATGAAATGAAATTGATGGAGGCATAGTTTTATTTAGTGAAGGGAGTTGGCATGATACGATATGAGATCTCGTTTTAAAAGCCACAGCCAACGATGTCGGAACCACGGGGGAAAGGGGGTCAAGGGATGAAGAAGGACAGGAGGTTTCCTTTTGAAAGTTGGGACGGATGTACCAGGAGGTGTCCTTTTCAGTGATGGCTCTGCGGGGCATGAGGAAATTTCCCCCCATGGGATCGCTTTTCCCCCCTTGATCCTCCCAGAAAATTTTCTAAACTGACATATTTTGTCCGATTTAGAACCCCCACTCTTTTCTTGCGACAACATTGCACCTCTCTTGCCTAATGATCAAATCCTGGTGCCGCCACTGGTCCTTTGGTCCTTTTGAAAGTTGATGACAGACCGGGGCAGAAGATGCCCTTTTGAAAGTGATATGAGATTATTCTAGGTCATTCTAAAAGCTTGAAAACATATTGAAATCCACTCGCTCACAAATCCTACATAGTACATAGAAGATGAAAGATACATTTAGTATTTATTTGACACAATTAAAGCACGTCATATACCAGGGCCCGTCACCGAGGGCCGTGGTGAAGGGGAATGGCCCCCTAATAAGTTTTAAAGACTAATTTTCAAAAGTAGGCCTTTTACCTATTTGCTCAATGGGCAATTGCAAACATTGGAGCTGGCTCCCAAATCTCACACACATAGACGGAATTTGCCTACCGAAATGAGGGAAAAGTCAGAGCGATTGCTGTCTTGTGATTTTTGTAATGTATAAAATGACGGTCCGAATAACGCATTATTATCACGTACGTTTTTCGTGTGCCCCCACCTCACCCCTTCCCCCACACACACTTTTCTTGTCCGTGCTCGTTCCACGTTCATTTGTGCTTGTATCTTTTTGTTTTTGACTTTGTATCACGGCCTGCAGCTGTGGAGCCCAGTCGGTAAACTATAACAGTTTCGATTCGATATCACGTACGTACGTGATATTATTACGTACGTACGTATTATTATTAACACTCACAAAATGCTGAGCTATTTAACAGTTTAAGGAATTAGGGCAAAGTCGAGTGATATATTCAGGAAAAAACGAAAATAAAAGGGCCCAAAACTGCAAAAAGCGTAAAACCTCAGCACCACATTTTCGCAAAACTTAGACCAAATTTTCGATTTAAACACTCTTGCTTCCTAAGATTAAAAAGTTTTGGCTCATATATAGACCTAGGACTGTAGGAAGGCTAGTCTCGTTTAAAGGCCATCCATCTATTGTGATTAAAATTTTATTCCAAACGATTACTGATTGCCTTATCAGTATAGGTGCACATTGGACTATTGCATTTCGACCAATAAAAATACACGAACTGAAATATATTTAATAGTCTAGGTTAGAGACGATAACTGGCCTTTATTTTTTAGATTTCAAAGTAATATTTTATTCACAGGAATAAAACATTTTATCTTTTTAAGTCATAGTATTATTATACATCAGTCCGGGAACATGCCTATTAATGGAAACATAAAAATGTTCCTAAAATGGGAAAAGTTTGCTACATGGAAGCCGCCATTTTGTGATATTTTCTCATGATCCTTTGCTAACCTAACGTTAAAGCCTTATGCAATGTTACATATTTCAAATTTGAAATACGTCTGGGGAAAATATCTTTGCTTGGGGAAACTTAAAGCTTAGGAAAATACCTTCAAACCTGTCATGACTAAACTTTTCCACTCCCATTTGATATGTTCATCACGCCGTTTTCAAAATATGAGATAAAATAGACAATAGAGCTAGGCTTTTCGGCGCGAAATGGCCATTTTGAAAATTCAAATGTTTTTCAACACAATGATTTTCTAATATTTCAAGTACATTAATTATAAACTATGCCATTTTATCGCAATATCTGAAAATGGCTACGTGACTTCAATATTCTCGTGTGTTATAAATGTTTCTATTAATAGGCATGCTTCCGAACTGAACAATATGGCTACATGACTTCAATATTCTTGTGTGTTATAAAAGTTCCTATTAATCATGTTAATAGGCATGTTTTCGGACTGAACAATATGTCTACATGACTTCAATATTCTTGTGTTTTATAAATGTTCCTATTAATAGGCATGCTTCCGGACTGAACAATATGGCTACATGACTTCAATATTCTTGTGTTTTATCAAAGTTCCTATTAATAGGCATGCTTCCGGACTGAACAATATGGCTACATGACTTCAATGCTCTCGTGTTTTATAAAAGTTCCTATTAATAAGCATGCTTCCCAGATTGTACATAGGCTCTACCAAGTTGTCATATGTATCATTCACCTGCTGACCATCCTCAAGGCTGCTCTCTCTATACATTTCACATTGAATCTTTCGATTTAGCAGATATGCCCCAATGCTTTTTCTTTTTTACAAAGGAAACATGATACAATACGAAATAATAAAAGCTATTCACAACACAACATCGCAATTATTTTTTTAACTTCGACAAAGTTAGCAACAACAAAACATTGTAGTTATTTTCAACTTAGACAATGTTAACAAGAACAAAGGTGTTAGGTTATATGATAAACTGATCAAGTAGCGGCAGTGGAAAAAAAAAAAACATGTAATGTAGCTTTATGTTCTCCATTGTGTACAGTGTTTGATCTATATTTCATGCCCACGCATTCGCGTCTGTTAAAGTTATTATTTATAGCTTCATTCAATTCGAGTCAATGAATTATTTTTCCCACAACTGATCTTATACATAAATGACGCCCCTATCGAAATTACTACAATCAATGGCAATCCATAGAAATTAATAACAAAACTATTTTTCATATTTCTATTTTAGATTTAACATTTTATTTTATAAATATGCAAAATCTGACCGTATACAAAATAGTGAAAATTTCTAAGTTTCCATTGCCAAACAGTCCGGACGCATGCCTATTAATAGGAACATTTATAACACACGAGAATATTAAAGTCATGCATCCATATTGTTCAGATGTTGCAATAAAATGTCATAGTTTCTAATTTATGTACTTGAAATATCAAAAATCATTGTGTTGAAAAACATTTGTTTCCATGATAGTAGTGAAGGTATATTCATAAGTTTTAACTTTCCCCTAGCAAAGATATTTTTCCCCAGGCGTATTTTAAATTTGAAAACTATAACATTGCATAAGGCTTTAACGTAAGGATAGCATGCGATCATGGGAAATATCACAAAATGGCGGTTTCCATGTAGCAAAATGTTCCCATTAATAGGAACATTTATATTCCCATTAATAGGCATGCTACTGGACTGCCAAAGGAAAATAGATGGCCGAAACATTTTAATTTCTTAGTCAGGGCCTAACTTAGTGTGCTTTTGTAGTGGTCTTGTAAATCCAATTAGTGGTCTTATAAACAAGTATTAGTGGTACGGAATTTAGTGTTGGTTGAATTATGAAAGGTTTTTGAAAACTGCATTTCATAACAGGTCTATATGATTGTTTTTGAAAGCTCTGCGAGTTTCAACCTTCCACTGCAAACAATATTGTGGTTTCCGGACTATTGTTGGCTGGGCTCATACAGTCATATGCAATTGTCCTTTTTGCCCTTATCGAGGCACGACCTCCATTTCTTCACCTTCGGTGTCATCTCCGAAAAGTAGTGTTGTTGTCTCACATCACCTATCTGCGTATAAGGCATGCACACAGTGGCGTATTCAGCTTTTGGTGCCGGGAGAGGGTAGGACGGTAGGCTAATTATCGAAAGAAAAAACAAAACTGTATCGCCAAGGTGTAGGAACCTGGCGCCTGGGGGAAGGAAAAAACTTCCCCCTGGTAAGATTTTATCTTCCCGGCCATGCTTTCTCCCCGTTTTGGAGGTGAAATTTGTTGTTAATTATTAACATTAAATTGAAAAACTGAATTAAATTTGGTAAAATTATTTAAATTTTGGTAAATTTATTGAAAATTTTGTTAAATTATCTTAGTACAATTATTAGACATTATTGTAAAATTATTAGAAATTTTGGTAAAATCTCGCAACATTTCCTAAAATGAAGACAATTTCTCGAAAATTGAAGAAACTTTTCCCCGAACATAAAAAAATGTCCGAAAATGAAAGAATTTGAAGAAAATTTCCCAAAATTTCCCTGAATATGTAGCATATAGTATATTGTATACTGCTAGTATATCATCCCGCTACTAACATTTTGATTACGGAATTTCGCCAGAGAGGCATGTTGTCCCCCTGACCCCCACTGAATACGATACTTCCGGCACAGAATGCCTCCAGCCATCTCTGTCAGCTGTCGCTACTCTGGCTGTCCTCTATGGACTGACTGCTCAAATCAGCTGGGAAACGGTTACGTAGAGATCTTATTGGGAAAAGAGTACACGTATTCAGATCCGATGCTGATGCAAAAATTTTCAAGTAGTTAAGTACAGCTGTAAGTGAGTTAATATCATTACTCAAAAATATGGTAGTGTCATCGTCGTGCTGACTACTCTTACTTGGCATGATCGGTATTGCTATGCTTGATAACAATACCAGAAGATATAAAGTACCTGAATCCATTTTCTTAAATTACAACCAAACTTAAAGCGGTCATGACACGGGCACATTTCACTGATTGGAATCAAAGATCTGGACAATTTGATACACAAATATATTAATTTCTTATCACAAAATCATTTTTCGCGAAGAAAGTAGCAATTGAAAAAATACCTCCCGCCGGTGCTCGAAATAAAAGGCAATTTCACCTTCCCACCATTGCCTGAACCAACATTCCATCCGTTATGTACAGCTAGTGTGTGTAGACTGTACACATCTCGTACGCAATTGTCGCAGGTTACATCATACTTTTCCGTTTGTCATCACGACAAATTGTGAATTTTGATTTCATTTGTCAAAATGCCGGTTCGATATGTGGTTGGCGGGTGCTAGTAACACCTAAAGAAAAGGCCTGGGTTTTTATAGATTCTCAAAGGGCTCAAGAATCCGTAAAATATGGATTAATTTTGTGAACAATACTCGATCAGATTTTGTATATACGGACTACAGCTATATATGTAGTGAACATTTCAGCCGGATTGCTTTGGCAGTTTGCATGCATTAAAAGAAAGATTTGGTTTTGGCAGTCCAAGCGGCAGCAGGGGAAGGGTACTTCTGCCCGGAAAGTATCCTACAATCAAAAGAACACCACCACAAAATCTTGGGGATCAGTCCTGCGTCAACACTTCTTCAACTCCAAGTCAAATCGGCGTGTGAATTAGCAAAGTACTACTAGTAGTTCCGCGAAATCAACGGTGCGATCCGATAAGGTTTTTCTTTGTATAAAAAAATGCGGATTTTTCCGGAAGAAATAGAGCTTCAACGCCCCCCCAGTCCCTCTCCTCCCAAGAAAAAAATTGGTCCTACGCCACTGACATCAACCATACGTTGGGCGATGCATTTCGCCGCTATCTTATAATCTACATTTAATAGTGAAATCGGTCTCCAGTTTTCTAGTTTGAGATTGTCTTTATCTGGCTTTGGAAATACCCTTCCCCAATCGTAAGATATCCGGTAAAGAAAGCAAAGTTAAAGAAATCAAGTACAGTAGGACCTATAAAGTTCCAGAATTCATAGTAAAACTCAACAGACAGTGCCTGGTGACTTATTTAATGCCATAGAAAAATAGCTTTGGTACATTCCTCAAGGAATAAAAGACGCTCACAAGATACTGATTGTTTCGTAGACCAGGCAGTTGTCATTTAGTCTAAATGATAGCTCCCTGCGTACACAAAGCCTTAAGGTTGGGACGGTAATAAAGTAGCGATTTAATATAACTTGACTAACATTACGTGAAACAAATTAATTACGACAGAAAGACTTGAAGATACACAGTACGTTATGTATCCCAACAACCTTATGACCTGTATTGCTTTCAATTTTAAATGACAACTCCCTGTTTGAATGGAACAATGCTTACGATTCCTCTCTTCAAGGTTGAGGAAATACCTTGTATTTCGTTTCCCATTCTCGCTTCACTGAGCCCTGGAACAGTCCGGAAGCATGTCTATTAATGGGAACATAATTCTTCCTTAAAATGGGAACATTTTGCTACATGGAAGCCGCCAATTCGAGATATTTTCCATGATTCTTTGCTATCTATGTCTGGGGGAAATATCTTTGCTGGGGGGAACTAAACTCATGAAAATACCTTAATTACTGTCATGGCTACAATTTTTCCACTCCCATTTGATATGTTCACCACGGCGTTTTAGAAATATTAGATAAAATAGACAATAGAGATTGGCGCGAAATGGCCATTTTGAAAATCAAATGTTTTAACACAATGATTTTTAATATTTTAAGTACATAAATTAGAAACTATGACATTTTATCGCAACATCTGAACAATATGGCTGCATGACTTTAATATTATCGTGTGTTATAAATGTTTCTATTAATAGGCATGCTTTCGGACTATTTATACTGTTTTTGACTGTAAGTATGGGTGTACATGTTAAAGAAATTGCCGGAAATTAGATGACATGTTCTATAACATGTAGTGTCTGGTTTTTAAAGAGTTTCTCCTTAAAAAGTCAAACAATGAGGTGAGGTGAGGTCCGTCTAAAGTGGACGTACTCAGATGGTTTTGTTCGAAGTTAAGGTGGAAATGACGTCATGGATTATACGATGTTGTGGCTAAAATGCATTCAATATTGTTTATTAACTTTGTTTATACTGTTCTTAACTGTGAAAACAGGTGTACATGTTAAATACAATTCTGGAAATTAGATGACGGTTCTATAACAGCAGTTTCTGGTTTTTAAAGAAATTTTTCTTTAAAAAAGTAAAATAAAGAGGTGAGGTCCGTCTCAAGTGGACGTACTCAGATAATGTTGCTCGAAGGTAAGGTGAAAACGACGTCATGGATTATATTTTCATTTCATTTATTTGATTTTTCACAACATTTACAATTTACATGTACATATAAATTTACATTTGCATACACATGCATACAAAACAATACACAATGACAAATTACAAAAAAAAATAGATATACATAAAAAAAGTCATAGAAAAAAAATAGATATATATAGATATATATATAAATGTAGAATGTTGTGAAAGGGAGTGTTGTAAAAAACTCTTGTGAGCTTAAGAGGATACAACACTCCCTTACATATAGTACAAGATAGCAAGAAAGAAACACCTTTTCTTTATTAATAGACCCACCCCATCCAGCTCCTCTCCCCACCCCATGAAATGAACAGTTTGGAGAAAGTTCAATTTCCCCCATTCTATTATTGTCTATATAGACAGAAATACAAAAGAACAAATTAAAGTTGTATCTCCCAACCTCACAATTTCATCTAGCCCCCTCACCACCACCCCCTTCCCAACAGGGTACAACACTCCCTTACATATAGTACAAGATAGCAAGAAAGAAACACCTTTTCTTTTTAATAGACCCACCCCATCCAGCTCCTCTCCCCACCCCATGAAATGAACAGTTTGGAGAAACCCCATGAAATGAACAGTTTGGAGAAAGTTCAATTTCCCCATCCCATTATTGTCTATATAGAAAGAAATACAAAAGAACAAATTAAAGTTGTATCTCCCAACCTCACAATTCATCTAGGCCCCCTCTCCCCCTCTCCCACACACACACACACACCTCCCACGAAACGCATTAAGTTAATAATTGCTCATAAAGTACCTTTTAAATGACACTTAATAGTGATTAAAGAATATAGTTCATATGATGTTGTGGTTAAAATGGAGTCGGTTTATGAACTTTGTTTCTACTGTTCTTAGCAGTGAGTACGGGTGTACATAAAATTGCCGGATTTTAGATGACGGTTCTATAACATGCAGTGTCTGGCTTTTAAAGATGTTTTCTCTTGAAAAAGTCAAATAATGATGTGACGTCCGTCTAAAGATCGAGAGCTTCTCTCAGACTGCATAAAGTCTGACTACATGCACACCTTACAACACGGTAAATCTATAGGCGGCGTATCAGTGTACTGGCCTATACGGTAGGATACAGGATGCCATAGTGTATGTTACTTAACGACGGCTTTCTTTACATTTAAATGTAAAAAAAGGGTTTTTCCCAGGCCATTAGTAATTGCATTCTATGAAACAAGGGAATCATTACTTGACACTAAGGCGAGAGGTTATCTCTTCTTATAAGCATGATAGGCCACATGCATAGTTCATTACTCGTTCGTGTCTAAATATGCGCGTATAGCTTATACTTCAGTTTATTCTATGACAGTTTGAACACAATTTGAAACCAACCAAGCATAGTGTTAAATAACAATAGGCCTATACAGCCACCATATAGAGCCAACTGAACTTTACAGTTCTTTGTGAACTTTGTGAAGTTTATACTTTTTGTCTCCCGGAAGGTACACACCTACTGACTTAAATGCTTTCCATTGCTATAATAGAGTGACATTATTACTGACTGTTTAATCAATATCTAAATTCAACACTTCATTCATGTCAAAAGTTATATAAGACTGTAAGGTAAAACGGCTATTGTTCTATGGTTCATAAGTCCTTTTCCAGTGTTTCCGTTAGTATATATATATATAGGCCTATGAACGTCACATTCTCATCCATGAGCTGGATCATTAAAGTTGTATGATGTGTGATTAACACACAGAGTTATGACACTCAACTTTTTTTTATGTTATGAGAATATCGGATGTTTTTGTCATAAAAAACTTATGTTAAATTATTTTGCTATTTAGTTCCTCCAAATCATTTCCACGCGCGTACGATCGTTCCTTGTAAGGCTTACGTAGAAGAGTGCTACCTTCTCGAGTTTCTCCCTATCCATCTTTAATCTACCGTGGCTTTAGAGGCACGTGTACGCTGTTTTTTTTTAAACTTTCCCCGCCCCACCCCTCTCTTCCCCTCAGTCTATTCATATATAGACTTTTTTCTTTTAATTGAGGAAATGCTAATATTTTCGAAAATGGTAGTACTTATAATTTTTTGTCACTGAAAAGAATATTGTTTTGAAAATGATTCCTAGCAATGTGAGCAAAAACGATATTATCAATGTCAATGTCAATTAAGATTCACGGTATTTACCACTGCTTATTCTCCGTTCCGCCCCCACCTACATGGTAACGCCCCCACACACATGATAAGGCCTCAAAGGCTGCACATAACCCTGTAATGAAAATATATACTTCATTCATGTATTCTATTATTAGCCGGCTCGGTTCAAAATAGACTTGATTTACCTTTGTCAAACAATTTTTCAGAGTGACAAAATTTCTGCCTGCTATGATAAAATTTGTTTACATACAACAACTATCGACTAAGGACGAAATTTACCGAGCTGTTACAGTGGAAATAGTGTATGATCAAGAAATATCAAACTTACTACACGGAAAGTGATTAATTTGCCACCATACAAGAAGCAGGTTAGGGTAAGGCTTCAAAACCTTCCTGTATGTTGGGCAAAATATCGCTTTCCTTACAACACTGGCGCGGTGGGACACTGGTAATGTATAAACAGCTAGAGTTGAGTTAAATTCTCCCTCTGTCGAATTCTTTCAAAATTTTCTGTTAGTATCTGACTGAATTATTGGCAGTCTTGGACCGACAATCTTTTGACAGTAGCGTAACTATAGCAGGCCTATTGCTCCTACCAACTGACCAAAGCTCGGAAAGGAATTTATTGCAAAATAATGAGAAATCAGCGCCTTTACCTCCAGAACGTTCACAAATCATCCGGAATTAGGCGCCTCGCAGATCTGTGCATGCACGAATCGTAATTTTTCCGAATCATATATCGTAAATTTTCGAATCAAGATCGATCCTATGAGTCGAATTGTACACAGAATTTCAATCAATTGATCATTTTTTTTTTTTTTAACTTCCGGTTTGGTGTAGTGGAGTATACAACCGGTTTGGTAGATCGTCCCAAGCACTCAAAGGATTCAGTGGTCAGGTGGTCAAGCATGTTACCAAAAGCAAGGCTTATGGTCAGCCATCAAAATGGTCTATAGGCTGCCATGCCTTCTAAAAAAATTGAGAATTAACCTGACATAGGTTTTTCATATCCCTAAGTTCACTAATCCGTCAAGAAATCCTGGAAATAAGTCCCATTTCATGATGAAAAAGAATTTTACTGCTTGCTCTGAAAAAAAAAGTTGAAAGGGATTTGTGACGTCATAACAGCTTGCTACATCATTTCAGGGACTGCTGAGTGTAAACAATGCATCACACACAGACTAACCACGTACAAATAGCGTTGGGTAACGAAAGTTTTCGGGCTGTTCAGCTCTTAATTTGCCAAGTTCAAACTGTGATTAAAATGATTTGGAAATGAATGAAGAACATTTTCATAATGAAGGGGATGTCGTTCCTTTGCAATTTGAACCGCTTGCAGACGATACAGAAGGATATCAAGCTTACAACCCTAGTACAGGAAGCCAGTGCGTAGGCTGTTTCGCAATTAAGATTTTGTTTAATATGATCAAAATAAAGTGTTTGCAACAACATCTACCTCTTTTTTTATGTCTAATGGAAATATACAGTTTTATTTATCAGTGTTCAAGTTTATGTCGCTTGACGTTTAGTCAACAGGCCTACGTGAACTGAATAGTTCATGCACTTGAAATGAGAGTTTTGAAGAAATTGGTAATAAATCAGCGTAAAATTCAAGTGATTACGTAGCTCAGTTGCTTACGGTTTCGTCTTTTGGGCGAGAAGTTATGATTTCGAATCTCACCGAGTACTTTTCTTTGTTCTTCCTCTGTTTCTCTCATTTGAATTTATTACTCGCAAAACAGTACAAATTTCATGTCAGAAGCGATGCGGCCAAGCTACTACTGTTTAAATCGAACAGAACAGGGTCAAATCTGGCGTGAGCTGAACATGACACTGTACCCGGTAAGCCCCGAAAACTCTGTCATGCCAAGTGCACAAAACACGTCCAGAATTGTCTCGTTTTGGGTCCCTTTGCCATTGATAAACGACTTTTATTTTGAGAATTTATGTACTAAATCTTCCAACTACACAAAGTTGCGGGATTTTGCCTAATATTTACTTGAAAAGTACTCACGTAAAAAAAAAGGAAGGTCATAATTGACGCTAGTCGCGAAACTTCAATGGCGTACACACACAAAATGTATCAGCGATGCATTGTTTACTTACACGTCGAGTACCTAAAATGACGTCATCGCGTATAAAGCCCGATTCTGATTTTGTTCGTAAAGATGACGAAAAACTCATTCTTCTTTTACCATTCTCTCGTAAACGGTGGGGTACAAAGCAGAAAAAATCATATTTTTGCCAGTCAAATATTCCAAATATCATATTTATCATTAGTTCCGACCCCCAAGGAAAAATCATGTTAGAGAATTAGTTCAGGGGTCAGACAAGTCCATCTTCTTTGAAAGAGGACGTCAAAAGAAACAAAATGGTGAACAAAGCAATCTTATTCCGTTAAGGAGACCATTTCAGTTTAAAGTTTGGTATAATTTGTGTAAAAATGACTGGAATCAGACTACTTGTAATGTCATAGCCTCAGATTCCTCAAAGTAGTTGTGTTTTATATCATATTTTGTCCTTCGATTTTGTGACCTAAAAACCATTGGATATGTCAGGAAAGTAGTAAGCAGAATTTTGTAAGGATGATTATAATCAACTAGTTATCTAATGGACTGACGGAATCCATAGGCCTTGTTTTTGGTAACATATGCTCGTTAGTAGACTATTTTGAGTGTAACTATATAAGATTTACCGACGACCACGAATTACCTGAAAAATGAAATCTCTTGTATATACCGTATGCAGAACAAGATAGACAGTTGTTTTAAAATTCAATTAATAATCAAAATCGTTTAATCAATTGTCAACTATCTTGTTTCGGAGGAGTCTTGTTTTAAAATTTCGCTCAAAATTTGTCCAACCTTATCAACAGATCATAGATTTTTACGGACACCACACCCGGTATTTACATCCTTTCGTTTACCTTATACCGGGAGTATTGCACGCTTGCATATTCGAATGATGCCGGCGGAAAACTTTATTTAGATGTGAAAATTTTGATAATGGGAAAGTTTTTAATCACTTTGATAGCAATTTGAATAAAAAGCAACCCCCGCATGTTGGTTATGTTGGGTTAGATTGTAGACAGGCATGCTGCATGTATCGTACTTACTAACTTAGGCCTAAGTATATTTCAAGGAAAATACTACTCTAACAACTTTTCTGATATGGGATAAATGATCAAAATAAGTAGATGTCTTGACCAATTTTAGTAAACCTTAAATAATGTGCAATCTTAATTGTGCCAGTTGTTGTTAAACAGTCTGAAGCTCAAGAAAGATTCACGCCCTTGCATCAGTGATGTTCGGTTTTTCCACATGCTAGAAAATGGGACATCTCAAGGCCACCAAAAATGTACGCATCACTGCCATCATACTCCATACATACAGTGTACGATTATACATATACTGTACATACGGAGTTTATTTCGGGAATGGTTTAAGGGAACACAGCGTGTACATTATTTCAGAAACATTGAGCGAGGGCGCAGTAGCAATGTCGTGTATGTCGGGGCACAATATTGGCATGTAACGCCGTACGTACGCCGTTAGTTTTAACCTTAACTGACCGACGTTTACGCTGACAAATATGGGCAATAATTTCAGCTTTATCTAGGAACAAGATTAAGTTTCTTATCAAATCTTATTTTATTCAGACATTTAACAGTTTAAGTAGCGATTGATTGCTTAAAAAAAGCGTCGCCGGGGTAATCATAGGTCATTGTGTTGGCTAGCCAGGCTTCAATAATGTAACGTTAGTGTACTCCGGCCTGGGCTACATTGTGTGAAATCATTTGCAATTTGGTAGCCTAATGCTAGGTATTGATGTGAGAAAGCTTCAAGCCTTCAACATGCTCATTCCAAGCTTATTACTTTTTGTTTCGTTGCAATTTGTTGTTAACTTTTGCTGTTTTGTTATTGAGGGATCATTTCCATTTTTCCACAGACTCAAGAAAAATGGTTTCCAGATCATTTATACATGTTATAGTAGAGTGGGTGGGGTTATTCATTAGTCACATACTCACTGTACACATGCATTTACTATTAAACATTTTGTATGTATACACTAACAACATTTACTAGATTATAATACATTGTACAGTAGGGCCTATGTGTACCAATAAACGTCAGCAGTCATTAACAAAAAAAGGAGACGTCAGCTAATTAAAAACAAAAAGAAAATAGTAAATGTCTGTCTTGCTAAAAAAGCCATGTTTTAAATGCAGCATTACAATTGTTAGCTTGGGTGGGGTGGGAATGAGACCAATATAGGTCTAATTAATTTTATACTTCACATGTGCCTATCAACAAAACATCCATCAAACAAAGTCTAAACAGACTGACCAACTGGCAGATAGGTGTGTATAAAACAAAGTAAAAGTAAGTTAACTGGCAACTTGTTACATAGGTAGAGATAGATGGAATTGCTTACTGACTTATTCTATTTCCATTTTAATGTATACGTTTACAGTTCCATTGACATTTTTCTGTTCAACCTCATTTACCAACAATTGCAGGCCCTAAATTCGTAAAGTTTAACTTCAAAAATAATCATAAAACTCTTTGGAATAGGCCTATGTGTTGTATTGCAGCCTAGTTACTTCCAATCCATGGGTGCAATTTTTTGCTCAAGCTTTCAACTTAGAAAGAAGAAAATGCTCAACTTGAAAATTTTGCCGCATGCAATTTCTCTTCTCTTCTCATTGATAGACAATCTTTAGTTTTGTTCTCATTTGTTTTTGCTTTGGTATACAATAAACAAATTATTACAGTGCAATAGTATTCCAACTTTTATGTGGTATGGTTGTAAAAGATCATTGACTCTACTACAGAGTAAGAATATTTTTGTAATGTAAATTATTTTTGGACCAAATATAAGTGAGCTGAATACCTGTATATAATTTTGTAGTACACAATACCCTCAAAATGTTTTCTGACCCCAGGCACATGCATGTCGAATGTACTGTTAACAGGTTATGAGAAAGTGAAATGGTAATTTTAGTGTACCCTTTTCATAGATATTTGTCTGCATAATCAAAAAGAGACACAAACCCCAAGACTGAATATTCAACATCAAAATCAGGCTTTTATTTGCATTAAACAGTCATGAAAAATCACACTTCAACATGTCTTTTACAAGTCTTAGCCCAGTTGACTATAGGCCACACTTGACAACCATGAGGGTCTAGAGTATTAGGCTGTACATTTTTGAAGATATTTGCTTCTTTCTTAAAACCGCATATTAAGAAATAATAACATACTGTAGTCTGGTATCTATACCTATATCAGCATCATTTTCACAAAGTTTGCTGATTTCAGCTATAGCTGTAGTGATGATAAGTGAAGGACTTATGACAGTATGGTCAAGATGTCTCACAAGGAAACTGCCAAGAATGTTTGTAAAGTTGATTGTCAGATTTCTACAGGTGACTATTGCAGTAAATCTAAATCAAAATTTCGATGTCAAAGCTTTTTACTTATTCTTTTGTAAATTGGTTACCTCCAAAATTAAGTCCCAATTCCTCTATCATAAATGTACATGAACATTTAAAGGAATACTTTTTGATTAGAAGTTTATGGCAGATTAGTATGTGTTGATCAGATTTCGTTTTAAACACCTGGATTTACACACTATTTTATGTAAGCTGTACCAGTTCTTTGAGTCAATTTATATATAACCCCTGTGGTAATTACAATTTTTACTTCCTTTACCCTACACACAATTGAAATATTTAATGTTTTCCCCTTCAACACCAGACAGCTTCGTAAATTTGAGATAGGCATGGTAAAGCTATCCAATTCATTGGGATGTACATGATAAACTTATAATAAGAGTTAATAGCTTTTCCTGACAAAATGAACCCAACTGTAACAATGATAGCATCCATGTGTAATAAAACTAGTGTGTAGCCCACATAGCAATTTGCCTTCAGTTTATGTTTGGCGTAAATAAAATTAATTTCACAAATATGGGTTTCCAGTATTTCTCATGAGTTATCTACAAAGTTTTGTTTAAAAAATCAAGCAGTATTCACAGCAAACAACCAGGCGAATCATGTTAGGTCTGGGCAGCTAATCGGAAGCAAGTCATAGCCTACATTCTTGTTAGTCAAGTTCTAACTTGCATTTGGTCTTGCAAGAATGTAGGCCTAACGGTAAGGTCAAGATGTCTCACAAGGAAACTGCCAAGAATGTTTGTAAAGTTGATTGTCAGATTTCTACAGGTGACTATTGCAGTAAATCTAAATCAAAATTTCGATGTCAAAGCTTTTTACTTATTCTTTTGTAAATTGGTTACCTCCAAAATTAAGTCCCAATTCCTCTATCATAAATGTACATGAACATTTAAAGGAATACTTTTGATTAAAGTTTATGGCAGATTAGTATGTGTTGATCAGATTTCGTTTTAAACACCTGGATTTACACACTATTTTATGTAAGCTGTACCAGTTCTTTGAGTCAATTTATATATAACCCCTGTGTAATTACAATTTTACTTCCTTTACCCTACACACAATTGAAATATTTAATGTTTTCCCCTTCAACACCAGACAGCTTCGTAAATTTGAGATAGGCATGGTAAAGCTATCCAATTCATTGGGATGAACATGATAAACTTATAATAAGAGTTAATAGCTTTTCCTGACAAAATGAACCCAACTGTAACAATGATAGCATCCATGTGTAATAAAACTAGTGTGTAGCCCACATAGCAATTTGCCTTCAGTTTATGTTTGGCGTAAATAAAATTAATTTCACAAATATGGGTTTCCAGTATTTCTCATGAGTTATCTACAAAGTTTTGTTTAAAAATCAAGCAGTATTCACAGCAAACAACCAGGCGAATCATGTTAGGTCTGGGCAGCTAATCGGAAGCAAGTCATAGCCTACATTCTTGTTAGTCAAGTTCTAACTTGCATTTGGTCTTGCAAGAATGTAGGCCAAACGGTAAGGTCAAGATGTCTCACAAGGAAACTGCCAAGAATGTTTGTAAAGTTGATTGTCAGATTTCTACAGGTGACTATTGCAGTAAATCTAAATCAAAATTTCGATGTCAAAGCTTTTTACTTATTCTTTTGTAAATTGGTTACCTCCAAAATTAAGTCCCAATTCCTCTATCATAAATTTGAATAGGTTAAGTTGGTAATTCCTCTGTCCGTCTTCATACTACCAGAGAATCCCGACCCTAAACTTGGCCTAGATCCAATTTAGTTAATATTACATTGCAAATCTCAAGCAGTGTAGGATTGCAGATGTCCGACTACGTACGCATTTGGCTATAGCCTAGCCTTATCAGACGGCTGACAGCAATGATCATCACATCGGAGACGTAATGTGGCTAGGCCCATCACTAACGTGAAATTATTATTAATTAATAGGCCTACGGTGTTGACCGACCTTCACCAATTTCGCTAGGGCCTAGGCGTAATGCATAACGGCATCGATAAGGCTATGCACTAATTCCTTAAAAGTTCTTTAAGTTTAACGTTTCAATTTGTCATGTTCAGACAAACAATGGGTAATAAACGCATCGGCATGGTATACGGTACGTACCGGCCCTCACCGGTATCGCCAAAAGTACCTGCATGCATTGTATGCATGGCATATGTTTTGTCAGCTTTTTTTTTCGCACTTGATCCATGGATGACGTCAAAATCAAAGTTGTTATATTAATGACATATACAAATATTAGTTTAATGTAATAAAAGTGTACAAAAAGTAACGATACAATTAAATCCATATTAAGACAATTTTCAATTCAACAATTTGCGTAGAGTACTTATTTTACACATTTCTTTGCTATTTTCTATTTTTCAAATGCTTGACCCTCTACTGCCCTCGCTTGGAATCAACATGGGTGGATGACTTAAAAAAGTATCACGATTTCGTAACACAGTATAGGATTTTCGTCTCTCGGCCTGCGGCCTATACGTAGTATAGGGCGAATGACGTCACGCTCCCTGGTAGAACTGATTTGTTTACGCTAAGCATTGTAACAATACGCGTACGCGAGTATACACAACTTAGAGAAAGAGCAACACGGGCGAGAAAATTCCACGGGCGTATATAAAGCGCGGGAATTGGTTCGCACTGTGTGAGCGTTGCAATTCCAACGCGTATAGCGCCATATGTGTACGTAAATAAATTTCACATTGCTTATCTAGCCGACGAAAAAAATCAAATCGCGACCGGATCATTCAAAAATAAAATTAAGATGGCGGCCAATATGGTGGCCAACAATCAAGAATGAAAGCACCAGTACGAATAACTCTCAAATATTTTACATACGGCAATGGTAATTGCATCTTATGAACCATTTCATGAGTCAAGAAATGCAATGATGTTATAATTTATCAAGTCCTTTGTTACAACGGTGATTTAGATCCAAATGCAAATGCTGTTATTATTCTGATGCATCGCACTGGTTTGAAGACCCAATAGTCTAAAGGTTCAATAGTCCGAAATAAAGGCCCGCTAGTCCGAAGGTCAGATAGTCTGAAGGTTAGATAGTCCAAAAGCCCAATACTCCGAAGGTTCAATAGTTCAAAGGCATAATAGTTCAAAGGTTTAATAGTAAGAAGGCATACCTAACCCTAACCTTCGGACTATTGGGCCTTTGGACCATTGAACCTTTCAGACTAGTGAGCCTTTTCTTTCGGACTATTGAACGTTGGATTATTGGGCCTTTATTTTGGGCTATTGATCCTTTGGACTATCATGTTCTGCTCCTTAAAGTTTCTAACAGTCAGACCCGACCTGATGAATAACCAGGTCAGGTCAGATTTTTCCTCTTTATTTTCTTTATTCTGAAAACCTTAGTTGTTGTGGAAGTTAGTGCTAAGTATCATATTAGCAATGATTGAAGTCCTTATTGTATGGTCATTTTAAATTAGGATAAAGTAGTCTCACTATTTGCTACAGTAAGTTTGTGGTTATCATTTGCTGGAACAAATTTTTAAGGAGAAGGACAAGTCATGGGGGCCGGGCCTTCAAACCAGTGGTCGGACATTATCATTCTAGACTTCATTTTCAGGTTTATTAACAAAGGTGATTTAGAGTTTTAGACCCATAACCATTATACATTCTTTACCATCATCATCTGCTATTGTTAAAAGAATTGTAGCAACGGTTTAAAAAGAATGGCAAATCTGCGCATTTACATACACCATAAATTCGCACACAAATATGACTGAAAAAGCTCAGTTAAGTGTAAAATGGCCGCCAATTCGCAAACACCTGTAATGGGAATTTGCTCGATTACAGATTTAATGGAGAGCTTAAATAGATTTCAAAATAAAGATACAAATGTTAACTGTACACGACTTTTATATTCAATGATTAGTTAAGCCAATTAGGTCAATTTTCCCTGCTAAACATTGTGTGTTGTGGGATTGCATATCACTTCCGATAATATAGGCCTTGCGAAAAAGTTGTGAATGGAAAGATTGTTGATCAACATGATTAAATGCTCCTGTCAAACTGTTATTTACTGCACCCTAAAGAATATGTAAATTAACAATCAATAGAGTTGGGTTGAGCTTCACGGTATACCCACTGCGAGTCCTTTGAACCTTGCTTTCGTTTTCATTGTTATAATTGTTATACTTGCCAGATTGTGAGGTATGTCAAATATGTTTCTGAAACGATAAATACCGATAATTGAATAGATACAAGAAGTGTCTGTCTTTATGTTCAGTTCAGTGTCTACATCCTTAAGCGATGTTGTTGTACGGTGTTTTTTTTTGGGGGGGAGGGGGCGGGGGAGGGCAATGATTTTGTTGGATTGGAGGAGTGTTTTTTCCTACCCTTCCCGCATTCCACTCCCTCAAAATAAAAACGCCCGTATTTTATATATTAATAACGAAAAGAATCTCTTTGCAGAGAAAGTTGGACGTTTTATCAATTGTTTTAGTAAAGTGATGAACCGTGCCAATTTTCTCGTAGGCCTATAGCAGCCCTGAAGCATGCCTATTAACATGCCTTGGAACATTTATAATACACAATAATATTGAAGTCATGCAGCCACATTGCTTAGATGTTGCGATAGAATGTCATAGTTTCTAATTTATGTACTTGAAATATCACAAATCATTGTGCTAAAAAAAAAATTAATTTTCCAAATGGCCGTTTCCCGCCTAAAAATGCCTAGCTCTATTGTCTATTATTTCTATTATTTCGAAAACGGAGTCAGTGGTGAACATATTAAATAGGAGTGAAAAGTTTCAGCCAGACAAAAATAAAGGAATTTTCATGAGTTTTAAGTTTCCCTTAGAAAAGATATTTTTCCCAGAGGAATTTTAAATTTGAAATATGTTACATTGCATAAGGCTTTAATGTTAGAATATGATCATGGGAAAAATCACAAAATGGCGTCTTCCATGTAGCAAAATGTTCCCATTTATAAGAACATTTATGTTCCCATTGAATAGGCATGCTGCCGGACTGTATAGCAAGAGATTGGGGGAAAATTCAGTCATTTTAGAACTTAAAACACCCTTTGAATATCAATCAGTAGAACATTATTTCGCTTTCTTTTTATACATTAGCTTTAAAGAATTTTTCTAGCAAAAACTAGTATATAGCATCAGAATTAGCAGTGTAGTTATAGCCAGAGAGCAGGAAGTCACAAGCCTGGGTATAGCACAATCCTAACCAACATTATTTCCAATGTCGCTGTATATTATGGGGCTCCAAGTGTAACACAATTATTTGCGATAATTATATGACAAATAAGAGCATTATTCGGTAAATAATTGAAATGAAATATGATTAACCCGAATAATAAATAATACCATTCTTAAATAATATTCCAGTTCCACTCATTATTTGGTAACAATTATTAAAAGACAAGCCACTTATATATGAATAATGTCTTTATGTTTGTTTTATTTATATGCATATAATTTTCCCCTTCAAATCTTTATATGCATATAAGTGATTTATTTAAAGCTAATCATTTGTGTAAAATTTTCAAGCTTTTAAATGTTTATGCAAATAAGGTATAAGCTAAACGATATTTATTGAAGACAAACTTTATTACTTAACTTATAATTCATTATTTAACAGATAATTCATTATTTGACAAATAATTGATTATTTGACAAATATTTTATCATTCAACAAATAATTCATTATTTAACATAATTCATTTTAACAAATAATTCATTATCTACCAAATAATTGATTATTTAACAAATATTTATTTATCAAATAATTATTTAGCAAATAATTCATTATTTAACAAATAATTTTCTAACAATTAATTTAACAAATTATTAAATATTTAACAAATAACTAATTATTTAACAAATGATTCATTTGCTATATAATTGTTTGATAAATAATATATTACTGAAATAGTTATCAAATTATTAGTAGTTATTCGTTATATAATGAATTGTTAAATAATTGTTTGTTAAATAATTATTTTTTAAATATTCATTTGCTATATAATTATTTGATATAATTATTTGTTGTATAATCATTTGTTGTTTAATTATTTGTCATATAATTATTTGCCGCAAATCATTATATGTGAATTATTTTAACATGAATATGTAGACAGTCACTCCCACCATGTGCAAAGAAGCACAATTTAGCCATATGACGCGACCCCTCACAGATCGACCAACTGAAATAAACGCTTGATTCGTGCACAATTTTACAGGTAACTGTTTATCTTTTTTGAGGTTCTTTGTGGTTAGTAAATACATTTTATTTCCATTTTATTTATTTCTATTTTATTTCGCGATGTTGTTTTTCATAGGCTTAATTGATAATTCTCACTTTTTTTGTCCACTTGTGTTAGACGATGGGTCCATAATGAGTAACGTATAGTACATTTGTTGCAAGTAACGCTAGCCAAGTTACATCTCAAGTACAACACAGTTAGGTCTAACCCATATGAAATTTGTTCCTTATTTCTTATTCGAAAGTGACAATAATTAAATACACAATGCACAATACACAATGCACGGTTGGCGTTACTGTCACTGTCCCTAAGTTACTCTAGTCGATATAAGCAGCATACTGACCCTATGCCAGTATGCAATCCAATGGCAAAATAAAACAGTTAGGTGGAACAAAACTCTCGAATTTACGTTATTTCTGAAAAAGATATAGAATTCATTCATGAAAAGGTTCAAAAATGTACTCTCTGTTCAAGATATTGTTAGACAATTCAAGTATTCGGGATGACGTCACAAGAATGTGCGTAAATCTGAACAACCAGTTTGTCGGTGAAAACAAAAGTAATTTACCATTACAGCCAGTGTGAATTTGGTCACCTTTAGAGGCCTAAATCTCTACGTTCACTTTGGTAATTTTGCAGGAAATTGTTGCAAATGTTGAGTTATTTTAAAGTTTAAAATATTTATTTCGTGCGTACATAGAATAAGTGTGGTGTTCACTTGTGCACACTCGAATACTCGAATACTATGACATTACTAACTAAATGATGTAGGCTAGCCTAAATCAACTTAAAAGTCAAAAACTGATGCGAAGTAGGCCTATAAGTTATTTTCGAAAAGTTGGTAGAAAATTATTCTCTGTGCACCAGTAGGACCTAGGCCTACTGCTTTTGCACCGCGCATAACACTGCGTATTACAGTATTTGTGTTAAATCGTGTACGCAAATCACGTGGCCCGGCGCGTGGGAAAACAATTAAATGGAAGGATACAACAAGTTTTCCAGGGCGGTCACCTGGTTACGCAATGGTCTATTCACAATGGACTAAATAATTTAGAATTGAATATTGCGCAAGAAATGTAATATCTTATCAATTAATGTTTTTGTTACTCCCAAACAATTTGCCGCTTTTTCTATGCTGGTTTGCATAAGTTTAAGGAGACCTGAAGTACACCTTACAAACATACACCTTACAGTACTGATTTGAGTTTCGTTAAGTGAAGCTCTATAATGTATGGTATATACACGTACGACACACTTGGAGCTGAGAACGTACGGTAAGAGATACATACGTGCAAACGCAACCGCGCTTTACGAAAAATTGGATTGCTATTCAAAAAAATGTCAATCATTCGTCAACGATCTGGCATTTCGGTTTGTGCTCGCAATCATACCTGTAAATTAAAGCGTGCCTATGTCGATTTGGTCTTCATTTTCTTGAAGACCGACAACATGCCTTCCGAATGACATATCGTAAATGTTCTTCAATGAACTACTAAAGAAAGATCAACGTATGCATGGTTGGATTTTTAGACAAAAGTAAGAAAGTTTTCATATCCCAAATTGAGTTGTACTAAATTTTTATTCCAACTTTTTTGGACGCGTGTTATAGCCCATTGAAGTTTGCTTCAATGTGTTGTTCGGTTTATGATGGGTTCGAACTTGTACAAGACTCTTAGTTGTCAGAATCGACCGGAAGTTGAAAAACTTTGCAAAACTTTAAGTCCTTTCTTTGATCATGTTTCGCAATAACAAAGTAGTCTACGATATCTTCTTTCAATTTGTATCTTTTTGAAGAGTTTTCTACAGTTCTTCATGTATTTCCTTTTTTTCGTTTGATTGAAAAAGAAACCCGTGTAAAGTGTGAGATTGAGGGAAAATGTTCGGGTTGTGAAGAATATATATATATATATATATATATATATATATATATATATATATATATATATATATATATATATATATATATATATATATATATATATATATATATATATATATATATATATATATATATATATATATATATATATATATATATATATATATATATATATATATATATATATATATATATATATATATATATATATATATATATATATATATATATATATATATATATATATATATATATATATATATATATATATATATATATATATATATATATATATATATATATATATATATATATAAGTTCCTATATATATTATTTTAAAAACCAAATATTTCAAGAAACTCTGTTTCCTTCTTCATACACTGATATATATATATATATATATATATATATATTTATATATATATATATATATATTCTTCATATGAACATATATATATATATATATATATATATATATATATATATATATATATATATATATATATATATATATATATATATATATATATATATATATATATATATATATATATATATATATATATATATATATATATATATATATATATATATATATATATATATATATATATATATATATATATATATATACATATATATATATATATATACATATATATATATATATATATATATATATATATATATATATATATATATATATATATATATATATATATATATATATATGTATATATATATATATATATATATATATATATATATATATATATATATATATATATATATATATATATATATATATATATATATATATATGTATATACATGTTTATATATATATATATATATATATATATATATATATATATATATATATATATATATATATATATATATATATATATATATATATATATATATATATATATATATATATATATATATATATATATATATATATATATATATATATATATATATATATATATATATATATATATATATATATATATATATATATATATATATATATATATATATATATATATATATATATATATATATATATATATATATATATATATATATATATATATATATATATATATATATATATATATATATATATATATATATATATATGATAAGTTTCATGCATTGGCCATAACAAACAAAACAAAATTGGAAAAAATGACATGTCTCTAGCCAACATAATTTTGTATACACCAAATATTTCGAAAACTCCTGTTTCCTCCTTCGATGGTGTGAAGTCAAATGACGCTAGAAGATAACAGCGATGACATAACGTTAAGCTAAGTTAAGTTTTTTTAAGCCACATCCATGGACTTAATAGAGACCTGTATTATCTTTCTCCTCTATCTGTTTTTAGGGAAAATGACCTTAAGAAGGGGTGGAATTTCTTCTATTTATACATCTTAGTAATTCCAGTGCCTTTCTCCTTTATCAGCGTTTCTCTTTGTTGTCATATCACACACTCCAATCATTTAGTTGTGGAAACAAATACACCAAATAGTGCCATCACAACTATAGAGTTTGTGTTTACGTTGTGATTGCCTCTGTAAAAACTCTTTTGCTATTTGGACATTACTTGTAAATATTTTTGACTCAGGAACTATGAATTTGGAAGTTTATTGGATTTTCATGTAAAACTTTGCACCTTTACCCCCAATTTCCAGTGCTTCGCTTTCTTATTGTTCTCGCCTCAGAGATCTTGAAGGTTTCAACCTTTTTTTCACACAAACCTCTTGATGATTTTTATATTTTTTCAATTTTTTGCCATCTCATCATGTTATATGTTCTTGCATTATAGCTACTGTGACACTAAGAGAATACATTCATTTTGTAATCAATTTCTTGTAACCAGACTATGATTAAGGCCATATATATATCTCAAGTGTATTGATGAGTGATATCAAAATTTGTTCTTACAATGTTAGAGGTTTAAGACAAACTAAGAAAAGACGGCAAGTCTCTACTTATTTACATAAAGACAAAAAGCATATATATCTCCTTCAGAAAACGCATAGCACCTTAGACGATGAAAAGTTTTGGAAAAATGAATGGGGAGGGCACAATGTTTTTTGTCACGGGTCACTCACAAGTATAGGGGATGCATTATTTTTAATCCTAGTCTTTGTTACTCGATTAGTGATACTACAATTCATGAAAATGGGAGACTTATTTTGCTTGATATCATTTTACTTGATCAGATTTTTAAGATTACTTGTTTGATTATTTTTACTCTAAACTTCTCCATAGTGACCATGGTTACCTCATTCTATGTGGCGACTTTAACTTTGTTCTTAATTTAGACTGTGATAAGTCAGGTGGTAACCGCGGTACGACTTTTAACGCTAGAAATAAGCGCTTTGATTTAATGTGTACTTTCGACTTAATTGATATTTGGCGTGAGAGGAACCCCCATTCATTATATTTCATTTGGTCCTCTAATATAACACATAATATACATTGTAGGTTGGACTTCTTTTTTATTCTCTCGCAACCTTATGCATCAGGTTTTTAACTCTTAAAAACTACCGCCCAATTTCCTTACTTAAGAATTGCAACCAAAGTGTTAGCCTTAAGGTTGAAACAAGTCCTGCCTACTCTAATTAATCTAAATCAAGCGGGGTTTATCCAAAATAGATTTATCGGGGAAAATGTTCACCTTATTTTTAACTTAATAGATTATTGTGAAGTTAATCATATCCCGAGTTACTGCTGCTGCTAGACTAGAGTGGGGTTTATCTTTCAGTGTCTCAATTTTATAAGTTTAACAATAGTTTCAATAGATGGATTCGAATTGTATACTCAAATGCAAGTGCATGTGTCTGTAACAATGGTTTCTTATCCTTTTTTTCTCTCCAATCTCTAGAGGAGTAAGACAGGGATGTCCTCTAAGTCCTTATATTTGTACTATTTGTGTCGATATTCTAGCTCAATGTATTAATTATTCTGTCTATATTCGAGATATTACTATTTTACATAATGACATCAAGCTTATTCAATACGCTGATGATACGTGTATTGTTCTGGATGGTTTGTACAACACTTTAAATGCAACAATAAATGTTCTCAATCTACTGGAGAGGTCCTCAGGTTTAAAGCTTAATTTCGACAAATCTAGCATTTCCCCATTAGGACCTTTGGTATCCAACAAGCCACATTTTCTTGATAATTTTAATTTTGTTTGGACATTATGGCCTGTTACGGTTTTAGGAATCACTTTTGATCATTGTTTGGATAACCTTTTTCGCAAACCCCTCCCCCTCCCCCTCCCCCTCCCCTCCTTAAATTGTCCCGTCTGGAACAGCTTCTGTATTTATGGTATACAAGACATTTGACATTAATTGGCAAGATCACTATCATAAAACCCTTAGGATTATCTCAACTCGTTTATCTTTTTTAGCTTCTTTTAGATCCTCCAACTTACTTTATTAAAGATCTAGAGGGTATTTGTTTCCGTTTTACTTGGGGTGGAAAAACAGATAAAATTAAACGTAACTCGCTTATTGCACCACTTAGTTTGGAGGGGATGGGGGGCTTACGCGCCACCCACATTCATTCTTTTATACGTTCTTTAAAATGTAACCGGGTGAAAAGATACACAAATGGAATTAATGCTTATTTAAACTTGTTTTTTGATATATATTTGGACAATTATGGTTAAGAATTTTTATTTAAATGTAATTATCATAATCGGGACATTATTATAACTTAACCTTTTTATAAAAAAAAAAGAATGTATGCACTGCATGGACATTTTATAACAACAGTTCCACATGTAACTATTCAAATGAAAATATCTGGAATAACTCCCATATAAATATCAATAATAAGTCTGTGTATTATAAGTTTATGCATTTAAAAGGAGTAACTTTTGTTAAAGATTTATTAGATGATGAGTCACGTCCATTAAGCTTTGATGGTTTCAGGAATGTCTTTTCATTGAATTATTTTCCCTTTACACTTCTCAATGGTCTTCTTTCCGCAATTCCGAAGTGTTGGATGAACAATCTATTGTATGATAAACACTGTATTGTGACTGATCCCATTACTACAATTCACAAACCGTCTTTTAGTTCACGCTACTTTTATAACAAATTAATTAACTCCATTATCTCTCCTCCCAATGCTTTGGCTAAATGGAATGTGGAGTTTAATTTAAACATTCAGCAATGGCGTAATATTTTCATGGTCCCTTTTTATTCATTAAAGGAAACTAAAATACAATACTCTCAATTCCGCTTCATTCATAGAATGCTTGGTACCAACTATATGTTAAAGTTTATGCATGTCAACGACAGTGCCCTCTGTGCCTTCTGTAATTCTGCTGACGAGACTCTTGATCATCTTTTCTGGAGCTGTATTTTTACATTTAAATTTCTACTCGATTGAGAGCAGTGCTTGCTTGGTAACTAGTTTTCTTTTACTAAACAGGTTATCTTTTTCGGATACAAGTTATTGCAGAAGCATTCATATAACTTTTTGATATTTCATATTAAACATTACATTTATAGTAAAAGGACTAGTTCCGAGTATCCCTCTTTAGATGAATTTCTCCGAAAATTAAGATTCTTGTTACAAGTTGAAAAACATATTGGTAAGGAAAAGCCAATAATGATTTCATGTCTGCCTTTAAGCTTTGTGCAAAGATTCTTTCATGAATTATTGTTACTAGTTATCATGTCCTCATATATATACTTCTCTCCTACGGTACTTCCACGCCTATCAAGGTGATATGATTGTGTGTTTAT
>JAIGNY010001464.1:287500-305000 GCA_020152595.1 Chiridota heheva | reverse complement strand
TTATAATAATATATAGGCACGTTTCCAAAATGCCATTTAGGTTGAGTAATTTTGGCGAAATCCAAACTGGCGGTCACAAATAATAATATGCTTATTGAGAAATTTAATAGTGTTATTGTAAATAACTCTTTCAAAAATTTTAGATATTGATGAGGGAACTGAAATTGGTCGGTAATTATTCAAAGTGAATTGGACATGCATGCAGATTTGAAAATAGGAGTCACTCTTGCAAACTTGGTTTGATTAGGAATTTACCTCGTTCATTCGATTATGTAAGAAATAGTGGAAATTTCCCTTTACCATTCTGAGGATCCCTTATTGCTTTTTGCATTAATTGAAGCCCATCATTTTACTATACTGCAGGCCATATGGCGTAAAGGATGAGCGTCAAATGTGGACTTCGTTAATCTTTATACTGTCATATACCACAGCGTACCTCAGTGGCGTAACAATACATTTTTCACGAAATTAAAGGTATTAAATTATTCCTACATCATGATCGATACAATTAACTATAATCATGACCTAACACTTTCCGATTTTCAAAATGATGGTCCTAAAATTTCGAAATTTTCCTGAACTTTGATTGACTGAGTACGGAAATATCTTGATTTACAATTTGTTCAATTTTAGAGAATGCAAAAAAAAAAAAAAAAAAAATGTCATCATCAATATTTCTGACCGATAAAATATTAGAAATGTTCTGGTGTGGGGATTGGTAATTTGATTCTCTCAAGTTATATACTGTCCTCAATATTTTCAAAATTAGTCGATCGGAATTGCTTAAACTGTTAAAGGAGAAAATCTGGCTTTTTCGAAATTTTTCTTATCTTTGGTTGGCTAAGTACGAAAATATTTTGATTTACAATTTGTCAAATATTAGAGGATTGGAATTGCTTAAACTTTAAAAGGAAAAAAATTGGCTTTTTCTTCATTTAATATGATAGAAATAATAATAATCATCTGAAGAAATTTCACATCGTACAAAACTATTTAGCACATATTTTCTAATTTATTAAAACTTTAATTCTGTGAATATGAATATTGGAGCGGCCATATTGTTCATCAGTTCATACACCCTTTAAAATGATGTACACCCAGTACAGGTTAGAATATTAATGTATTTCTTTATAACATTTCAACGATTTTTTAACTTCTAAGAAATAATTTTTCTTTGGCATTGGTCTATAAATTTTCATTCGTATGTGATAGGCCTGTTAAAAATTCAAGACTTTAGAACTTCATGTCAAAGCATTTTGGAGTTTCGAAAATTTCAAAGAAATTCTTAAGAAATACATTATGTGTGCTAGCATATCTGCATGGCAAATTATGTCATCATTGGCATGATTTCAACAAAACTAGATGAATGGTTGAATAATCTTTAAAGGCTATCTATTGTCACGTGATTAAAATTTGGCGGCGTATACATTTGATTCCAAAACGATTCTGATTGGCCTGTCAGTATTAGTGCACGTTGGACCATCGTCATTGGCCAATAAAAACACAAGAATTAAATTATATTTACCTCCACATTAGAGACGATAACTGGCCTTTAAAGGTTACTTTTTCAAAAACCAACATTCTGGCACTTATTGCAGTGAAATATAGATGTCGTAATTAGTGTTACAACTTCAAACTTGGAAAACTTGAGAATGGAAGAAGAGTTTTTTTTTTTCAATTCGCTATCATATATCAAGCTAGAATATTTGACTTAATGTCTTTTATTACTGTTGCCCATAGTCAAGCTGCTTTTCAAAAATTCGCCCGAGCCGGTCGAGTTGAGCCAGTCCGCTTCTTCCCGTGCACCGAAGGACGGGTCTTAAAATGTATGGGACCAAAAATCTTCAAGCGTGGACCAAAACTTTCCCGGTTGTAATACAAGATAAATTGCACTGGTGTAAATCGAACTTCCATGAAACATAGCTGCTACTTAATTTCTTTCAATTTTGGGGAAATTCCTCCATCTTCAGGAAGCCTCTTTCTTTAATTTTTCGGAAACTTTTCTTTTAGTTTCTGGAGAAATTTGCTTTAATTTCCGGGAGTTTTTTTGTTCATGTTCGGGAAATTTTGGGCAAATTTTACCATGTATTTCTTTTAATAATTTAACCAACAATTAAGCTCAAGCTTACTATTTTTGTTTATGCTAACAACCCCCTCCACCCCCTCCTTCTCCCTCCTTTCCAATTCCTACGTCTCTGGTTATGGCATTAGGGAATTGAGACTTTTTGTCTGGACAATCATAGAATTTTGTCGGATGGAATGTCAGCACCCCTCTCAGTTATGTTAAGAAGTCATCGAATATTTGTTAATATTCGTTATGTTAGGTTTCTTTTACAAATGTATGAATTGTTATTGATGTTCTTGAAGATGTCAATAAACGGAGTAAAAAAAAATAATGAAAAAAATATTATCATTATTATTTATTTATTTATCCGTTATATATTTTTCATATTATTATTTTTTATATATTTAATTTGTATTATTATAATTATGATTATTATGATTATTTTGATTATTATTATGATTATCATTATTATTATTATTATTATTATTATTATTATTATTATTATTATTATTATTATTATTATTATTATTATTATTATTATTATTATTATTATTATTATTATTATTATTATTATTATTATTATTATTATTATTATTATTATTATTATTATTATTATTATTATTATTATTATTATTATTATTATTATTATTATTATTATTATTATTATTATTATTATTATTATTATTATTATTATTATTATTATTATTATTATTATTATTATTATTATTATTATTATTATTATTATTATTATTATTATTATTATTATTATTATTATTATTATTATTATTATTATTATTATTATTATTATTATTATTATTATTATTATTATTATTATTATTATTATTATTATTATTATTATCATTATTAGTATTATCATTATTATTATTATTATTATTAGTATATTATTATTAGTATTATTATTATTATTATTATTATTATTATTATTATTATTATTATTATTATTATTATTATTATTATTATTATTATTATTATTATTATTATTATTATTATTATTATTATTATTATTATTATTATTATTATTATTATTATTATTATTATTATTATCATTATTATCATTATCATTACTATTATTATTATTATTATTATTATTATTTTCATTATCATTATCATTATTATTATTATTATTATTATTATTATTATTATTATTATTATTATTATTATTATTATTATTATTGTTATTATCACTATTATTATTATTATTATTATTATTACTATTATCATTAATATCAATATCATTATTATTATCATTATTATTATTATCATTATTATTATTATTATTATTATTATTATTATTATTATTATTATTATTATTGTTATTGTTATTAATATTATTATTATTGTTATTGTTATTGTTATTAATATTATTATTATTAGTATTATCATTATTATTATTATTATTATTATTATTATTATTATTATTATTATTATTATTATTATTATTATTATTATTAATATTATTATCATTATTATTGTTATTATTATTATCATTATTACTATTATTTTGAGGGGAGTAAGCTTGGATTTGGTTTTTTGCCACCCCTCCACCCATCCCCCTACCCTGCAAAAAAAGCTAGCTACGCCACTGGACAGGTATACCTACAACATGAGCTAAAATGGATTTGAATATACTCAAACCCATGCCAACAGCAAATTGATCCCATTAAATTCTGTAAACATTGATCATTTACAGCATTTTAAAACTTAATTATCTAACCAGACATCGCAAACGATACAAATCACCTTGTTGCTTATAACATGCTTTCCAGCCTCTGTCACTCCAACCATCCCACCCTCTGTTTCACATGCCATACCATGCTACTTCTCTCCCTACAGGAAATCATACATGATAATCCAGATGCCACTCCACCTGTCCACCATATGCCATCACATCTGCAATCAAGATGACATCCCACCATATGACTTACCACCCTGTCCCATATATACCATGCCACCCTGTCCCGCAATGCCACGTGCCATCCCATCCTGTCACCACGCGCCCGGTACCACGTGTCATCCCATCCTGTCCCACAGGCCATTCCATGCTATCCCACATGCTTATATCACACCCTGTCCCAAATGTCATCCCAACTGAAACCATGCCACCCTGTCCCCGCAATGCCACGTGCCATCCCTCCCTGTCACCACGCGCCCGGTACCACGTGTCATCCCATCCTGTCCCACAGGCCATTCCATGCTATCCCACATACTTATATCACACCCTGTCCCAAATGTCATCCCAACTGAAACCATGCCACCCTATCCTGCAATGCCACGTGCCATCCCTCCCTGTCACCACGCGCCCGGTACCACGTGTCGTCCCATCCTGTCCCACAGGCCATTCCATGCTATCCCACATGCTTCTATCACACCCTGTCCCAAATGTCATCCCAACTGAAATCCAGATGACTTCCATTACATGCCATCCTGTCGCACATGCCATGCCACCATGTCCCACATGTCATCCCACCCTGTTCCCATGCAATCCCGCGTCGTCCCACATGCCATCCAAGCCTGTCATAAATTCCATGTCACCACTTTGTTTCACATGTCATGCCACCCTGTCTCACATGCCATCCCACCCTGTCCTATATGCCATGGCATTCTGTCCCACAATCCTTGGCACCATGTTCCACATGATAACCTGCCACACATGCCACCCTGTCCCACATGCCAACTCACCTTGTCCCATATTTCACCCCATTCTGATTCTGTCCCTCATGCCATCCCACCTTCATCCCAAGTTCTACATCTACCAATCATTATGCCATCTTCCTTCCATCCAACATTGTTTCCTCCCATCTCTTCACCTCTATCGACCCATACCATCCTCCTTCACCTGCCATCCTCCATAAAACTACGATCCTCCATTCACCTACCATCCTCTATTCCCCAACATATCCCATTCACCTTCCATCCCCGTTCACCTACTATTTTATCACACCAACCCATCTTTTGCCATCCACTCATCTACCAAATATACTCTTAACCAACTAATTATTCCAACCTTCAGTATAGCCTTCACTTACTTTATTGCACCCCCACCCCCTACACACACACATACATTTACTTAAATCTGACACTCCCAATAAAAACATGCTTAACCTTTTTTGTCCCCCATTGTAACCAGATAGGGCTGACCTATCTACAAATTAGAATGAAAATTCATTGCAGATTAATTTAGAGTTTATAATAAGTCTATCCGTCTGTTCGTATGTTTGCACTCTATTTAAGCGAATATTTGTTTCTCCTCTATTCATCCCCAAGGCACTTAATTATAAATTCCATTCAGTCGTCAGCTCTATTATTTAACTATATTTTTCATCCCAAACAAATATTTTACTTGCTATTTAAGTGGAATGCATTTGTTTCAAGTTCTTTTAAAGCAAGATTTTCCTTTAGATAAATTTCTTTTTATAAAAGAATAGTTTGAATTCCTTATCAAGGGCTAAAATCTATTGTTCCACAGTAGCTGAACAATCCATGAGGCCGGACGGGCAATGGATGTGGACGAACGGACGGACGAGCAGACATACGAACGGACGGACGGACGGATGGATGGACGGACGAGCGGTAAAGATGATATATCCCCTCTTTGCCAACTTCGTTGACGAGGAGATATTTAACATAAATTGCGCAGTATTTTGTAACCTTAGAATGGTGCAACTAGGAAACTGGTTAACTGATTACCTTCTCCAAATAATTTGAATGGGAGAAGTTGGCTATAGTGAAGAGGAAATGTAATATTATTATAACCCTTGACCGAATTTTAACAGTAGAAGGTAATATAAGAATCTTTGACATTTGAAATTTGGAAGAAAAAAAAAATGATGAATTACGTTGAATTATTGTAGCTGTAATCCTGTCCAAACGTCATCCCTTTTGCATGAAATAAAAACGGATGAGAGTTTGATCAGCCATAACCAGGAGTGTCAGAAGGAACTCGGGGCAAGGGGGCAGAAAATCAAGTGAGAGCACTTTTTGACAGTTATTGAGGGGCACTTTTCATTTTGAAAAAGGGGCACTTTTTATTTTGAAAAAGGGGCACGTTTGTCATTTTTCGACAAAGTCGGGGGGCACGTGCCACCTCGCCCCGATTCCTACACATATGGTTTGAGCATAAGCAGGATTTGGGGGAGGGAGGGGCACTTGTGCCACCCCCACTTTTTTTATCTTTCTAAATGTATACTTTTGTATGGTGATTTTTTGGTATCTTAGCGTGCTTTTGTGATTTCCCCCATATCCCCATTCCACATTTGACTTTTCCTCCAACTTTGGGTACGCAAATCCCGCCCATGGGTTTGACATTCGGGAGCCAGGATCAGTGTTGGCACTTGCTCAGTGGGCGAATACTTAAAAGGCCTACTTTTGGAAATTATTGCTTTGAAAATTATTGGGGCCATGTCCTCTTCCACCATGGCCCTCGGCGTTGGGCCCCTGGTAAATAAAATGTTTTAATTGTGTCAAATAAGTAACTAAATGTATGATACATATTCCATGTACTATGTAGGATTTGTGAATGAGTGAATTTATACTTTGTTTTCAAGCTTCGAGAGTGACCTATTATTTCTTAAAACATGTATAACTTTCTGAGGGTACCTCCTGCCCCGGTCCACCTCCTGCCCCAGTCCCCTCCTGCCCCGGTCCCCCTCCTGCCCCGGTCCACCTCCTGCCCCGGTCCACCTCCTGCCCCGATCCACCTCCTGCTCCGGTCCACCTCCTGCCCCGGTCCACCTCCTGCCCCGGTCCACCTCCTGCCCCGGTCCACCTCCTGCCCCGATCCACCTCCTGCCGCGGTCAACCTCCTACCATGGTCTACCTCCTGCCCCGGTCCACCTCCTGCCCCGGTCCACCTCCTGCTCCGGTCCACCTCCTGCCCCGGTCCACCTCCTGCTCCGGTCCACCTCCTACCCCGGTCCACCTCCTGCCCCGGTCCACCTCCTGCCCCGGTCCACCTCCTGCCCCGGTCCACCTCCTGCCCCGGTCCACCTCCTGCCCCGGTCCACCTCCATCCACCTCCTGCCCTGATCCACCTCCTGCCTCGGTCAACCTCCTACCATGGTCCACCTCCTGCTCCAGTCCACCTCCTGCCCCGGTCCACCTTCTGCCCCGGTCCACCTCCTGCCCCGGTTCACCTCCTGCCCCAGTCCACCTCCTGCCCCGGTCCACCTCCTGCCTCGGTCCAGTTCCTGCCGCGGTCCACCTTTAGCCGCGGTCCACCTCCTGCCCCGGTCCACCTCCTGCCCCGGTCCACCTCCTGCCTCGGTCCACCTCCTGTTGCGGTCCTCCCTCAAAACTTTCAAAGGGCATCCCCTGCATGCCCCGCCCGCACTACTTCCAAAGGGCACCTCCTGCCCCCTTCGCCATTTTCTCTAAGGCAAGGGGCTGGGGAAGTCACCCCTACCCCCGTGGTTTCGACAGCTAAAAGTGATTTCTGCACAAATCAAAAACTGATCTACTGATAATGTAATACTCTTTCACCCAATATAGAAATTGTCCGTCAATAGACCTTTAACAGTTGAGCTGGTTTATGACAACGATCGTGTGTATATAGTTTGTGTCGAACAAGATATAGATTTGGAAGGTCGCACTGTACTAATCTGATTGTCTAAACCTTTGTAATAATCAGAATCGACAATGTTTGTTTTCTTTGTATAACTTTTGCACCGCTTTTAAACTATGCCTATACTTTTGTGTAGCAAGCATTACAAATAGTCAGAATAGTCCTAATATTTTTCAATGGCAGAACAACTGACTTTTGAACCCATTGAAATTATGTTGAGATGTTTACAATTCGATCAGCTGCAAAGATATAAAGATAAGAGTGACAATTGAATTTGTTTTGCATTAATTTAAAGAACATGGGTACATGGGAACAACAAATCAAAGTATAAGTGTATAACAGTGTAAAGCCTGATCGGTTCTGAACGATCTCATATATTTTGGTTCTGTTAGAACTTGAAATGGAAGAAATGTATTAAAGTATCAACCTTCCCATTTATTTATTTTTCAGTACAGAATTAATTACAGAAATGGAACTCTATCACGGTAAGACTGACACGAATGACAATGTACAATACACCCAAACAGAAGATTCCGTATAACAGTTCTATCGTTTTGTAAAGCGAATGACAATTGAGTTACACTCCCAGAAAACGAATGGCAAAATAGGGTTAGGGCTTAGGTTAGCGTTAGGTTAAGTTGTCATTCGTTTTATAAAGACCCTCGCTGTCATTCGCATATTTCATTTTCTGTGTATAGAAAAGGTATTGTCATTCGCTCGGTACAAGTCAGTTGTCAAGTCCGTTTTAGTACACCCTCTATCAGTTTGGGCCTGAGCATATACAGAACCTGTACTTGCCACTAATGAATGTTGGCGCAACACTAAATGAAGACTTGATTCAAAGCACAGGCTAGTATATGTCTGTATGTCAATATCATGTGAGCAGTGTTTACAATCGGAAGTGTGTATTCGACGACATAATTTTGAGGGGTGTGTACGCTACAAGATGGCGGCTTCCATTGCGTGTGTAAAGGATGCCGGCTCCCATTGCGTGTATACAAAATGGCGGCTCCCATTACTGATAGATAGCCTACACAATTTCAAATCAGCTTAAAGCTTTTACCTGCTTACAAGTACAAGAACTATCACGCCAATTTGTTGTCATTTGTTCCAGTATTTAGTTTTCGGTGGGGACGGGGGACGGTCAAACGATTTATCGGCAGAAGGTTGTACGCACGCAGAGGCGCATAGAAAGCGGCGGGGAAGAGGGGAAGTCTGATTTCACCCTCACGGCTGGGAGGTAAAGTTGGGAATTTAAAATCAAAACATAACATTTTGGAAATAAAAAAAAAGTTGTGGTAAAATTAGAAAATTTAGTACAATTATGGAAGTTATTGAATTTTTTGGTAAAATTTTATAACTTCTGGCAACATTTCCTGAGACTGAAAGATAATTCCTGAAAAAAGGTTAAAAAATTCCAAGAAAATTGCCCAAAAATTGAAGAAAATTGCCCGAAAATAAAGGAAAATGAAGACAATTGCCTGATTGCCCAAAAATCGAAGAAAATTGCTCGAAAATTAAAGAAAGTAGAGGAAAATTAAAAACAAAGTTTCCAAAAATTAGACAAAAGTTGCCCCTGACCCCCAACTGAATACGTTACTGATGTGTTCCCTCATTTGGAACACCATTTTTAAAAAGTTTTTCCTCTTCCCTGATCTGCCGATTGTTGCATTCATGTAATGATTTTCGTTTGAAATCTTCTCAAATACATTTCATTATCATAAGACAATATATGAGGCTATGACCAATGGCGGCGTCATGTTTTTTGACGCCGAGCCAAGAGAGGTGCAGCTTTTTCTAATGGGGCGGGAGCAAAGGTCTATATAGATCGGACAAAAAATATCGTCCGTACAAAATAATTTGGGGGCTAAATGGATGATCACGTGAAAGAAAATTCTGCCCCCTCACCCCACCCCATCCCGTAGCGCCGCCATCTTTAGGTAAGTATAATTTACGACATGAAGTAATTTTGAGAACAAATTAGGTAGAAGAGTATTTGCTATACAAATAAGAAAGTGAGGACGTTATATTTACCCTTCTATAGTGTCTACCATTGTCATTTTCATATCAATTTTGCTTTAAAGAATTAAGAAATTTTGACAAAGAATTAGTTAAGTGGTCAAGAAAGTTTATCGTAAATGACAGATAACTTAGAAACAAAATGGTGACTAAATTACTTCCTATAAAGAGATTTTAAAGTTTAAAGTTCTGTCTTATCTCTGTAGAAATGCCTGGTATAGTTAGTCTATACTATGGAAAATTGGCACCACCGTCCTCACTTTCTTAACAAGTATGAATGTATTTTAATAAAACTGAACTTTTTGGCTAGACTATCTAAGTTATTTTTCCTCAAACTTTCTTCAATTATATGATTATCTTTAATAGATACTGTTTTTCTACTTTCCTGTCATATCCAATGGTTATCCAGCTAAATTTCTTCTTGATTTGTGCAGAAACGATTGAAATCAGACTAGATGTGACATCACATCCTTAAACTCCTTAAAAGTCTCCTTCGCGGGATTTTATTGTTTGTATTTTTCCTGAGATTTTGTGATTTAAAAACCATTAAATATGTAAAAAAAAAGATTGTAAATAAAGTAACGTTACAATAAAGTCAAACTTAGTCTATTAACCTAACTATTAATTAACTACCTGACAAACGATTTTTTTTTTGAAGAAAACAAAATTATTAGTAAAAACGTCATTAGGGCGCCAACCTGCTACCGTGTAGGGTTGCCATTTGAATGTTTGGGGAAGTTTTGGCCAAATTGGGTCAAATTTGGCGGTCAAGGAATGATTTGGCAATGGGAAATCGATTCTGTCGCCAAACAATATAATTGGCACTCACATAGAAAAATGTGGCACCAAACATGCCAAAAGAGCATTTCATATTTTCTCCAATTCCTTCATTTTTGAGCAATTTTCTTCGGTTTTCGGGATTATTATTATTATTTTATTATTGCTTTTTGGCCAACTTTCGGAAAATTTCCTTTAATTTGGGGAAATTCTCTTCAAATTTCGGGAAATTCCTTTATTTTTGGAAATTGTTTTTCAATTTTCGGGAAATTTCAAATGTTTTTTAGTTTTACCAAATTTTTAAAAAACTTTGTCAAAAAGATCTTCGCAAGCGTAAGCAACAATCACACTGAGGGTTTTTTTAAATATTTTTGTATTATCATTATTATTATTCCTTTGATGGATTTTTGAATGTATGCTTCAGTTTAACCAATTTTCAAATTGGTAATTTGGCATTCGAAGGCTGTGATTTGCCCGCCGTCCCGCTGGTAATTTGGTACCCTGGTCCCACCAGCAATCATCAATGAGTACCCAAGAGGTCGCAGGTACCCAAAATTCACCATTTTGTCAGTTCCTGTAACATTGGTGTAGGAAGCGTGGGACACTAGGGGCATGTGTCCCACCCCCACACTTTTCCAAAAAATGACAAAAGTGCCCCTTTTGAAGATGAAAAGTGCCTCTTAATTACTGTCCCAATAGTATGAAACTGGCGACTTTTGTCAGTCCCATGCATGGGAGTGTCTAGCTTTTCGTTTTTGAAGGGGCTTAAGTACCCTAAAAAAATACATATTTAGGGCCCACTACACAGGTTTGAAAATATTAGGGAGGACATAGGCGTATGAATGCCCTCCCCCCCCTTCCTCTCTTATTTTCCTTTAGGGTTTATATCTTACGCTTGCATGCATGCTTCAGGCTTCCCGGTTAGGGGAAATTGTGATTGCATTGAAGAAAATGCGTAAAAATGTTGGAAATTTTGTTAAATTTTCGCAACATTTCCTGTTAGGAGTGGAAATTGTGATTGCATTGAAGGAAAATGCGTAAAAAATGTTGGAAATTTTGTTAGATTTTTGCAACATTTTCTAAAAATTTCTCAAATTGACTATGATTTCTCGAAAATTAAAGAAACTCTCCTGGAAATTGAAGAAAATTTGCAGGAAATTGAAGAATATTTCATTGAAGGAAATTTCCCGAAAGGTGAAGGAGATTTACCGAGAAAAACAAAAAAAACAAGGAAGATTTTCTGACAAATTACAAACATTTCGCGGAAATTAAAGAAAATGTCCTAAAAATAAAGAAAATTTCCTGAAAATAAAGAAAATTTCCTAAAAAATCAAGATTTTCCAAAGATTTAAAGCTGTAAAGAGAATTCCTGAACATTAAAGGAGATTTTCCGACAATATAAGGAGAAATACCAAAATTCAACATTTTATAGAAACTTAATCTGTTAATTAATCAGTGCAATTATTCGCTTATATAACCAGGAACATTTTCGAGGTTTTGTTTTCCCTGAGAAGTGACCCTTCTTTCACCCATCGAGCAAATAGGTAAAGGCCTATTTGAAAATTATTAATTTGGGAAAGGGGGAGGGGGAGGGGGGGGGGCCTGATATTATTAACACTTTCACCTATCTAAGGCCTTAAGTTCTGAATTTGTATTTAAAATTTGAAGATTTCTGGGTCAAGATTAAGGATGCTTGGTCCCAAATTAGGATTTTTGGTGCAAACTGTAACAGTTTTGGTCCAAAATTAGCAATAAGTCAGTTGATACGATTAATAAGATGCCAACATCTGTTTTCTTTATAGTTCATTTGATATTTTGTTAATTATATTCATGGCTTTGACATTCTTTTATAGGGAGGGGGGGGGCATACGACAACTTTTAGGGGGATAAGCCCCAATAGCCCCTCTCCCCTTAATACACGTCACTGGTATGTACGGGAGAAATGTGTCCTCTTTGGAAAAGTACCCCTTTTTAAAAATGGGGTGCCCCTTTTACTTTACTTTGTTGTTTTGGGTTCACTTATTCTATCTACAGATCGGGATGAGGGACATGCATATGATTTTAAAATTGTCCCCTACAGGTCGTGCCTTCTCCCTCCTTCACACACATTTTTCTAAAGTTTCAGACACCCCTGTCCTGTAAGTCCCGGATTCCTAGCATACAATGCTTACCGTACAGACTACTAAACAAACTGTCTTTAATCGTTCAGAGAATGGTAGAGTCTATATTTGAACAATCTGCAAAAATAGTTTCTGTGTGTTTACCATTTTTTGATGTCATTCACTCGGCCCTATAGCAGCTCAGCGTTACTGAACTGCTGAATGCATTTCTAAGCGTGTTGGTAGCATGGACTTAATATTTGCCCCCATTGAAGCCTATGATGAAAGAGTCGAGTTCGGGATCCTGTTTGTACCAGAATTTTATAGATTTGGGATCTTTTGTGATGTTTTCCAAAAAGTACCATCTAATATCTCTCAGATGAGGGTACTTTCTATAGGGGGTCGCTATAGTTTTTGGCCCTTTTTAAAGGCTGAAGGGAAGAGGTGCATACACCTTCACCAGAGCACTCAAATTTTGCTATGGGTCCATGGTAAAATAGTTCCCCATGGAACTTGTACCGAAACAAATCTCGTCAAGTTTGGATATGCATAGTCAAGATTTCTCTTTCTCTACCATTCCTGAAATTTTCAACTTCTCAGCTTCCTCTCGAAAATATTTTTATTAGCGTTTTGTCTGAGGGCTCTCAATTTTGGATGACGGAGTGATACCTTATTAGTTCTGTGCTACCTCTTGCTAATTTTACGCACCGAGCCAAGAGCTGTTCCGGGTGATGTCACGAAAATAGCTTCGCTCACGAATGTACGGTTACTGATAAGTTCAATCTTCAGCCAGTCAGCTGCAGGATCCGATTTCGAAAGTGAGAAATTTTTTGACAAGTAGGTTTTAATCATTCTTTAGCTGGAGGGCTACCCGATTTAGACAGTGAGAAAAATCTTGACAATTATGTTTTAGTAATTCACTCAATTATAATTTTTGAGGAAAACATTTTTCGGTAATTGTCTTATCGTTTTTTTTTTTTTTGCTTTATCGTTAGTATCATAAACAATGATTAACGATGACTATAAACATTGTTTCTATCAGCATTTGCGAGATTGATTTTTTCTTTTGTTCCATGAACAATCTTTTATAATTATTATAACTATTGTCGTCACCATCTTCATAGTATTAATCATCATCGTCGTCACCATCATCGTCATCAACATCATCATCATCATCTCATTATCATCACCATCACCACCATCATCACATCATCATCGTCATCCTCATTGTCATCATCATCATCATCATCATCATCATCATCATCATCATCATCATCATCATCATCATCATCATCATCATCATCATCATCATCATCATCATCATCATCATCATCATCATCATCATCATCATCATCATCATCATCATCATCATCACCATCATCATAACCTCACCTGCCACCTCCTCCTCCGGAAAATCTTTTCTCCCACCCTCTGCAGGAAAAGTGTTCTTTTCTTCTGGATACCCAGCCATGTTGGCATCCCTGGCAATGACAGGGCTGATACAGCCGCTAAGCTTGCCCTTAACCTCCTCCCTTCCCCTTTTCCCAAAACCCTCTCTGGCATCAAACCGCTTATCGCTTCTCTTGTTCGTGACCGCTGGCAAACCTTATGGAACTTCCAAATTGATAACAAACTCCATGTTATCCAGCCCACAATCCCGATCAAATCCACCATCAACAACCTTTCTCGTATCGACAACGTTCATATTATCCGTCTTAGAATTGGTCACACCCACCTCACTCCACTCCCACCTCCTTATTGGTTCCCCAACCCCTCTGTAACAATTGCCACTGCATCCTTACAATCCAACACGTTCTCCTTGCTTGCCCCTGTACAACCTTCCCAGAGCTTCTCTCGCTCCCCACAACTCAATTGCTGAGTTCTTCCAAAAAAATCCTCCAGATAAAATAGTCTCCTTCCTTCAGCATGCATCCCTCTACAACCATATTTAATCCTCCTCTTCCACCCCCTCTCTACTCTGTTTTTAGTTTTACCCATGCACCTCCTCTCTCGATCACAGCTTTCTGGCTTTTGTTCTTGAATTTCTCTCATTCTTCCCCTGGTCTCTTTCCTTACTACCTCTAAAATGATCTGACCTCTCAGGCACAATTTGACCTTCGTTGTCGTGGTGCCGTTAAGACCTCATCAAACAAACAAACAAACATTATCCTCATCCTCATCGTCGTCGTCATCATCATCATCACCACGTTTCATGTAACTTGAAATAACAATATTTACAGCCAAATTTTCTGAAAATGAAATTATTCTCATTCCTGAATCTTACTTATTTCCTAAAATTCACTTTGTTGATTTACAGATCGTCATACATAACCCTTCAATCTGTTGATATTATTATATGGAAGGTAGAAGTACCCGCTTAATTCAAGTAGGTACTTATCTAAAGTGGTACCTCCTTGCTCAATCCATCGAACGTGGTCAGAAGCTTATTTCGTAAAGAGGAAATTTCGTCGCAAGAAAATTACTTGACACAGCACCGGTAGATCTGCTACATACAATTAAGCGACGTCACTAGCGCTACAGTTTTGGATTGGTTTGTCAATATTTTGGTAAATATGGTCGTCCAATCAGAAACGTTAAAAGTAGGCTATTGCATAGTTTTCTTAACACGAGAACTGCCCTTTTAAGTAATGAAATTTCATCAAAACCAATAAAAATAACCCAAATAAATTTCCCATTTTGTTTTAAAAGGGAGATGACCAACTCTCTAGTTTTACCAGGGAAGCGACCCTTTGGTGGAAAATGTCACTTCCCTGGTGTAATTACAAACAATGATAAGACAAGTTGATCAGTTTAGAATTGAAATTGGTCAAAGCAAGGATATACTGTAGATCCCTGGTAAAAGCAAGTGTTTAAAGGGTTAGTAGTTTGTGAGATTGCAAAAAGGGTCTTTTATAAAGGAAACACGAGAACTGCCCTTTTAAGTAATGAAATTTCATCAAAACCAATAAAAATAACCCAAATAAATTTCCCATTTTGTTTTAAAAGGGAGATGACCAACTCTCTAGTTTTACCAGGGAAGCGACCCTTTGGTGGAAAATGTCACTTCCCTGGTGTAATTACAAACAATGATAAGACAAGTTGATCAGTTTAGAATTGAAATTGGTCAAAGCAAGGATATACTGTAGATCCCTGGTAAAACCAAGTGTTTAAAGGGTTAGTAGTTTGTGAGATTGCAAAAAGGGTCTTTTATAAAGGAAACATTTCAGTAAATATGTTCAAGGTTTTAACAACAAACAGGGGTCCAACTTTGTGACGTGATCTGGTGTACATAACAATTCCGTTGGTGTAAACCGCTTGTTATTCAAACCTGGCAATTGCTACTTTAGAAACAATTCCAATAATTGCTGTAATACCAGGTGCTTACGTTTTACAACCCTTGCTTAAAAATCAAGCCTTTATACCTAAACAAGTTGTATTGACAAGATCATTACAAATCCCCAGTTTTCCAATTAATCACTCTTAAATTACACAATTCACGAAAGGCAATGTCATAAAGATAAACCAAAAATATTAGCTACCAGTTATAATTTCACCACACAATAATAGTAACAGGACCGTTATCTGACGCCTTTCGAAATTCGCAATGACACTATTTAAAAAAGCTTCTTTAAACACACATATCACCAAACAGCTGTTAACCTATACAATTCACAACACTAAGAGCACTATTCCTTCATAGTAAGTTTGCTGAAGCGATTCACCTTTTTGAACCCTATTGTGACGACACGGGGTATACATTGTGACGTTTCAGCTTTAATGACACCTCCCGGAAATTGATCGGGATAAATATAGCTACACCGGAACCTACTTACTACCGGTGAATACCATATTTGGAAATAAGGCGCTAGCAAAGGCCAATCAACGACCTCGACGTCACACGGTACATATTCATATCGAAATCTAATTGGTCTTTGCACCGTTCATTGATAAAAATTTGTGACAGGAAAGAAAAGAGTTGTATTTCGTCCTGGGGTATTAAATGAATGTAAAGGCGGGTTTAAGGATTGATTGGCAGTTAAGTTCCACCAGGGACTCTAATGGTTTGCAGTATATAAACCGATTGCGGTTTATTCACGAGTCAGATGACTAATCCCTCCTACGCGGAGTCTCGTTGCATTGGTATTAGGACTTGGATTTACTGTTGATAGTTGGAAATACTCCTCTCGCATTTATTTGGTAAGTTTCTTATTTTATTTATGTAAACATTTTTGTGTCATTAATGTAGTGTACTAATAACAACAATTCCACCCAATACGTAACCGTTTTTTCACCCAATACGTTACATTTTTCTCAATTTAATCATGTTTGTTTTCGATGCAAAAAATTCAAGAAAAGCTTTTCGTTGACCATTTTCACTTCTCAAGAAAGTGAGTAGTCAATCTCACGTGCTTCTCCGGAATGTTGTTATTGCGCAATAATATATTCAAATGAAAGTAAACGTTTATACCCCTATGGAGAACTTACGCGGTTTTTTTATTCGTACTTGGTACTAAGGACATGTGGAATTTTCACCTCGTTTTTGAAGAAATGATTTTGCTCTTCTCTAAACATTTTGTTACCAATCAATAATTTTCCTAGCCTCAGTTGCTGAGCGAGATTCTGAAGATGGATGTCAGGTATATGTTATGTTTTTTTTTTTAACCCACCCATCCCCATTTTTGCTTACCCTCACCCCTCCCCTTCTCATCGTTTATGATGCTCAAGTCATATCAACGTTGTAATTTATTTTCTTTTGGTTATGTTATAAGTTATTTAGTTATTTCTGTACTGTTTTACAGGCAGGGACGGGAGGCGTGATACATCTCATTGCTGAAAATTCTAGTTCAACTGGGGTTTTTCAACTAGGTTAATATGGAAATTAGAACAACTGGGTTAAACTAGGTTATTTACTATACCCTATTCCCAGTTCAACCTAGTTCAACCCACTACATCTTTGTT
>JAIGNY010001464.1:270000-282500 GCA_020152595.1 Chiridota heheva | reverse complement strand
TAGTTACATCAGGCATATTTTAGACTATTGTTTCCTTAGGTCTTGCTTGATGTTTACTCATACCTGCAGGGTCCATCGTAATTTTAATATCATTTTATTTTAAATATTACAAAAATTATATGAAAATTAGTTCTTTTAGATGCAAAATTTTATTGGCGTACTTTAATACAGAATCTTTTAGAGGATGCAAAACTCATGTAAGCAAAGATGTCTGACCATCTCTGCTCAAATTTATTTGACATAATCATAACTGTTCGATCGAGAAAAAACAAATGTGTAACTCATAGAACAAATGGATTTATCAAGGGTATGTAAAAAAAAAAAAAAAAAAAAAATTGTTCAAGCATCCGTCAAATGGCCATCCCATATACTGAAAAAGTATATGCATGCATTTGTATAATCTAAATTTTATCCATAAATTCTTTTCAAATGAGTCATTAGCAATCCAATGCAGTACAGTGTTAGTGCATTGTAGCCAGAGATGCAGGTATAATGTTAACATGCGCCAATCTTTTACCGTCATAGTGGCGTCGCCCAAACGGGCGCAAGGGACGTATCTCGTAGTTTCGTAGTGAACCCCTTGGTTACTTTTAATGATGGAATGGCTTCATTTGAAGTGCGATATAAGTGTTCTGCTGCAAACCCATGTCGCTTGGATCGCCTGAGTGAATATTTCAGAAAAACTTTTTTTTCTTTTCATTTTTGTCTTTGTCTTTCACTTTCTTGTGTAACATTTTTAGTTACTATGACTATCTAGACACTGTAACCTTTGCATAGACTCATAAAGAACAACATTTTTTTATTTAAAGATCCGTGATTTCTCTAAATTTATTCCAATGAGTAAGAGCTTTGATCAAGCTTACATTGATAACATGCTGATATGCACTTTATGATACTGCCCGAATTCTATTTGAACTTTCAAAACATCATTTCATCTCCATCATATAATTTTCAACTTGATCCCTTTCAAATAATTTTGTGAATGAAAATTGCATAAGATATTCCACTTTCGTTTTAACCATCGCTGCATGCATATTCATACGCAACTTTTGACACAAACCAATGAGAGCCATTGTATTTGTTACGTCACTTTGTTTCGATATGGAAGAAAAATGAACTTGATCAAAGGGCAATTACATTATTGCACTTGCATTTTAATACTCAATTATTTTATATCACATTGGAATTTAATACCAAACACATAGCATGGATTAATACAGCGATTAACGCTCAAGAGGGATTTAGAATCATGGATTTTACAACTCAAAGGTAGGCAATGAATTTTTTTGATTTTTTTTCTTCAATTTTTACCGCACCGAGTAACATTTATTTCTTTTTTAAGGTTCTCTGTAGATATTTTTCTTTTACTTTTGCAATGAATATTTTGATTTGATGTATTTAATATCCTCTTTGTTTTTCTTCGATGTTCCTTTCATTTTCGTATATTATAATTGTAGGAGGTTTTCAGTACCCGAATAATACATACTCTCATTTCAAATTCGCGGACTCATATTCGGACATGTTAAAAAAAAACAAATCTGATTATTTCCAAAAATATTTTAAAACCTAGAGTTGAAATTGGTTCCTCGCTATTTAAATTATACGTACTTGATCATTATATAGCTCTGATGTATTTTTATTGTCATAAACAATATTTTTTCTTGTTTCTTGAAACTTTCGGTTCTAAAAAGAAACTGAATTCCATGGGTTCTTTTATATAAATTGCAACTCAATACGAATTTCACATTAGTGTTTTCGAGTCTCGATAGCGGTGGGATCTGTCGGCATTTGTGACAAATATCTCAATGTTTTTCTTTATAATGTGGATATTATTATTTCGGATACGATTAGTATTTTCAAGGAAAATCAATATCAAAATGGTAAGCTTTTAAACACTCATTATATTAAGCACGGCTCGTAGCACAAGTCACAGCTGAATTCTGCGACCGAATATTACATGGATTTTTACTATAATATACTGTTAGTTTTACTTTTACAACTTTCCGACAAACACTTGTTTCCTCTTCTTTACCCACCCCATTTTGACTTTTCATTCGACTTGTTTCCCATTCTTTACCCTGTCTATTTCCCATCCCTTCGTTGGGGGTCGTGTACTTCCTCATCTGTATTCGTGGCCAGAGTCTGCCTGACTACTGTGTCATCAAAGGATTAGTTCAGTGCCTACGACGAGTGAACACACAATTACAACGTCACCTGCGTATCGGTTACGATAGTAACAATCAAACAATGCTATCACGAAACGCTTAATACGACCCGGACGAGAACACAGGTACGACGTACGGACAGACATAACATCGACAACCAAGTCAATGTCCACAGCCTTTGATGACCAGTTGTAGTGCACTGGCATGTCTACCCGACCCAGGCTTGAACCCAGGGCCTCGTGGTCTGTAGACATGTATGATAACCGCTACACCACAGTTGGTAGTTAGTTCAGTGGTCAAGGAAGTCCATTTTATGTGAAAGAGGACTTCAAAAGAAACAAAATGGTGAAGAAAGCTTTGAAACATCTTTATCCACTAAGGAGATATTCAAGATAAAAGCATTTTCCGACTTATACAAAATGTGCGATGTACTAAGAGGATGAGAATTTAACATTGTTACGTATGTAAATCTTAATATTTCTCCTTCTTTTTTTTTAAATGGTGAGAATTTTTTGTCCTTTTAGCTGTTTAGAGTTTGGTAATTTTTTGTTTTTGTAATGGATTTTTCAGTTATTTAACTAATCGATTGGGTCTTTAAGTAATTTAAAATCTATTAAAAGCAATAATAATATAGTAACACATGCTGCATTCCATGAATACTTAATCAAAAATTTACTTTTTATGATTTTTAAACATTAATATGCAAATGTATATGTTATTAAGTGATCACTGGGAGACCTCAGTGTTTTCTTATATTAATTGATTTTCATTTATTATTATTTGCAGGTTGTAGAAGAATAAACTTTCTTAATATCTTTGGTAACTTTGAATTGGCAAAAAATACAAAAACGTACATAGAGATTTTGACCAGTCCGTCTAATAACATCACAAAATTTGATCAGCCATGATTTCAAGAGTTACCTCCGAAATTCAAAAATTGTTTTATTTATAATGGGAAACTCTTTCTCATATAGCTGTATAGAGATTCTTTAACAGACGTACATAGACCTTTAACGAGATATACACTTTAAAAAGGAATCGTCAGATTTAATCAACATAGTCAACTCTGCACCGAACCAACTTTGGTCAAATTTAAACGACCATAACATGGTCAAATTTGGCCATAATATGGTAATTACGGACAAATTTTAACATATTGTGGTCAAATTTATTGTTCAATTTTGACCACAGATGGTTCGGTGCAGAGTTGACATGATGTGATCAAAATTTAGCCATTCCTTTTTAGAGTGACAGTAAGGCTATCACCGATTATAGTTTTAGTTACTAAATTTATAAAATTCTTATTGCTGTCATGTATATCACCATTATGATTTGTAATTTTCATTAATACATTATTTTCATATCTTTTCCTCTAATCATTAAAAAGACGTGAAATATGAAGACTAACGGTAATTTTGCTGGGTAATGAATATAACAATGAGCACATAAATTTATCATATTTTTTTACAGTTTCAGTAAAATTCAAATTTCTCAGTCCAATCATAAGGACTACTCTGCCGCTCTCATTTATTTGTTGAAAATGAAACACTAAACAGTCCAGTCCACGCTCCAGATCAGGAGAACTCCAGTCGGGAGATCTCCAGATCGGGAGATCTCCAAATCGGGAGATCTCCAGATCGGGAGATCTCCAGATCGGGAGATTTCCAGATCTAGAGATCTCCAGATCTAGAGATCTCCAGATCTAGGAGATCTCCAGATCTAGAGATCTCCAATCGGGAGATCTCCAGATCGGGAGATCGGAAGATCTCCAGATCGGAAGATCTCTAGATCGGAAGATCTCCAGATCGGGAGATCGAGACATGCCCAGTGACCATAATTTTACCTTTTCAAAACTTCAGCCGTTAACTTTTATTTTGCTTTTCCAATTCTGTTATTCTAAAGTGGTATACTTTGAAAATGTTATTGAGATCGATATGTTTGAAACTTTTTGGTACAATTTGAGCTTTTGCTGGTGACTAAAATTTTGAAATCTGCTCTTCAGAAACTATTGAAATGAATTTTTAAAGATTACTTAAAAATCTTTGGTGAAAGTCAAATTTGCGCTGGTGAAAATGGAGAAAATTATTTTATCGTTCTGTTGCACGAATGAAATTAGAATATTTCGCATGCATTTTTCCTACCTTTGGCTTAATCCTATTTTACCGTTACGTATTTCTTTAGAGAGATTCGAATTTGGAAAAATGCATTGTGGGTTATAATGACAAGAAATCTCCCGATTGGGAGATCTCCCAATCGGGAGCGTAAACCGGACTGCTGAAATGATGTCATAATCGTTAGTATTCATTCATTCATCATTTTTACAGCCATTTTCCGAGACGAGCATTTTTCCCGCCTCAACAGTCCAGAGTGCCTGCTATGCCCGGATTGATCATGTCTCCTCCTCACCAGCCAACGATTCCCACAGGAGTACAATACCCAAATACCACCCAATCAATCCCTTCGGGATACACCCTTGACTATCCCCACCCTCTGCAGCATGACCGCATGCAAAGGCCACTCCGGCCGGCAGAGCGCATGAGGCTTCGGCCGTGGCTTATCAAAATGATTGAAGAAAAGGCTATTCCAGGGCTAGAATGGGTGGATAAGGATAAACAAGTCCTGAAGATACCATGGAAGCACGCCGCCCGACATGGATGGATTCGTGACAAGGACGCCTCTTTGTTCAAAGCCTGGGCTATTCATACAAGTAAGATTTTTCTCATTTCATCAAAGTTGGTCAAGATTTAAAGGAATATTCCCATGGATTTCAATTTTTTCGTATATGATAGAAACAAAGTGGTGAAAAAAGCTATATTTCATTCCGTTTGGAAGTTATAGCAATTTAAAGAGTAGAAAAATGTTCTTAAAAATACCTCATACAGTATATTCCTTCAGCTTGGTGATGTCATCAAGGCAATTCGGGCACAGTTCTGATGTATTTCTTGTAAATTTAATCACACTTTTTGTACATTATCGAGCAGCATTTTTGGTTCATTATAGAGATTGGGTGGAATATTAATCAGGGAGTGAAATAAGGATTATGTCTCCTTTAAACCATGAAGTAAAATATGTATAACCCAACTATTTAAATTATTTTCCCTCAAACTTTCTTCAGGTGGTATATTATAAATACCCTTCCTAGATTCAGTTTTAATACATTTTTGACATATCCCATGGTTTTTAAGCCACAAAATCGCAAGACAAAATATGATAGAATACATAAAGACTGGGGAATCTGAGGCTATCACATCACAACAAGTCTGATTTCAGTCGTTTATACACAAAAGATACCAAACTTTAAAATTAAATATCTCCCTAGCGGAATAAGAGTTTTGAATGCTTTCTTCACCGTTTTGTTTCTTTAGAAGTCCTCTTTCAAATAAGATAAACATGCGTTATCACTAAACTAATCCTTTAAACCTGCTATCAGTGTCTGTGACTAATCTCCTGTAGTACTGAATACAGAAGTTAGTATATTCAAAACCGAATTCATATTTAATGTGCATAACAACATAACCAGAGAGATGATGAATATTATAGGCTAGTTAGCCATGAACAGTAAAAACTTACTAAAAAGTACCCTAACTTGATTATCATTGTATTACGATACTTTCGATTTATACAATTGTCGAGCTGATTGTATAGCCGCTTAAATTAGAAACTTTTAATACTCAACCATCTGGATAAAACAAGTTAACCTGTTAACGGGAAAGGTTATTGAATTCCCTTTATTAAAAAGAAATCTGTGATGACACGTCAAGAAATAACACATTAAAAACTTGTTCCCTCTTATTACAGTCATAAAAGTATCATTATTTTCCAATTATTGCATAAATCATCATATTTTTCCAAAATGGTTTATTCTTTCTCTAAAAGCCTAAAATACTAAAGGGAAGTTGAGATATATTTAGACATATTAATAAACTAGTATGCAATTATGCGCTATATCTATCATCAGTTTTGCATATTTGAAATATTTCCTTCATATTAAAGGGGTTTTATTTTATCATTTTATCATTTAGAAAAGAAAAAAAAAAACTCAGAAAAACATGTATGTGACATTGTGACTTGGGAGTATAGTCTTAATTTTCATAGATAAAAGAGATATTTCTTTTCCCCGTTCCATTAACTTAACTAATTTTTCAAAGAATCAGGAATTTCTATAGGTCTATAAGCTGATAAGTGAAAAACTTTATAACTCTTGAAAATGAACAAATCCACTAATTACATTTCTTGAATGGATTTGTATGTTCCTCTGTAATAAATGAATAATCATTATATGCAAATTTCTTACGTTCGATCGCATGCTGGCTCTTGCCGCTTTTTTTTTTCTTCTTTCTTTTCCGCAGGTTAAATTTATCTGTTTATGTACATATTTGTCTTTAGCTGTTCAAAAATGTTGCGTGAACTTAACTTTAGCCCTATATCAATCTGTCAATGCAAGAAATGGAAAATCATTACAAATCGGGTGACCTTTTTATCATGTTTATAGTAATTTTGGAAATCTTTTATGATTGAATAAGCTGTAAATGATAAAGTAAAACAAGCTTGGGAAAATGGTTAGCGGAAGTTAAAAATCGATGGTTTTTAGGGGGTTAGGAGGCGGGTGGCGTGAAATCTTGGTCATGATTGCGTACAATTGTTAATGAATCAAACCTGACTCTCGCCGCCGCCGCTGACATATAACGAGTTTAAAAAACTGCTTCTTCCTTCTATAAATTATGAAAGACAAATAAAACCTTTGTCATCGGGAAACCCTTAATAAAAATCAATATCTGAAATCGAAATCATTGTAAAGGTTATCCTTGGTCGGTTGAAGATAGTCTTGAACTGTGAAAAGAGTTACACAGCTGCAGGCTATGCTGGCTATAAGACGCGATTACGTAACTTTTCTGAACAAGAAAAAAATCCTGACGTTGCAATTCTCCCCATTTATAGAAAGTTTACAGGGAAAGGACGGTACGAATTGGATTGGTTTGTTTGTTGCAAAATAGTAAAATGTGTTATCCTGGATCACCTCAATCTTACGTTTTGTGATTTTTTCATCTGTTTATATCTGTATATATTGAGGAGGATTTTGCTGATTGTGTGGATAGTGTAACGGCATGTAGCCTCGTTTTAAGACTCAAGTTCATAATTGATTTTGAACCATTTCAAAATCGAAATTACTCATTTTCCAGGATCCATATTTATCACTTGGAAATGTTTCGATACATTCCTTTATCAGTTGATAATCAAACAATTCAACTAATACAAAAGTGAAAATTCTTTTCGAAATTGTTTTGAACTGTTAAATGCTAGAAATAATCGCGGCTGGGTGTAAAACAAATAAATACAATACAAGGTGCTTTTATACAGTACACGTGATTTGTTTACTTCAGCAACCCGCTTTAGAAAATGAAAGTATAGTAATTATCATATTTTCATAAACGGATTGGTAGCTTTTTATGAGGTATATAATTTCATATCTACACAAAAAAAATTCACCCATGCATTTGTGTACATTATCAATAAATGATTTCTTAACTGTTGTATTATACAATTGAAGTCAATGAAAATGATATCAAATTAATAAAATAATGAATTAGCCAAGATTTACATTATTTTGCAAATCCATCTACTTCTATATCTGTATATAGTGGCACAAATTTGGGGATTTTTTAAGTTTATGGCAATAATCATTGACAATTTTGACTTTCATTTTTCTCCTCTAGAAATGCCAAAATTATCTTTATTTATATTTTAAAACGAAACTATGCACATGCTTGGTTCCCATGGACTTATGTGATACATCAGAATGTAAAACAATTACATTTTTGTATTATTATAAAAATAAACATTTTTGTTTTTTATATCGTTTTGCTTGGAGTATCTACAGGGCAGATGTCAATATGTAGGCCTACAGATTATGGATAGATGAGATGTATTTACATATAAATTAATTAGTTAATTAAATTGGTAATTAATTGTTAAAGCTATATCTTGTAATATTATAGCAATCTGTTATTTTGTATATGAGGTGACGGTTTTTCGTGACGCGTGTAATTGTATGGATTTTGTGTTATCTCGTTATACGATAATGTAAAGGTGTATAATATGATTAAAGGAATATTCCCGTGGATTTTAATCAATATGATATAAAGGACTATTTAAGAAACAAATTGATACGATGTTGCTACCTTTGATATATTATCCGTTAAAGGGTTATTGCAAATCAAAGTTTTGACCAGTGAGTTGAAAGGAATACCCCGATTGCAGTGTGCAATGTGATAACTTTCTGATAACTCTTTAGTTGTCCCTAAATTAAAGACAACTTTTACTCCAGTAAAAAAATATACATTGAACAGTTGAAGCATTCAGTGAAATACGACATTTGAAATTATCAAAACGAAGTGGTTTCTGTTACAAAAAGTATCAAAATTACCTTCATTTTACTTTTTACAATAACAACGTTACTTTTAACAGTTACTTTTTACAATAGTTGCATGTCTTATAACACTTTTGGCGTTCCATACATTTTTAGATCGTCGTGATGTGTGTCCAAAATCCTTTGTAGTTACACATAGTAATGGGTTGGTGATCTTGGACAATATGTGCGTGGGTGTGCCAGAACGGGTTTCTTGGTGTCCTTGCGCATTAATTTCTTTAAATGCTAGGAATGTCATTTCATTCAGAACTTTTGGAAGTTCTTTAGTGAAAGGGAGTTAAGGCAGCATCATGTGACAGGTAGGCAACAAAGGTTATCTATGTGTAGGGGAATTCCATACATATTTCTGGCGGGGAAATGGCACTTTCGTGCTAGTAAAAGTAAAAGTGCTGGAAATCCCCACACTGACCTTAATCAGGGAAATGTTACTAAAAAACACTTCCTGCATAACTCGGCGGGAAATGGGGTGCTTTGCACAGATTTCGATGGAATTTTGTATTGGTATTTTAATGGCTTGGAACTAAATGTTTAAAGGAAAGGTATCATCCCATATATGAATTTAGAAGTGAAGGCCGCCGTGCTGGTAACGTCACTTCCGGTTTTCAATTTTCCTTATCTGATTGCGAAAGTCTTTGTTATCGATAACACATGTAGGCCTCTAAGTTTGGTCCGGCGGATGTAATGCGATGTAACATTGCGTATTTCTCGCGAACAATAGGGAAAATTGAAAACCGGAAGTGAGGTGACCAGCACGGCAGCATTCACTTCTGGCTGTATTTATGGGACGATACCTTTCCTTTAACTTGCAGTTATAGACCTGACTGGCTAATAATATCGCTTCTGCCTGTTCATAGAAATTTATTCTAGTCGTAATAATCTAAACAAATTACAGGTCGACCTGTGTGACATTTTTGGCTCAGTCTTTCTTTAAAGTTTGGGATTGATTGACACATTACCACACAATTTAAAAAAAGAATGGTCAAATTTAAAATGGTCAACTCTGCCCCTAACCATCTTTGGTCAAAATTGAACGCCTATGACACGGTCAAATGTGACCATAATATGGTAATTGTGGACAAATTTGACCATATTGTTGGCAAATTTGTGGTTCAATTTTGAGCGAAGTTGGTTGGGTGCAGATTTGACCATTCAAAAATTGACCATTTTTTTTTTTTTAGAGTGCATATTGCCAGAACTGAACAACTTCACTTGTGTACTTTGAGTTGCATTAGGAGTAGCTATATACTACTCTTGAGTTAGCTTTCTTGTTTTGCAATGAGTTTGTGGTAAAAAAAAAAAACTAAAAAAAAAAACTTTGTAAAGCCAGCAAGAACTCACAAAGAAGGAATACTTGCTAACTTGACAGCTATCAGGCTATCATTATGCATGAAAGTGAAATTATTGTCAAGAGATGTTCCGGCTTGCAATAGAAGTACCTGCATAAAGCAAATAGCGATGAAGTAAATTTCATTGTCAAATGTTATTTGTTGATATAGAAGTATTCCATATAAGGTTGGAAACTAGTTTGCCCAATTTCATTTCTTGTAGGGTATTTTGTGGTTAACACTTTAAATGAACAAAACCGAAGAATATAATACATCAAAAAATACAAGACGAGCTAGGAAGGGAAATTTCAGAGAACGTTATCAATGTTAAAGGACAAGTGACCTCTAGAAAATGGATGTTTATATGAAAGAATATCAAATACTGAGGATATACACTCTTAGAAAAAAAGGTTTCAGAGACGAGAAGATTCCAAATACGTGACAAATTGGAACTTTTTTGTTCTAAGAACCTCTTAAAGATAATCCTTTAAGAACCCGAGAAGGTTCCAAATACGTGACAAGCTAGAGCATTTATTAATTTTGAAATTGTCTTTAAAAACATATTTCGTTTCTGAGTGAAAGTTCCTAGAATTTTTATTAATTGTGAAATTGATGATAATCAGGCAGTGCCCCAAAATGCCAAATCTCTTTGTAATTCTTGAATTCTATGTAACATGTAGCATTTTTAATTATTTTTTTCTTCTTCAAAATTGGAGTTCAGTGCTGCTCGAAATGTCCAAAAGAAATTAAAATTTTGCTCAGGCCGTCTTTTCCGATCAACAGATCGAATGCCTATATCGCAAATTTTGCATTGAAAAATGCTTAAACGTTGATGGGTAACTTTACTTGGAAAAGGAAATAACAATTCTATAGCTTTTTTGGTATAGTTTTTTTTTTTTTTTAAATCCGTATTCATCAGTGTATTCACTTCATCATATCCAGGGCAGATGGGTGGGGAAAGTTTGTCAAATTTATTCGATGTAAGTTTGTGCAAAGCTTTTGTGGTGAGTTATTTGACCTTTGTATCTTGTTGACAACGACACGTAATTCTGCGGCTCACCTTTTACATACCTTTACCCTCAGATGAATCCAACCTCACATGTATATGTAGTCAAAATATTTCGAAAAAAATCGTTATATTAAGCTCATTTTTTTAAACGTGATTGATATGAGAAGTTTAGTACATTTTTTGTTTTTTTGTTGCTAACTTAAATCATGGACTAAACCACAATATAATTCCCGAGTGATACATCACGTGTTACCACCTACATATTTTGAGATAAGCTACTACATTAAATATTCTTGCATATTTTGGTACTTATAAACCAGTGCATTGTCCCTTTAAATTAATCCTCTACGAACACATCACCCACTTCTCTACCCTGAAAATCTCCCGTGGTTGAAATCCACAGTGGAACAAATTCTTCAGTGATTTCTCAGAATGTTTCGAAAATTGCTGTCTTTAATTAAATGATACACACTATAGATTATCGGTCAGTTAGGAGATGAAGATTCGCTTTTGACCGATGACCTTTCCGATTCCTTAGCACAGTAACATGCAGGTTTGTGAATGTTTTATTCGGAAAAGTATTTATTGCACTACAAACAGGGAGGTTTCGACAGCATTGAAGCCGAACTATTCTCACCCTAACAGGTTAGATTTAGGTTTAAGGATAGGATTCATAATTGTATGTTGGGCAATAATTCACTTTCCGTTTCATTCACATTTACGCAAACCGTCGTTGACTCACATGTGCTCTGTCCAAAAAGCTACTCCTTGCTCTGTTCACTGTGCTTACGTACATATTGATTATAACAAAGATTCAACATTTTCAGTTTTTATCATGAAAATTTATTCTATCGTTCAGAGTAAATTCGAAAATTGAAAAAGGAAAATGAGCATGGACGCATTAAATATTAGTAATAACAAAATAGATACAATTTGAAGAGAGTGAAAAGAAAAAAGTTGGCAAAACTAGAATACGTTGAATATGACGTCATCAAGGACGACGGTCTCTTACAGTTTAGGAGCATCCCTAATATTACGGTAAAACAAGTACCGCATTATTACGGTAAAAATAGGGTGCCGTGCATGCGCATAAGTGATTTTGTCAATCGAGATTGCAGTTGATAGTCTCTTCCGCAGGCGCATACTTTCAATCACTAACAATTATTATTTTTTTTTTTTTAAATGGTACTGATACCGTCCTTAAATTGTTAAACTACTATTGAGAGAGAGAGCTGAACACACAATTACAATGACGGGGTCGTCGCCTGCGTAGTCGGTTATGATAGTACAAACGCTATCACGAAACGCTTAATACGACCCGGACGAGAACACAGGTACGACGTCCGGACAGACATAACATCGACAACCAAGTCAATGTCCACGGCCTTTGATAACCAGTTGTGGTGCACTGGCGTGTCTACCCACCCCAGGTTTGAACCCGGGGCCTCTTGGTTTGTAGACAGGTATGATAACCGCTACTCAACAGTAGGCAGATAAAAAAAAACCTACCATTTAATTAGTAACTTGATATATGTGTGAAGCCGCCGAGGTCTATTCAACTGATCATTACGTTA
>JAIGNY010001464.1:222500-262500 GCA_020152595.1 Chiridota heheva | reverse complement strand
ACATCTTCTTCGTTTTTCTTATTTTTAAATAGAAGTATGGAGTAATGATAGCGGCAGTAATCTAACGGACGAGGAGATTGTTGATGTAAGTTACTTTCTCTTTCTTTAAATCATAGATTTCAATGTAATTGGAGTTTGTACGGTACTTAGCGCAAGAGGTGTTGCATTGATTGTGTTAACTGTCATTAACTACAGTCAAGGAAGTGATAAATGGGCTTGTAAAGATATTGCAGAAATATCTCTGCGTAGACAAAATGCTATGGGGTATCTATCACAATTCAAATTGCACAGACGTCATGAAAAATGATGTACAACCTATCTTTGTCTACATTGTACAAAATTAAAAGTGTGTCTTTCTTCCTTGTTCCGTTCGGTTCTAAATGGTGGTGGTGCATTTTTGTTTTCATAGATGCGTGCGTACGCTCTACGCTGCATTTAACGCGCTTCTCATGGCACGTCTTACCCGTGACGTAAAATGCGTAAATGTGGAAGTGAACGCGGCATTAGGCAGTTAGGCGTAGAGCATCCATTTGCGCATTTACGCTCCTTGCTGAAGTCCCAATTACGTCTAAAATACTGTAGCCTTTTTTCACTTGAAATTCTCAGTAGAACATTCTTTAAATTTTGTAGCATGAAAGATTCGCGTCCTTACAATCAGCAATATTCGGTTTTTCCACATGTTAGAAAATCGAATATCTCAAGGCCACCGAAAATGTACGTATCATTGCCCTCACACTGCATACATGCAGTGTACACTTATACATACACTGTATGTACGGAGTTTATTTCTGGAATTGTTTCAGCGGACACAACGTATTTTTAAAGAAATATTGATGGAGGGCACTGCAGTCTACCTACTGTGGTGTAGCGGTTATCATACATGTCAACAGACCACGAGGCCCTGGGTTCAAGCCTGGGTTGGGTAGACACGCCACTGCACCACAACTGGTTATTAAAGGCCGTGGTTGTTTACTTGGTTGTCGATGATCATAGGCCAAGGCCCACGAAGGTCATAGGCCTATGCCTAAAGTTAGGCCTATGCCTAAAGTTAGGCCTATGCCTAAAGTTAGGCCTATGCCTAAAGTTAGGCCATGCCTAAAGTTAGGCCTACTACCTATGAGTAGCAGTCTGATAGTGGGCCCAAAGTTAATGCAGCTAAGGAATTGTGTTTGTTTTTTTGTCGTTATTAATATTATTAATTTTTTCTCGTATCCTTTGACTGTTAGCTCAATCTTAGAACCACTAGAGCCGTTCACATTTCCATCAGAGGGAACAAATTAATTCACCCTATTATTTATCCCACTTTCTGGTGCAAAAGTAACATTCTCTTGGTAATCACTGCACTGCATGCAGTAGTCACAATCTTTAATTTCTTACCTAAATTGTAAAAGAAGTTGTTAAAGAAGACATAAAGTCTGATACAATCAATATATCATATAGAGGATTACAATTTTAACCAAGTACCACAAACAGCAAGTCAAAATCTTATTCCTATCTCAAGTTAATCATGTTTGACGTCGACTCATGCGGGCTGCCATGTTGTTCAATTCTGTATCGAAATATTGTGTATCATGACATAATTTTCCCATTTGGAACATAAGGATTGTAATGTATTTCTTTATAAATGTGATTAAAGATTTTATTTGATGTGGCACAATTTTAAGAGCATATTTTGATAATTTCATGTGTACCCAAAAATGTCCTTATTCCTACAAACAATTTTTCAAAAGCTCAAAAACTTGAGGTACATTATAAAGAAATACAAAGCATTCCAACATCTTGCTGGGGTAATGACATTGAGATTGAGATTAAGGCTTCAGTACAAAGATTTATCTCTCACTGTCTTGTGCCACTTTACTGACTTGGTTCCAGCTCTATTATGCAAGCATCTCTCTCTCCTTCTACCATTCGTCTCCAAGTTATTTTTGGCCTGCCTCGTTTTCTTCGCCCATCTGATGTCCAGGACAAAGCTACTCTTGAATTATTGATGCAATCTCTTCATAAATATGTCCGATATCTTTCCATCTTCTCTCACGAATTGTTATACTTGTCAGTACCATCTTTGTCTTTTTATACAAGTCATTATTTGAAATTACTGTTGACCATCTGACTTTTAATATTTTGCCTAGGCAGTTTTGGAATGTATTTATTTTGTTTTTATTGTGGCCCCCATTTATTCTCCATGTGCATGATCCGTGTAGAAGCACAGACATAACATTTGTTTGAAATATTTTTAATTTTGTCCTTAAGCTGTAGTTGTTAGATTTCCAAATGTTGTTTAAGATGATGAAAGTGTTTCTAGCTTTGCCTATTCTTCTCCTTATGTCAATCAGTGTTCCGCCATCTTTCATCAGGGTGGCTCCTAAGTATGTGAATTCAATAACGTCATCTACCTCTTTTCCAATCACTGAAAAAGCATCTTGCCTTCTAGCATTAATTCTCATCACCTTTGTCTTGCTATTATTCATTGATAGCCCTAAATATCCTGCATTGGTTTGAAGTCGTAAAGTTTTGTTCTGTAAATGATCCCATTTGTTTGACAATAAGGCTATGATGTCATCAACGTAATCTAAATCTTCCAGTAGCGTGCAGAAGTTCTACCAAATGTCATTCCTGTGACCATTGACAGTACGTCGCATTACCCAGTCGAGTGCAATGATGAACAAGAAGCCTGACATGGGACATCCTTGCCTCACGCTTGTCGCTACATCGAACCAATCTGATGTTACACCTTCATACAGGACTGCGGATTTATTTTCATCGTACCACTGCTTTATAATGTTGGTAATCTTTTGTGGTACACCATAGTGGCTCAGTATATCCCACAGCTTTGCTCTCTCAATACAGTCAAAGGCCTTTTTAAAGTCAATGCAATTTATGTGTAATCTATTGCCACTGTTCTAAAATGTTTCTGAGGATAAATGTATGTTCTCTAGTGCCCCTTCCTTGCCTGAACCCTGCTTGCTCAGGTCTGAGTATCCTGTCAACTGCATTCTTCATTTTGCCAATAAAGATGCCTCCCATGATCTTGCTAGCTGTTTGTAGTTGTGAGATGCCTCTGGAATTATCGCATGTCGTAAGATCACCCTTCTATGGTAATCAGGCTTTTCTTCGAGTCATTAGGCACTGTTTCCTTTTAAATGTATACCTTAAACCTGACAATTTGCCACTCTTTTGTGCATCTACCTCGGATGTCTACCTGAAACCTTTTCAAACCTGAAAGAAATTGTCACTCTTATCTTCAGATGTCTATTGGATGTTTTCTTTAGATGTCTAATTCACATCTTCTTTAGCTGTCTAATGGATATTATCCATCACAGTTAACCACAAGTATGAGGTACTGCTTTAGTTACCTGTTAGGTTGCCATGCAACTATACTAGAAAAATAGTATAGGCTAATATGTAAAGCGTGGACGTAGAGCTCCATATTTCAAGCCTATTGTTTTTTCGTGTTGAATAATAGCTGCTAGCAATGTATAGTTATGCATATGAGCTAATTAAAATACATAAACCTTCAATAAGTAAATTCGCCTTTACAAAGAATTACCAAGTGAAAATAAATTAAAATATCTGCAAACATGCTGAACATCTGCAGGAAAAATTATCATTTCTGTAAGAATTAATATATTTTTATACTAGTTTCAGTATCTGAAATATACATTTTCTATATGCAAAACCATGTTTATGATTATGCATGTAAATACATATATTACACACATGTTCATTCCATAGGCATAATTATAATTTGACCCTTAAGTACCGTAATTATATGCAGTCATATACGAGATATATGTCAAGATCTCATAATAAATTTCTTGCGTAGATTAGGCCCTCCTTTACACACACAATATTTCAAGCCTGGCTTTTTCTGCAAAAAACAGACATGATTATTGAAATACATACTGATTTAAACTAAAATACATTTATTATAAAAGAAAATCATGCACAACAAGACGCTTTAACTTTTACCTGTTACCCCAAGTTTGTTTCACACCATAAGCGTTTGTTCTAATAACAGAGGCCATCAACCTTTTTTTAATTGAAAAGTTTGTTGTAATACTCAATGCAATCAACAACTTTAAAAACTTGTTATTATTGTACAGTATAGTTAATGACACTACACACCATCATTTTTATTCTAAATACAATTGCCTTTGCAAGCACACACCTATTGGCAGTCTCCAAATCACATATTGTATGCCTATGCCCCATTAGTCAGATAACATAGTATACGCTATAGCCACTACATGGCTGCTTTACAAGTTTGCAAGTATTGCCTTGCAAGTTGTATCTACAGAGTGAGGTATTTTTCTCACTAATGCCTTATTGGATTGAGATTGAATCACTGTACACAACATTACAACTTATTTACAAAGGTATCATTAAACGTATTTCATGGCACCCCAATTGTGTGTAATTGAGAAGTAGTGATAATGAGCATGTCAGTGAAATCTCTATACTTTTCAGATAGAAAAATTTGGAGCTATATGGAAACACTTATACACTTATTTTTCATAATCTTGAATATATCATAACGATATAAATCATGGAGTTGCCATTTTCTAATGGCAACTCCCTGTATAAGTGAACAATTATTTTACTTGAAGTGTAAATCATTCAATTACATACAAAATATATGTTTCAATAGCTGTAGACCTACCTCAGTTTTCTATTAACAAGTAAACTTAAGTTACTGAACATGATTGTATTCACTGAATTTTCCTATTGTCAGCTTGATGAAATGCGCAATATTAATTAAAAGGTTTCTGATCTAAGTGCTACTCATCTTTCAATATGTCAAATATTTTTAATATTTGTTCTTTAACATTGTCTTAAACAGAACTATAAAATAGCTGTTAATGTTTAATGTAAAGCACTGAAACATATTTTAAGAGTTGGCTTAATGGTAACCCATGAACTGTTTTAGCTTTAAAGCAATATATTTATACTCTGTTAAGACAGCTAGAGCTAGGCTTAATACATGTAATACAAGTCATTGGATTTTCATAATGATAGTGTAACAATCATTTAAACAAGTGAAATTTGCGTTAATAATATTTTTATACAATAAAAAAGAAAAACATTGCTGTGAGTTGTATTTACAGGGTGCCTGACAGTAGCTTGCATATAACCATGACATTAAAACTTGAATTGTAATAAACTGTGTCAACTTGTCATTGCATGCTGAGGTAGTCAGGTAATTAAATCTTAATAACAAATTTATTAAGTACTATGCACTCTCTGTCACTAATTGTAAAGGCAAAATAATTTGCAAATGATTTATGAAGTAAACTAATTGTGGTATTTCCTTTACCTAAAATCAGCAAACTTGTGGAGTGAAGCTCAGTAGGCTTTATTCTAATGTCTCTTTTTCTTATTTTTTTTCTTACTTTTAAATTCCTTGTTAAAACATACCAAAAAAATGTGTTTTAGACAGGGACAGGGTGGCACTAGGCAGTTTAAGTCGTAGGATATCTAGTTAATTTCAGGAAAAAATCTATAGTCGGTGTAAGCTAACATGAACAGTGTTTGTGACTGCTCAGTCTCCTTTCATAATTCATTAAGATGCCTTTCAAGAATTATTCTTTAGTGATTTTGAAATAGCCCTTACTTTAACATTTTATTCTTTAATTGAATTATTCCACCTAGACAAAAGAGTTATCATATTGGTCTAAATTTACATTTAGGCCTACGTCCACCACCCGTGGTAGAAATAAATATTCCCTTTAAAGTTAAAGTAGGTCTAACGTTAGTAATATGGCCTACCTCGAAATTTTAGGACCGGCGATGCGGCATGTTCGAGATTTTCCAAAAATGGATTCAAATTCATCATACGTACTCCAGAACCCGTGTATACTGAGTATAAATTGACCTATTCTATGGTGAAATCATGCCAACGTCTGAAAGTTATGCCAATCTAATTTTAAATTATCTCGCAGAACTGGAACAACGTAAGTGATAGGCACAAGTTAATGATAAAATGATTCAACGTCAATTTATGACTTTTTGTTCTTAATGGTTCCCGTCCTCCAAAAAAAAAAAAAAACCTTTAGAAGAAACTTGGCTGGTTTTCATGTCTCTACAAACGCCATTTAATCTGAACGGAAATATTAAAACAGGAAGTTTTAATTGAATGAAAAATATTTTCAAAACTCGCTCTCTATCTTATCTTGTCGTTTGCTCCGCCCGGCCCGGTACGCTATCACTCACGTCACTCGGCCAGTTAATCACTCACTCACTCGTCATGCACGTTGCATAGTGCACTGCCCACTGGCCTCTCACAGTTGACTATGCTGGAACAAATATGGCAGCGTCCGTAAACGCATCACGATTTTTTGTTCATAAGTTTTGTCTCTCGGCCTTCGGCCTATATGAAACATAGGACGGACGTCACGCTCTCTGGTCATACGGTCTTTAATAAAATGACGTATATGAATATTAATATGTAAGACATTTTTCTCCTGATTCCGTTCTTGAATATTTCATACAAATTTCTTTTCATATATTTGCAGATGGTTGATACAATGATTCAAAACAGTCCTTCCAGTAGCCCGGGAAATTCTGCCCCTTCAAGTCCGATTGGCTTTGATGGCAACAACAACTTTAAAACTTGGCCCTCCAATCCCGAAGACCTTAGAAGAAGTCTAATCACTTGTGACCAAGCGATAGCATCAAGTTTGCGCGGAACAGGTACGTTGGGTTTCATATGATGAGCTGCGTGAAGTCTGCGCTCAGGCATATGGTCATTAAAGGCAACGAAATCTGTGAAGAAAGACTGATATATTTCAAGCTTAAAATACAGATTTTGAAGAACGCAAAACGAAAGTAATAAAACATTATTTGTTTCCCACTAGTCCATCCATAATACTTCCAGTTCAAACTATTCTGGTTTTCAGATAACAAAATAAGATCAGCTTTTGGTGTTTGGTTGCTTATCTATTAGGCTAAATTTTCTTTTGTAAATCATTACAGACACAGACATGCTCACCATTGTCGTCACCGTTGTAATGTTTACTATGCTGCTTGATATTTGCTTTTAAAATTTGATAACAATCAACACATGCTATTCACAAAATAGATTTAAAATGAATATTACGACCACGCTATACCGAGGACTTGTGTATCATATTGCAAAATAGCGACCACACCTCTCTGAAGAGCACTCTAATATACTACTGATTGAGCATCCCATGTGAATCTTCAAAAACTGCTGGGAAAAATATCATATGTTTCAACTCTTTTAAGAATTTAAAAGATTTCTCGGACGAATTATAAGGATGTTTCTTTTCACATGTTTGTACGAATGTTTTTTAGAATAATCGTATCATGGGTCAGTCGTTTGTATTATAGTCTGTATGGCATACATATCCAACGAAAACATTCGGACGTTGATGTTAAAGTGTGATAATAAACAGTGAAAGCAAAAGTTACTACCGGTAGTAGCACGAAAAAACAATCGTAGCTTTATCACGTTTATGTCAAGTGATTGAATTTTGAATGCTCAGGTAAAAGTTAGAGAGACTTCAGAGATAAGCATAATGTTATTCTAGAGAGCCCAGAATAATGCGTTTTCACCTTTCAGCATAATACACATTTATTATTTCATGTACGATTTTTCTCTTTTTGCAGAACTAGCCAATACCTGCGCCTCACAATATTACAACCAAACTTACCATCACCTGAACACTTCCGCGGTCAAAGTTGAGAATCCAGAGGACGGATTTATTTATCAAACACATCATTACAGAGGTCAACCGCCAAATTACTTTGAAGTTGTTCGAGGTAAGATAATTTTTTGAGGAATGTAATATTACTCTAAAAAAGGGATGGTCAAATTTGACCATAACATGGTCAACTATACACCGATCTAACAAATTATCAAAATGTTATAACGAATTATGGTCAAATTTGATCATAATATGAATACATTTGTTGTTAACTTCGACCATACTTAGATCGGTGCATAGTTGACCAATTGACCATTCCCTTTTTCAGAGTGTTGTTGTATCACTTCCTATACTTCTCATTCCAGTCGTTTTAAGGCAAATTTGTTGAATCATTGAATTAAAATATACAGTTCCTTTTTAGAATGCAACTCTTGTAGGCTATATCTGTATATCAGTATATAGGCCTATATACATCAACCATTATATATCCTTGTGTCCTTCTCATTTACAGTGGACAGAGGCTTGAACACTTAACTGCTATTACACCCATATGTCAAAGTGGAAGAAGCATATTGAATACAAACGCAACAAGCGTATAGATGTTGAAATTAAATTATCTTTTAAGTAGTGACGTATAATACTTGTAGCAACAAATTCGTTGTATGTTGTATTTCAAATGGCGTATAGGAAGGCCTACTTCTTTAGAATTGTAACATTTGACTGGAAATCTTTGGACTCCTGAACTAAGATGTCCCGTAGCACGTGCTATGGAGATATTTAGCACCAAAGGATTTTATACAAATTACTTCCTATAAGCTTTAAATTATGAACATAGAGATACGCTCTGGTTTCTACACAATCATCCAACTGTCTAAAGTAGTTGATTTCTGCAGATTTAAACCTTTATCCCCTGTTTATCTGAGATTTAAAAGATTTACAAAAACCCGTACATCTGCCAATGGCTAACGAATGTTTTTACTTCATTTTCACATGCTCACCAAATGTATGATATAAAATCACCACAAAAGCGTAACATTTGGCACAAATAACATATCGTTGCATGTTGTATTCCAAGCACTCTTTTAACTGATCTTGAAAAAGTTCATAAATTAGTTTCGATTCGACCATTTTTGGTGGGGATCATTTCCGCGCGTTGCTATACTCAATAATAGTATCAAATGACCCTTCGACTTCCTTTTCACATACTCACCAAATGTATGATATAAAATCACCACAAAAGCGTAACATTTGGCAGAAAAAATATATTCGTTGCATGTTTTATTCCAAGCACTCTTTTAACTGATCTTGAAAAAGTTCATAAATTAGTTTCGATTCGACCATTTTTGGTGGGGATCATTTCCGCGCGTTTGCTGTACTCAATATTCGTATCAAATGACCCTTTGACCTTTTACGTTGTTCTGTAAGTTTAATCGAGTCCAAAAAGGATTAACAATGTAGGCCCCTATATGCAAACAAAATATTAACTAACTGCCTTCCCTGTGATAAAAGAAATATTAGAAATGAAAAATATAAGTGAGAGACTTTTCTTTACTTCAACGTTTGAGTATTAAGTTATAAACAATTAATATATGTAGAGCTTATGTTATGTCGATCGCAACGTCGCACGTCGTCAGGTTGTGGGGTTGCCAACCAACAAACCAATGTAAATCTGTGGGGCGTAAACTGGTTAAGTCAAGTATGAGGTAAATTAAGTTCATCTTACATAAAAGAGTTTTGTGACACAAAATCTCTGGGGAATGTGAGGATGTGAAGTCATAGCTAGCCTGATTTCAGTACTTTCTACAAAGCTGAGACAGCTTTTAGATTCGAATATTTTTATAACGGAATAAGATTTTTGAATGGTTTTTTTGCCACTTGGTTTCTATTTAAGTCCTTTTTCATTTAAGTTTCTTTCATTTAAGTTGAGCTTGCTTGACCACTCAACTAATCCCATAATACTCGATATAAAGAACAAGTATTTTGTATATTATTCAATCGTTGATGTGTACTGTCATCAGTCTTTTGTAGACCTCATATATAACTTACCACATACGTAATTCTTTCTTTCCGTGTTTTGTAGGTTGCAGTGTGAAAGAAGAACCCACTTACCAACAACTGTGAGGTGCGGATCGGTGTTTCACAAACTATTATTGAGGAATATTTTTGGCCAACAACGTTTGCCTAAGTTTCCTGGGACGAATAATGTATTGCTTATTTTTAAAGCCTACATTTGCACCGCAAAAGCACGACCATTTGGTTTGAAGGAAGGATATGAACCTTGGTCATGTAATAACATGTATACTGGCCGAAGCGCAAAGAAGAACTTGTGAAAAGTCTGAAAGAAAGTGAAACCAAACGCAGCCGTGTTACATCGCCACTATAGGACACGGATTTTGCTTCTATATGCTTATGAGTCGAAGCCAAATAAGATACACGAGGAGACAAGGTCAGGAAAAGCATGCTGGGAGCCAAAGTGCCTTTGAAGAATGATGCCTTATTGAAAATATGACATAGATTGATACATAGATTCATAAATTGATTTAATGTAAAAAACGATTTTACTTATGTTTTATACACTTAAGAATTCAGTTTCTCTTTTTTAAAGGAATATTCCCGTGATTTTTTGTAAAATTTTATCTGAATGAGTTAATTTCGTACAAAAATCAGGTTGATATCATATTCTGTTCAGGAGATATAAAATTTTAAATATTTTCCAAGTGCGTTTTAAAGTTTTTGTACAGTATGATAAATTCGTGTTTGAAGATGTCATAGAGGCAATTCCATTGCAAATGTTTATGTATTTCTTTGAACGTTAATTGGTTGTTTCTGTATGATTAGAAACAAATTTCCCAAAAGTTATTGAAGTAGCCGGGGTATATTTGGCAATGTATATAAACACCTAACTTTCATCAATTTATTTTTGTAGCAGGGTTTACTTATAAAAAAGAATGATAGATTTTAATGAAATACATAAACTTTGAGAGAAAATGTGTTGCTGTGAAGTCATACTGAGCCTTTTCCTATTCGTTTAATGGGATTTTTTGTGAACCTTAAAATTTAAAGATCTCCTGGTAGGAATAAGATTTCAACATGATTTTTGTACTAAATTGTTATGGGAATATTCCTTTGCTAAAAAATTTGGGAATTAAGAGTGTATATCGAAAAAAAACTGCTGAAACTATCAACACAGATACAAAAAAATATATATATATGGGAAAAGAAAGGCATTCTTTGTTTGTTTTTGATTGCATTAATAACGCTTTGTTTCGTAAAAGGTTTTGTATTTCGCGCTAAGATAGATAAGTTATTCTGTCATGGCACAGTTACATCCAAGTTTGAGGCTCTGTTTCGAGCTTTGGATATAATGCAAGAAATTGTTAAAGAAGTTACGTCATCGTCATCAATGACTCATAAACTGCATAGACACCATTATGAATATTCATATATACCGTTTACCTAATCCACACATTTTGAAATGAATTCAAGGTAATTCATCAGGGTGGAAAGTCTCATTACTTGACAAATATCAATAGGCTGGTATGAGAACAATCAAACCATGAAAACGATCATGAATATTTATGATGACATACGTTTACTACAACATTCCGAAAGTAATTTCCAATTATACATAAATTTAGTAAATGCTTACAATTTCACAATTCAAATGTAATAATGAAACAAATCACAAATAAAAAACTAGAGATATGTTTGTAAATGAAGTTTTAGTTTTAAGTAATGGTACTTGATGTGTTTGTAAGATTTCAAGTAGCGTTTCTTCAATTTCGAGGAATCAAGGGAGGTGTGTGGACTTCCTAACTTTATATTGCCCTTTTAAGATACTTTTTCATACCCTGTTAGAATTAAGCGGTTAATCAATCATTTATATCTTATATATATTCAGCTCTTAATTGATGTGATGTGTTTAATTAACACAATATATCATAAACATGGTAGTATGATAAACATGATGATACCATAATGTCGCTGTGATGATATCAATTTTGTTAGCAAAGAATTATTTTAAAATTGTGTAGTTTTATAGTTGGTATAATTGTAGTTCGTAGTTTTGATCATTGAATCAACAGTTAATGATCAATTTTATTAACATCTGATGCGGTTTTTTAAGGGATTCGTTGTTTATAATTTCTAACTATAAAATTACCAATTGTAAAGAATTATCTTATATATTTTCCTAATGACTATCATGACGTCATCTATTTTAAACGTTGCATTTCTGAACAAACTAGGAGAACAATTGTTTCAAGAGTTCTTCGCCACAATGCAGTACCATTGAAAAAAACAAGTAACTATTAAACAGTAAACCCAAGTGATGGGAAATATTATCGTGCAATTAACAGATTAATCATTAATTGACTAACTTTCTCATTTGTCCAACAAAAGTAATATTTCATATAGTTCAAGTTCATTAAGCTCATATATATATATATATATATATATATATATATATATATATATATATATATATATATATATATATATATATATATATATATATATATATATATATATATATATATATATATATATATATATATATATATATATATATATATATATATATATATATATGTGTGTGTGTGTGTGTGTGTGTGTTTTATATAATGTTTTTGACAACACATAATATAATTAATTATGTTGTGTTTTTGCTTTAAGTCACCTTCAAAGGAAGTAACAACGCTTTGGACATATCAATGCTTACTAAGTAAATATTGACCAGAACTAGCACGAAGTATACAATATTTGTAGATTGCAGAGTTTTTGTTTTCCGAAAGTTTCATTTTTTAGCTATAATTTTGGAAACAGTCTTTGCCATTCTATATAGGCTATAACAGCATGTACATATTTAAAACTTATAATCGCCTATTAATGCATTAACTTTTGTACAGTCGAATTTGAAAAATTTCAGTAACAAACCATATTTTTCAACAGAATATAAATAAAAATAAAAATAAAAGAAACATGTTTTTCCTGTCTTTGACGTCACTCTTCTTCACGTCTTGTAACATTATTTAAAGTGGGAATTTTGTCTCGAGAAAATTGCTTGACCTTCACCAATAATCTGATCATACAAGTGACGTCACTTCCATGGTAGTATTGGCTTGTTGGTGAATGTTCGGTGATTGTGTAAACATTTTGACCAATCAGAAACGTTGGATTGTATTTCTGACGATCTCTACGGTATCTAGCCACACGATATCTGGCTTCAAGTCCCTTATTTTCTTTATAGATGGCGTAATTTATCATTACAAATTGTTCACTTGTGTCACTAGTTGGCTGCCCACGTCACATTACTTTTCCCCAACCCTGCTAAGACTGCATGCCTGACTGTCTTTCCTGACATTCTCTCCAACTCAGTGGCGTATTCATTGCAGGCCAGTAGGGAGGGTTGCGTTCCCCCACCCCCTCCCTTACCCCTCCCATCAATCCCCTCCCCCTCCATCCACCCTCTCCGCCACAGGCCAAATCTCATATACCTGCCTACAAACCATGTCAGATTGAATTTTTTTACTATGGAAACGCACCCCCGTGGAAAATCCTGGCTACGTGCCAGAAATGGGGTTCAACTTGCCCCCTGGCGAATTTCTGTATGTAAAATGTAAGTAGCTGGATGTACAAGTGTACGATATGTTGTACATATTAGGTAAATAATCTGTAAAAAATCAATATAAATTTCCGTTATTTCTTGGTTAACTAGCGAAATAAAATATGCATTACTCGGGAAATTTCTTTCATTTTCGTAAATTTTTCTTAAATTCTATTTATTTTCGGGTAGTTTTCTTTGAATTTTGGGCAATTGTCTTCAATTTTTGGGAACCTTTCTTTAATTTCCTTCATTTTTCGGGAAATTGTCTTCAATTTTGGGCATTTTTTTTCGATTTTCCGGAAATTTTCTTACATTTTGCGTTATATTTTTTTTCATTTTCAATAAATGTTGCCAAAATTACACAAATTTTCAATGATTGTAACAAAAGCGTCTTTCATATTTTCAATTTTATGTTAATGTCAGGTTCCCAATTTTACAAGGGTTGACATGAACTTCCATCTAATCCCATTCCTGTTATTATCAGTCATTTTTCTCATCACCCAGTCTCCCACCATCAGAAAAAGAAACCCTGACATTACAACACCTTGCTTTACACCACTTTTGACTTGAAACCATTCAGATTCCACACCATCATCTATAATTGCACATTCACTGTCTTCAAATGCTTTAATCAAACATATTATCTTTTGTGGAATACCATAGGCTGCCATTATTTTCCAGAGGTTTTCTCTGTACACTGAGTCGAACGCCTTCTCGAAGTCAACAAAGGCGATATGGTTGACTGCCATTCAGCCACCTGTTCTTAGAATGTTGGGCAGGATGAAAATTTGCTTGGTGGTACTCCTTCCTCCTCTAAATCCAGCCAGTTCATCTCTCATCTTACTGTCAACATCGTTGCTAATTCTGTCTATTAAAACTCTTCCAAATTGTTTTGCTTGGTATAGATGTTAAGATTATTCCACGCCAGTTATCGTATTCAGTAGTATTACCTTTCTTAGGTATTTTTGTTATCAGTCTTTGCTTCCATGATTTTGGTATAACTTCCTTTTCTCATACAATTCTGAACAGCTCTGCAAGCCATAATACTGATATGCATATATCAGCTTTTAATAACTCGGCAGTTATATTATCCTTGCCTACAGTTTTTTTTTTTATTCTTTAGCTTCATCAATGCCTTTTTTATTTCACTTCTTGTAATATAACTGGTATTGATTTCGTCTATTTCAGGGTCACATCTTATGTTAGAAACTGGAAAAACAGGATCTGGTCTATTTAGTATCTCCTCGAAATGCTCTTTCCAACTCTCTCTTTTTTCTTTATCATCCGGTAATAGATTCCCGTCCTTGTCTCTTACAGCACTCCCAACCTTGGTCCTTTTATTGCAAATTGTTTTAGTTATCTTGTAAAGCTCTCTCATTCTGCCATTGTAGCAAGGTCGTCAACCCACTTTCTTTGATCTCTCCTTAAGCTTTTATTCACATCTTTGTCTTTTTCAGCATACTTAGCTCTCATAATATCTTTACTTGGCATTCTCAATCTTAACCTTCAGCTGTTTTAAATTTCTCTGCTGATCCATGGCTTTTGGCCCTTCTTTTTGTACCCAAGGACCTTTTTAGCAGCCCCATTGCATACGTCTTTAAATGTCTGCCACTTACTGTCAACTTCTTCAATGTTATCAGGTACTTCAGTCTCACCAATTGTCTTGTAAAACTTCATATCTATTTCGTAGTTCAACCGAAAACTCTTCTCTGATTGCTGGTTGCTCGATTGTGCTCCGTGTATAAGCATTTTCATCTTTGTTTATTCCGTATTTATACTGTTAACCAAGCACCAAGTTGAAGGACCCTTCGCTGACAAACTCGTCTATGATCCGGGTTTAAATGCATGATTTATATTTGCAGGCTCTGATATAAATATTGAATCATCCCTGTACTTCTACCAGTGTAGTGAACCTTGTAAGAAGACCAATGCCCATATGTTTTTGATGAATGTTCGTATAACCACGTTGTATGATATATAAACATAAATAGGTCTATTTACACAATTTTGGAAAATATCCTTCTCAGAAGTAATATGTCATAACGTCCCAATGCCTCATGCATGCACGATGCACCCCATAAACTGATAAACCTAAATAGTCAAGATGCTTATGTTTATGAACAACAGCAATAAAATAAACATACGGATGTAGTAACGCTTCTGTCCTTTCGAATGCTTGACCTTCAGATCTGCTACAACCCTGGACAAAATTATTGTTGCAACGTTTCCCCTGCTACCAATTTCAATGTTGTTTAAAACGAAAGTTTCCCAGGATTATCCTCTTAAACTCCAACAATCAGACAATGAGGCGGCATGTAGCTAGCTAGGGCAGAAGGGGTTTAAGAACGCGACAGCTAATTTTGTCCAGAATTCAATCTGGACAAAATTGTTGTCGCACTTCTCCCCTGCTACACCCATTTGTTGATGGGATCGAAAGTGTCCCAGTATGATCCACTTCAACTCCAACACTGACACGACTGAGTACAACATCTTTATAGTACTGTGAATTTCGAAAAAATGTTATATGTTTAACTTCTGTCCTAAGTTTCAGTCATCACTGAAAATCATCAGATCTTTTTCTCCCGATAAATTTGGATCCAGGGTATTTTGGAGATTTAAAACCTCTACTTGATCATTTTAACTATTCCCATTATACTATTCAAATAATAAAAGTTACATAGTTTATTATGATAAGGCCTGAAACTGCATATGTATATTCTTTATATAAGTATATCTATATATTTTTTATATTGAGTTGTGGCTATTTATACCCTGATAGGCTTACCCGTTACCTCCATGGTACAACCGATACATTGGCTTTTCGCAGTTTCGAGTGGTTAGCGTCACTTCTCAAACTGCCATACGTCAGCAAGCATTGGCATTTACCTGTTTACCGATGAAAATCTACAAATCTGTGCTTTATACATGTTGACATTTCGAAGGAACCATGTTTGCCGTGTGATAGATTAGCAATTCAATTTGTATACTTGGACCTCACCAACTTAGTATACCTAGAAACAGGGGCGTAAATACCGGGTGGGTGTGGGGGGAGGTGTCATACACCCCCAAATTTTGAGACTCGTCGGTAAAATTTGAGATTAGTCGATAAATCTGGTGTCAGGTCGGTAAAAATACCGATTTTGATTATTAACTTTTTTAAAGGGAGGCAGTTCTTTCTCTTTTTTCTTTTGTTTTCAATTGGGATGCTAATTTGAGGCCCTCGGTAAATCTTATACTTTACCCCCTCCCACCTCGCACCCCCTTCCCCACACACACACATCTCCAGCCAGTCAAAATGGCCTACTGATACCGCCACTGCCTAGGAAGACAGTGAACTGAGATACTGATCAGGTGATATCTCAATGATGATGGACAGGTATATATAGCAACAACATGAAGTTAATTTGAAGAAAAAATGCTATAAACCATAAAAATATGCTATAATTCATAAAAAATATGCTATAAACCATGAAAATATGCTCTAAACCATGAAAATATGCTATAAACCATAAAAATATGCTATACACCATGAAAATATGCTCTAAACCATGAAAATATGCTATAAACCATAACAATATGCTATAAACCATGATAATATGCTATAAACCATAAACATATGCTATAAACCGTGAAAATATGCTATAAACCATGATAATATGCTCTAAACCATGAAAATATGCTACAAACCATGAAAATATGCTACAAACCATGAAAATATGCTACAAACCATGAAAATTGTCAAAAGTTACATCAAAATCGGTTAAAATTGGACCATTTTGTATAGATAGTATTTGGAGTTTTAGGAAATTATCATATGAAAATGTTTATTCAAAATAAGTGACACTATAGCCAAAAAAAATTCCTCATGGCATTCACCACCGTGCTTTGAAGGGGAACAGTTGAATATTACTCCGTCAAATCCTGAATCAAAATGTAGCGGGAGAAGACAGGTGACTGATTTTCAGTGATTTAAAAGTAGGACGGAAATTTAAAGAATAAAGTTAAAGATTTTGAGTCGTTTTCTCTTTCAATGTACCAGTCCATTCCACACTCCCCGATCGGAAGATCTCCTGATTGAGAGATTGAGACATGCGCAGTGACCATTATTTAAACTGTTGCTAATAAGTTCAGCCGTTATTTTTTAATTTTTTTGTTTGCTTTTCCAATTCTATTATTCTAAAGTTGTATATTTTGAAAATAATATTGAAATGAATATTTCTAGAACTTAAACATTTTCTTGTATTACATGAACTTTTGCTGATGACTAGAATTTTAAAATCTGCTCTTCAGAAACTATTGAATGGAATTTTTAAAGATTACTCTAAAATTCCCAGGTGAAAGTCAGATTTGCGCTGGTAAAAATAATTATATCGTTATGTAGCACCAATATAATTAGAATATTTCGCATGCATTTTCATATCTTTGGTTTAACTCTGTTCTACCGCTATTTATTTCTTTACAGAGATTTGAATTTGGAAGATACGTTGTGGGTTATGTTGACATGAAATCTCCCGATTGAGAGATCTCTTGATCGGGGGCCTGAACCGAACTGTTTTTATCTTTTGCATATACAAATTATTCAAAATTTGATTAGTCATAACTAGAAAATTGCAGGTGATAATGACGTAATTGAAACATGTAAACGACTAATTTAAAAGGACTATTTCTGGTGCATACAAATTTCTACGTCGATAACACAATCAGTATGTATAAACTGGTAAACTTCAAGATGCGGAAACCAGTAAAACTATTTATGTCAATTATTGAAACATACCATATTATTATAAATCATATGATGCTTTAGTGTCAATACTCGCCAGTTAGATGGTCCGGCCGTTAGTTCGAAGGCCCGATTGTCCGAATGCCACCTATCAGGCACTATCGGGCCTTCGGACTAACAGGCGAACATTGATGTCATTGCAGGGGTGTAGGAAAGCTTTCGAAAAACATGACCTCTTATGAGGAACTTTCCAAGTCATATGTTCCCATCCCAATCTGTAGATACAATATAAAGTAAACCCAAACACCAAGGGTCACTTCAGTTTTAGAAAGGGGCACCACTCCAATGGGGACACAGTCCTCTCGTACATGCTTTGGCCTGACAAGTCTCCAGTTTCCTACTATTGGGACAGTAATTGAGGGACACTTTTCTTTTTCAAAAGGGGCACTTTTGTTATTTTTCGAAAAAGTTGTGGAATATGATCCCTTTCTCTTCCGGCTTTTACACCTATGTGTTTTAAGGCTAAAACGTTACCATGAAAAGTATACTCACAAAGTCACAACATTTTTATATTCATTGCAGAGCGAAATTTTCGATTGAACACAAGAGCTGTTGTTTTTAAACAATACAACGTACAGTACAAATTACGTCACGATATTTACTATTCAGAAGAAAAAAACTAAGGGCGGGGGCCGGGGATAGAGCCCACAATGATCCATGCATCCACTGTCCGTTAGTACAGTGCATCATTAATGATGGAAATTCTTTCAAACCAGCCTAGTTTTGTGACATCATATCCTCACATTCTTTTTAAGAATTTCTAAATTTCATTGCGCTTTTTCTTAAGATTTCTTCATGGCTTAAACAAAAATTGCATATGTCACGAATCTTTACTTAATTCAACGCTGACTGCCTGGTATGCCACCCAAAGACATCCACAGTAGATAATTCTAAACCACTGGATTCATAACATACCTGTAACGATATTATGGAACAAAACATTGAAGTAGCTTCTCATTTTGCCATTAAAGGCCTAAGCATATCTAGTAGGTTAAAGATATGTGAAAGGGCATGAAATTCTGAGTAGAATAGTTTTTAAAAAAAGCTTACTTAATTTCCAAGTTATGACTAAACAAAGTTTCATGATTTGTTTATTTGTGTAAATTTGTGATACAGTAAGAGGAACAGATCTGAAATCTTTATGTAATTATTTAACAGTTCGGTTTGTATCCCCGATCGGGAAAACAGTTTTTATCTCCCGATTGGCAAATCGGTGGATCCTTTACAGGATTATCCCACAATGCATTTATCAAAATTCACAGTGGGTATAGCAATAATATAGGAATCAGACTCATTTCGAGCGCACAACTACTGTGAAGGGTTCAAATGTTTCTTCACGATTTAAAATTGGCATATGAATGATCTTTTCACCAGTTCACCGTGCGCTTTTAAAATTCACCGTGCGCTTTTCTAGACATTTAGAAATTTAAAGAAAAGTAGTGACTTCTTACTTTGTGTTACCGTTTTAACAAGATTTTCTGAGAAAAAAAAAAACACACATTTTTAAGTTTTGTTCGTAAATTATTTTTGACAACGTTACCATGTTAGTCAAAAATAATTTCCGAACAAAACTTTCGAAACAAATTTTCTTCAAAAAATCTTGTTAAAACGCGACTGACGTCACCTGCACATACTCTATACCAACAATGGGCAAACTTGTATTGATACTATAAGGTATAGAGTTAAGGCATGAATTCAAATAAAATATCTGAATATCTACGTCTATTGGTCTATTTACATTTGAATTGTTACACTTCCATGTGTATCTTATCAGCAAATCAAATTTAAAAAATATACATATTCTGAGATGTTGTAGCTAACATTGACCATTGGATATGCACATCGGGTGAGTACCTGAGTCTTGAAAAGCTAGATACTCCGAGGTGAAAACGCCCTTCTGAGGGGATTTTACCTTCCCGGTTACATGAATTCTTCCCAGGTGGTATGCAGAATTTTAAAATTATTGAAAGAAAGTTGAAGACGTTTGTTAAATTTTAAAGAAAAAGTTGGTTAATTTTGAAGAAAACTTTTTTAAATTGAAGAAAAGCTACTAAAAAAACGATCAATCAGAGAAGGTGCTCTATTAACTGATTAACAATTAAATCTTCCATTTTTTATACTCCAGATTTTGCGTCAAGATGACGTCAGCTCCATACTATCAACGGACGATACAGATCATGAGGAACAATATACTGTCCATCCTCGCGGTATACTTGGACGTCTCTTTACGAAAGGTGTGGACTAGCCTACACTTTTCTTTGTGATACTTTTTTTTTTTTCTTCAGCAGGAGTCATAGTTTTTTGCAAAAGCAATGGCGACACTCCAAATAGATTTCATCTTTTTCATATCTCTTTTATGCCGTGACACCGTGGGTAAAATGGCAGGACAGCGACAACTACAAGACACGCAATACAGTGTACATCATTATGCTACGCCAGGGCTTCTTTTAACGTACGAATTGGTACTAAGATTGGAGACTGCACTCAGCGAAATTTGGAGACCATTGATGGTAAAATCCAATGACTGGTCTCCAAAAAAATTGCTCAACTTGAGTTACAAAAGGTTCATACGTTGTTTGATAGCTAAGCTCACGCATTACATTTTTTCATAGGGGGAGGGGGAAACGACGGGGATGGCCCCTCCCTCTCCCCCACAAAGAAAAATCCGTAGTAAATGCATGCCAAGTCAGGTTTATTAAACGCCCTATAGGCATAGACCATGGATTTGTATGTATGTTATACATGTTTGTGTTAAGGACAATGGTATTTTCTCTCATTTTTCTATGTTATTTGAGTTTTCGTTGAATAATTTATCATTGATTAGCATTACTTAGTGTTTTCGTCTCCCATCCAATAACATACGTGCCATCGATGCTATACACTGTTGTTTTATATGGACTAATACGAACAGACCTAATATACCTAATCACTCAGTGTCACTTGTAGCTACTTTCGTACATTGTGTGCGCATGCCCTCCCCCCCCCTTTCCTACCCCTTAAGAAAAAATTGTAGATATATTAAAGTGATACATTAGATGCACAAATATCAGATGATTTAATGATATTATCTGGAAATCTGTTGCAAATTTCAGGAAATTTCCTTCATTTGGGGATGTTTTCTTCAAATTTTCTTCATTTTCAGGGAAATTTTCTTCAATTTCCATCATTTATGAAAACTTTTTGGGAACTTTTCTCAAATTTTCTTTATTTTGGGGAAATTTTCTTCAATTTCTGGGAAGTATTGCTAACTTTTCTTTAATTTTACCGCAATAGTTCTATAGTTGAAACACATTTTTCTTTAATTTTGCTTTAGGTTTAACCTAATTTTTCAATTTTATGTTTTGCAGTTCAAGTTTCCTTTATGGGTAAATCATATTTTATATCAACCCCCAGAGCAAGTTATTCTCTTCTTATTTTTCTCCAGTGGTTGGCAGAGTGGATGGCGTGGGGAAATATGATGAAAATAGAAAATATGTTATTAAAATGGAACATTTTAGACCTTAAAAATGCCCCAAATCGCAGAGGTTCCGAGGCTTCTCAACCTAAACCCCTCCCTGGGCTTTACCATTGAACCGCACCAAGGGCCCTTAAGCGGGCCATGGACCCACACCGTTAAGCGCAAGCGTCGTGCGCGCAGTGCCGCCTCACGGCGCTACAGTGTGATTTTAAAAACAATCCAGTGTGACCAATTTTGGCCCCCCAAATATCACCCTTGTTTTGGAGATAAAGTGAAAATTCCTAAAAGGAGGCTTAATGCTACGCTTTTGTAAATCATGACAGATTCGCGCCCTTAAATTAGCAGTGTTCTGTTTTTCCTCACCTATCTTCTTCGTACCAAGTGGCACATAAGTTCTCCACAGAGCGTCTCCGTTTGTCACGGTCGGCTGTGTTCTGCGCGTCGTTCCAGGTTTTCCAACTTGCGCCATCTCTTTCTTTTACAACAGTCCGCCGCCATGTTGTTTTGGGGCGTCCTCTCTTCCTTCTGCCTTCTGGCGTCCATGTCAGTACAATGATGCTGTTATTATTAGGTTCTTGTCTGAGCACATGTCCAAAAAACCTCCACTTCCTCTTCTTTATTTCTGCACTCAGTGGTTTTACTTTGGCCGGCTGTAATAACTCTTTGGTGTTCACCCGATCGTGCCATTGTATCTTCAGGATTTTTCTGAGGCATTTGTTCTGGAAAACATTAAATTTCTTCGCATCTGCCTTGTTCATCTTCCATGTCTCACACCCATATAATAAGACAGGAGTATGAGTGCCCTGTAAAGCCTTAGCTTTGTTCTTCTATTTACCAGTTTACTTTTTTTCGAGCTCCACATCTTACGTAGTCTGATAAAATCTCCTCTGCCCTTAATGATTCTGTTTTTCATATCGTTCGTTCCACCTCCTTCTTTGGACTCCATCGCACCTAAGTAAGTAAACAGTCTACGTCTTCTATCTCTACTTTTCCAATGCGTATTTTTCCTCGGTTTCTTGCATTTGTTTTCATCACCTTGGTCTTCTGCATATTTATTTGTAGACCTGTTCTACCTGCATCTTCTTTTAATTTTTGTCTTATTCTGAATTTGTTGGTGGGTTGTGGACAGTAGTGCAACATCATTTGCAAAGTCGAGATTGTCTAACTTTGTCATAAACATCTACCTTATTCCACTTGAGCCATCTGATGTTGCTCTCCTAATCACTCAGTCCATTGCTATAAGGAATAGGAAACCTGACATATTGCACCTCTGTTTGACTTCTGTTTTAATACCAAGCTCCGCTCCTTTGTCTGCTACAGCACATTTGAAATCTTTGTAGAATACTTTTACAATGTTCACTATCTTCAATAAAGCCATTTTCAAATTGGCAAAACTGGTACTCCCATGCTTACAATTTACAGGTGATCAATTTTAGCGGTGTATATATTTTATTCCAATACATTTTATTGGCGTTTGGTAAATGTAGCGTTGTATGCATTTCAATTCATCATAATTTGATTGCCCCTCATCAATATGTATCACTTTTGATACATACATATATATTTTTGTTTGTTTGTGTAAATAGATATCCATAAGTAATCATAAAGTTTTCATATATTATTTATTTTTGTCATATACATACAAAAGTGGATGCAGAGAACATTCAGAAGTATAAGATCTATCAGCTGATCAGTATACTTCAAATTTAAAGGATCATTAAAGGCCATTTGTCGTCATTTTATTGTGGCGGCGTACATTTGATTTCATTGCACAGTAATATGATCTAACAAATTTACTGATTTGCTCATCGGTGTAAGTGTAACCTGACCGGCCAATTAAAACACGCGAATAAAAAATTTATTTTACCGACAGTAATGCACGATACTGACTGGCCCTTAGAGTGGTCAAGCAAGTTTATCCATGTATGAAAAAGGACTTCAAAGGAAACAAAACGGTGAAGAAATCATTCAAAAATTGCATTTCGTTAAGATTTTACTTTAAAGTATAAGTTCAGGGTCAAACAAGTCTATCTTACATGAAAGAGGACTTCAAATGAAACAAAATGGCGAATAAAGCGTTGCAAAATCTTAATCCGTTAAGGATATATTTAAGTTTAAAGCTTGGTATCATTTCTGTAGAAACGACTGAAATCAGACTAGTTATGATGTCACAGCCTCAGATTCCTTAACGCCTTTATGTATTTTAAAGAAAGTTTATTGAACGTTTTCACTATTTGAATTATTTTTCCTCAAACTTTCTTCAAGTGGTTTGTTGTAAATACCCTTCCTAGATTCAGTTTTACTACGTTTTTGATATATCCCATGGTTTTTAGGCCACAAAATCGCAGAACAAAATATGATAGAATACATAGAGAATTTAAATGTTTTCTTAACCATTTTGTTTCTATTGAAGTCCTCTTTCATATAATATAAACTTGCTTGACCACTAAACTAATGCTTTAAAGTTCTGTGTCATTTGTATAAAAAAAACTAAAATCAGAATAGGAGTGAAGCCACAGTGACGTCACATCCTCATATTCTTTAAATGAATAATCCCGTGGATTATCTTTTTCTTTTATATGATAGAGGACTATTAATGAACCAACTTGGTGTAACAACCATGTTGATATCTTATCCATTTAAGCAGTTTGGAGTTATTGTATTTCGAAGATTTATATCGGCATAAGGACATTTAGTTCTAATTTTTTGATTGGTTGAAATTTTAATAAATGGCTATATGCGCCACTTTTGAATCATATTTCGGACTTTATTTATAATACAGCAACTATTTTGAATTCAGCAATGTTGTGGCCGAATGGATAGGCCGATGGACTCGAGCGATATATTTTTGTGCCAAACAAGAAGTTCGAATCTTGTTAAGGCGGATTTCTTTTTGTGTCTTTTCCAGCCTCATTTAGATTCAAACATGGAGCTACTAACCGAGTTAATTTGAGTTGATAGTTCCATGATTAAACTAACGACAAATTTCTACAGCTCGGTTCAACTCGGCCGTGTCATGTTACGACACATATACACTGTACGTACAACGTTCATTAAAGATTCGCGCCCTTTTTATTTGCGATGTTCTGATTTTCCATATGTTGGAAAATCGAACATCTAGGAAACCGAAAATACACGCATAACTGCTCCCACACTTCATACATACAGTATACAATTATACAAACGCTGTACATACCTCCATACGGAGTTTATTTCGGGAATGGTTTAAGCGTGACACAGCGTACACACTATTTAAACAATATTGAGTGAGGGCACTGCGAGTAGCAATGTCGTAGATATCGGAGCAAAATATACCTTATTTCCATACACGCACTGTATAATATACGTTTCTCTTGTAACACGTTTATGACGTGTGTAAGTGCATGGCATGTACTTACTGGCGTCATGGCAATTTTTTAGACAAGAGCGCCTCTTTAATGAATTAAGAAGAAGGAATCACAACACTAAATATTTAGCTCTTTGCGACACGAAACTGTTCCAACAAAATTGTCCAAGATTGTTGATGGTCGTGCATCTCTTGCGTCATGTCATAGCCGATATCCATAAACATTACACGCACATGCCTACATCTGACATGTCTAATGAGAATAGGAAAACCAGCAATGTCTGATTGAAGAAAAATATAAAACTGATATAATAATTAAATTATATAGGTATTTTTACCCATCATTATGCACTTTGGCGGCAGTAAAATGAATGTTCTAACTATGACATTGTCCGGGTTGGAATATTTCAACTCAATACCGCAGATATATTACTTTTTATTATCATTGCAATACCAGTATGTCTTTATGTGAGGGCACACAGAGGCGAAGGGAGTGGGGGCAGGGGGAAAAGCTGCCTCCTCCGCTGAGAGGGTGTTGCCTGCCCAGTTACATGCTTTCTGCCCGGTTGGGAAGTAAAGTTGGGAAAATATTAACATAAGATGGAAACAATTGGTTAAGATCAACGAAAATCTGGTAAAATTGACCAAATATTTGGTAACAATTTTTCCGAAAAGGGAAAAAAAAATCCCCAAAACTGAAGGAGATTTCCTGATTAGCAGCAACGTTTCATGTAAACTTTTACCAGTAGAATTTAGTTTTCCGTTTGTAACCGGAAAATATTTGGGATCTTGCCCTCTCTGAGAACTCACCCTTCCTTCACCCTTGGTGGTACATGTACACAATTTGTAATGTTCAACTACGGGGACTATGGGAACATAGCAAGACAAAGGCACTGCAAAAGTGGGGGGCAAAACTCTAAAATGCATTTAGTATTTTGTCATCTTAATAGTGTTTTGTCATCTTAAGTGCAATAATAATATCTTTGTTATAATTGTTTAAAGTTTAACGTAAATGATTGATTTTGTAAAAAAGTGGGGGACCAAATCCGGTTTCCAGGGGTCATGGTGCCATGACACTGGAACAAGAACATACAAAGAGCTACTCAATTCTTTAAAAGTAAAACAGTTTCCAGTAACAGTCAGCCATGGCAGATAAGCTGCAACCAATGCCGTTTTACATCTACGCCAAGTACGGATGGGGCGTGGGGCGCAGCTTTGACTCTCACCATTTCAACTAACACACAAATACTCAATTAATTTCATGACTCGTTCAAGCGTTCAAAGCAAAGCATCACACACACAAATCTAAAACTGTGTACTTTATTTCTAAATTTTATCTCTGAAATTTTGGGAGACAAATCATCTTGTCCCGGGGACTGTGACCCGATGGAAACAACAGACCCAGATAAATGTCATTTTTATATGTCTTTGGAAGGAACCAATCCTACAATGACTACGCTTGTATCTAGATGGCATTTCATATTTTTGGTACCCATTCGGGACACGAAATTACATTTTGATCTGTGGTTAACGTGGGGAGGGGAACACACTCCCCTTTTAACCTGAGCCCTTACTAGGTGTATTGTACCTTTCAATTACATTTTGGAATTGTTGTTCGAAAATATATGTTGCTCGATATCTCGATATATTAAACAGTATCGAGATCTATCGGTGATTGTTACTTCACCGATCTCATATTAATTCATCCAATTTGTTTTCATTTTGAGGAAAGATAATGTTCGCCCCCCCCCCTCTCCCTCCTCCCTCCTTCCCCCATTCGACGCTTATAACCCCATTCTTCATCTTCTGTGTCACTAAAAAACATCCCTAACGTTTGTAAACACAATTTGTTTACCGATGGTATTTCGTCATCATCTTAGTTGCATTTTGTTTAGACTTTATATACCTACAATCCCCGAACAAATTAATGACGCAAAAACACTAAAGATTCACGTCTTATGCGATTCGCCTCTCATTCACAAGCTCCCTCCCCCGCGCCTTTTTTGATGTTGGTTGCAAAAATATCGATATTGAGCAAGGCAGCGGTTTTGTGTCATTTACTTTTGTAGGGGATTGTAGATGGTAGATGGTTCACCACCTCACTCGAAGCAAAAAGGAATTGTCTCATTAGTGCCCTAGCAGGGCCGGATATAGGTAGGAGCAAGAGGGACAGTTGCTCACGGGCTTCCACAACCAGGGGCCTCCACATATTTCATGGAAAACATTTTTTGTAAGGAAAGATTCTTATGATTCATCATGACTGACCTGCTTATTCAGATTCTTTATACTTGAAACATAGGAACTTCGTAGATTCTTACAGATGAATCATGATGTTCAAATTAACTGATTAAAGAAGTACATTTTTATTCAGATTCTTTGTTCTTGAATAAATATACTTTATGGATGACTGTAGCTATATATTGCCACATTTGTAGTATTCTTAGGGTGGGCCTCCACCACTGAAGGCTGCATAGGGACCTCCACATGTATAAATCTGGCTTTGTGCCCTAGGTTTACTTGTGAGTAGTTGAAATCCTCCTTCAACGTCTTAACATTAACGTACATCGAATGTTAAACACTACACAAAAACATGAATAAGGAAACTAATAGGGATCAAGTTTGGAAAGTACAGCTATTCACAACGAGTTCACCCAGACTGCCAGACGATGTAGTCAAAGTTGAGTTTACTACGATGATCAAAAGATGTTTGACAATATCTCTTGGACGCAAAAGTGAAAGTTTTCCGGACACTTTTGGCAAAAGGAAAAGAGCGATATGGTATCAAATCAGACGTGACAGTCATCTCCAACCTTCTCCAGAAATGAAAGTCGGATGGTGAATCAGAAAAAAGTTTCTATACTTAATATGTCATAGGCTATTTTGAGAGCATTTTAATTGTCTCGTAATGAAATATAATAAGTGTTGAGTTATCAAAAGATGGAATACCACATACCCATACCGCTATAGCTTATTTACATCACAAACAACAATGTATCTCAAACCTAAATTAGTTTGTTTTCAAGTTTCCTGGAACTTCCGCATGAAGCCATTAGTCCCCATCAAACCCCATCCTTTGTTTTTAGTCACTTTGTTTAAAAACGAACGATTAATCTTTTTAAACGTGGGAAATTCCCCCAAATATGACCACTGTCCTAGGAAAACAAGGAGTCACGTTCAACCACTCATCTACGAGTGGCTGAAAGGGACACAGTTCGAACTTTTAAGCCATGCCCTGCTTTTGCACACGTCCCCAAAGCTGGTTTCAGTTTTTAGATCTGGAATTCTCTATATCCTGCAGATAGCACTATAGAGCTAGACTCATTTACTTTTCATTGTGTAATACTCGTTTAGAAATCAAAGGGACACTCTCCAAATGACATATTAGTTAGTGAAAGCATTTAGTTTTTTGTTTTTGAGTGGCGCCGTCTCTGCCGTTCGACGCACGCTCAACCGACAGCAAAAATGCATTCCAATTATAAGTTGATTTTGTGAAAGGAACGGTGTAGTAAATAACTTAGGATAACATCTGACTGTATTATACGCTATAGCCACTACATGACTGCTAATACATAGTCAGAAAATGCTATAGACCTTATAACGTTGAAACTGCTTGCATTAACTTATCATAGGAGCGTAGAAGAAATTCGACTACGCGCTAGAAAAACTAGACTTTCCGCAACGCTCGCAGGTCAACTTTTGACAATGCCTTTTATCGTCATGGATCACTTTTACGTACTACTAAATAAATAGATATGCAATGATACTATATTGAGACGTTCACTTACGTTTTGTGCGTGGGTTTAATAAAGATAATTGTTGAAAGTTGCGTTTTGTATAAGAGCCTTCGCTACTGACTTAGTTTCAAACAGCGTCTTGGATGGATGCAGAGAGCGTGACGTCATTCGCCCTATTGACTTGGTCGGAAATGGGACCTGAGGTCATCAGACCGCATAGCAACCGCGCGCATTCACCCCGCATTACAGTAAAAACAAGGCGATCAGCTGTGTTTGTTTACATGCCATACGGACTTTCCCACGTGTATCGCGCAAAGGTTTGTTTTCACTCCAGAAAATTACGTCTTTTCCCGGATGTGACGTGGCACCGACCAACTGAATCCACTTGGTCGGAAATGTGACCTGAGGTCAATAGACGGCATAGCATCCGCGCGCATTCACATTGGAGTGAAAACAAAGCGATCAGCTGTGTTTGCATGCACACAGTGAACGCATACGGACTTTCCCAAGTGTATCGCGCAAAGATTTGGTTTCACTCCAGAAAAAGACGTCATCTCCCGAATGTGACGTGACACCGATCAAGTGAATACTACATATAGGCCGAAGGCCGAGAGATGAAACTTCTGTACAAAACATTGTGATGCGTTTATGGACGCCATACTTGTTCCAGCATGGTCAACTATGCGACTGGTGGACAGTGCATGCGTAACGACCCGAGTGACTGAGTGATAGCGTACCGGCTGGGCCGAGGAGAGAAAACGACAAGATACGATAGAGAGCGAATCTTTTTTCAATATTTTACATTCCACTGAAAATTGCATCCGTCATGAAAAGTACATCAGTCATGAAATACAGAATTAGCGTTGAATCATGCATTTTGTCACTAACTTAAGGCCTCACGTTGGCATGATTTCACCATAGAATAGGTCTGTATTGTACTCAGTATACATGGCTTCTGGCTTACGTATGAAGAATTTGAATCGATTTTTGCCAAATCTCGAACATACCGCATCGCTGGTCCTAACAAATTTCGAGGTAGGCCAGGGCTTACCTACTGGGGATATTTCCATCACGGGCAGCGGGCGTAGGCCTACTAGGCCTAGGTTATATGTCAATTTATACAAAAATAACAAGTTTTTGGTCTAAGTGGAATAATTTAAATACAAAATAAATTATTACTGTTAGAATTATTTCAAAATCCCTAGAGAAAATTCTTGAAAAGTATCCTAATTGAATAATGAAGGGAGACCAAGCAGTCGTAAACATTGTTAATCTTAGCTTAGGTCTACACTGACTATCAATTTTGTCCTGAAGTTAACTAGAGTTAACTAGATTCTCCCTACAACTTTAACTGCCTAGTGCCACCCTGTCCCTGTCTAAAACTTAAATCTTTTGTATGTTTTAATTTAAAAATAAGTTGAAAAATATTTTAAGAAGAAAAAGAAGCATTAACATTAAGACCCACTGCAGTAACTACACTTTCATCAGCTTTACTTCACAAAGTTGGCTGATTTTAGGTAAAGGAAACACCACAATTTTGTTCATTTCATAAATCATTTGCGAAGAATTTACTGAAAGAGATTGCATAGTTCTTAATAAATTTACTATTTAGAATTAAATACCTCAGTTATTACAATTTAAGTTTTTTGATGCCATGGTTATATGCAAGTTACTGCCAGACACCCTGTAAATACTGAAATACAACTCACAGCAATGTTTTCTTTTTCATAGTAGAAAAATATTATTAATGCATATTTCACTTGATTAATTTTTTGATAAACTATCATTATGATATAGCCAATGACTTTTATTAAGCCTGGCTGTCTTAGCAAAGTATAAATACATTGCTTTAAGGCTAAACAGTCCAGTAGCATTCCCATTAATGGGAACATTAGGAATTGGTTCTGGGCATGCGCCAAACGTTTGTCTCTCTAGGTGAGTCATCCTCTAATCAGTCGTTCTCTTCATCATACTGCACGCAATCAATGAGCGCATTGTTTTGATCTCGTTAATGCTGCAGTGTACACACAATACAATCCGCGGTTTGTATGGTTTAATAGTACGGACAACGAGGTTAGCTAACTCCCTTATTGTTATACCTTTCACGCTCAGTAGGCCTACAAAGAGATATATCGTCACGAAATTATAGTGAAGTATTACATATACATCTCGGATTGTCCAGGCTAAGCGCCCAGTTATCATACCAACTTTTATGTGAATTTCAGTGACAGATCGTGTGAGTATGACCGTCATTGACAGGTTTCACACTGTGTTACTGTATAAAATCCTAAGTAAATGAGTCACAGCGTCAGTACACACTGGACAACTTGCCACAAAATTTCAATTTAACTCGCGTAGGATTCTAGGAAAGACTGGTTTTGAATTAAACACTCAAAGTATTATACAAAATGTATGTATACATAATTCCCGAAGATGAATCTTTTGAAACAAACAGGCAAACGGATAGAAATTCAAGCACTATCTCAACTGTTCAATGTAAAAACAACGCGAAGAACGATGGCGACCGAGATCTAGGCCAGGGCAGCTGCTGTTGTGTCTACGCATATATTCTTATCAGCCTGAAACACGTCTACAACATAGGGGTCAAGTACGGGTCACGGTATACTCTTTGCAATAGCTCAAAAACGGCGTGGTGAACCTATGTTATGGGAGTGGAAAAAGCATAGGTATTAGTATTACGCTTAATGTTTTGCGCATCCAAAATTTCCCCAATGTCTAGGATTTTTCTCCCAGCCGTTTGAAGTTCCGCACGTACGTTATAGGTATAGAGGCTGAAAAATGTGTCTGTGTTAATGGCGCTGACCATTGGTCAAATGTTCCCATTAATGGGAACAAATTTGTTCCCATTAATGGGAATGCTACTGGACTGCTAAAACTGTTCATGGGTTGCCATAAAGCCAACTCTTAAAATGAAAATATTTTTCAGTGTTTTACATTAAACACTTATACATTAAGAGCTATTTTATAATTATTTTAAAAAGATGTTCAAGAACAAATATTACAAGTATTTGACACATTGAAAGATGAACATCACTTAAATCAGAGAACCTTTAATTAATATTGCACATTTTATCAGGCTGACAATTGCTTAATTCAGCGAATACATTCATTCAGTAACTTAAGTTTAACTTGTTAATAGAAAACTGAGGTAGGTCTGCAGCTATTGAAACAACTATGTTGTAAATGAATATTTACACTTCCTATAAAATAGTAGCATTTATACAGGGAGTTGCCAGTAGAAAATGGCAACTCTCTGATTGATATCATTATGATATATTTAAGATTATGAAGAACTAAGTGTAACTTTGTTTCCAAAGGTCTCCAAACTTTACCGGTCAAGATGCCAAATGAGTGTCAATGGTGACAGAAAGATTTTGCTAACAAGCATATGATTATAGACTTTAATACTGATACTTTTTTTCTACATTATTATGACATCAACCTCGGCCTAGATGTTTCTCAATCATTTTTCTTTTGAAGTGTAGGCCTATAAAATTTGCTTGATATTGTAGTTCAACTTCAAAACAATTTATTCAATAATACAAACCCAATGCAAATCAGCTGTTAAGCTTAGCCTTAACATAATGCTATACATGTTTTAATTTTGATTTCATTTACAATTTCACAAATATTTTTACACCTTTGGATATATCAGCCCATTATTGTTTTAAATTTCTGCATTTAAACAACCTGTACAATTTTAAGGGTAATCTTTATATTGTTCCATATTGGATAAAAAGTTGTAATGTTGTGTACAATATTTAAATTCAATCCAATGGGTCATACTACAATATGTGATATAGAGACTGCCAATAGGTGTGTGTTTGCAAAAACATTTTTATTTGGAATAAAGCAAATTTCATTATCTATATACTGTACAATAATAACAAGTTTTCAACGTTGTTGCCTGCATTGAGAATTACAACAAACTATAAATTTAAAAAAAGGTTGATGGCCACTGTTATCAAAACAAACGTTGAGTATTACTTGGCGTGAAATGAATTAGGGGTAACATGTAAAAGCCACAACATAGTGCATTTGTTGTACATGATTGTTTTTTTACTGAATGTATTTTAGTTTAAAATCAGTATGTATTTTGGCAATCATGTCTGTTGTTTTGCAGAAAAAGGCCAGGCTTGAAAAATTGTTTGTGTGGAGTAACCCATCTTGTTTTAACAATGTGCATCGGTAGGTAGGCAACAATTTTTTGTAAAGGATGACCCAACCTCTACAAGAAATATGTTATGAGATCTTCACCTACATTCCGTATTTGACTGAATACAATTACTGAAGGGTAAAATTATATTGCCTATGTAATGAACATGTATGTAATGTATGTATTTACATGCTTGATTATAAACAGGGTTTTGCATATAAACTTGAGTTTTGATCATATTCTATGAAGATCATTTCAAGTACTGAAACTAAAATAAAAACAGATTAATCTTTACAGACATGAAAAGGTTTTCTGCAGATGTTCACCATGTTTAAAGAAATTTTGTTCTTTCTTAATTTGGTAATACTTTGTGAAGGAAAATTAACTTATTGAAGGTATATGTACTTTTAATCTGCTCACATGCATTATTATGCATTTCTAAGAGCTATTATTCAACACAAACAAACATAGGCTTTTGATATGAAGCTCTATATTCACACTTTACATATTACTAGCCTATACTATTTGTTCTATATTACAGTTGTATAACAGCCTAACAGGTAACTAAAGCAATACCTCATACTTGGGGTTAACTGTGATGGATAATATCTATTAGACAGCTAAAACTATTAATTAGACATCGAAAGAAAACATCCAGTAGACATCTGAATTAGATAAGAGTGACAATTCTTTCAGGTTTAAAATGATGTCAGGTAGACATCTGAGGTAAATGCACATAAGAATAGCAAATATTTGTCAGGTTTACCAATATAATGTAAGGTATACATCTAAAGTAGATGTATATATATATATACGTATATATATATATATATATATATATATATATATATATATATATATATATATATATATATATATATATATATATATATATATATATATATATATATATATATATATATATATATATATATATATATATATATATAAATATATATATATATATATATATATATATATATATATATATATATATATATATATATATATATACATATATATATATATATATATATATATATATATATATATATATATATATATATATAAATATATATATATATATATATATATATATATATATTTATATATATATATATATATATATTTTTATATATATATATATATATATATATATATATATATATATATATATATATATATATATATATAAATATATATATATATATATATATATATGTATGTATATACGTATATATATATATATATATATATATATATATATATATATATATATATATATATAAATATATATATATATGTATATATATATATATATATATATATATATATATATATATATATATATATATATATATATATATATATATATATATATATATATATATATATATATATATATATATATATATATATATATATATATATATATATATATATATATATATATATATATATATATATATATATATATATATATATATATATATATATATATATATATGTATATATATATATATATATATATATATATATATATATATATATATATATATATATATATATATATATATATATATATATATATATATATATATATATATATATATATATATATATATATATATATATATATATATATATATATATATATATATATATATATATATATATATATATAATAATATATGATAATAGTGACAAATAGTTGTCAGGTTTGACCACCATATTTTAGTATGTTAGTATGTGAAGAGGAATATATTAAGCATAATTCAATTTGTATCTCTTTACCTCATTGGCAGCTTAAAGCCATATGGGTGTATAGGAAAAATAACTAAATTATTTAAAATATAAACCATTATAATAGCAAAACAATTCATCAAATTCGGTTAAACATTGGCTAAATCTCAGCCTCTGTTTGCATAATTTATGCAAATTTTGTGATAAAGACCTACTACAGGCCAGGACGACCTTGACGTGTTCTTTAGTAAATCCTTTGTTACTTAAATGTTTTCTATAATTCATTGAAGTGGTGCTTAAAATTTTTACCTCGTGAAAATTTGAGTATAATATTTTTGTGCTAAGAACTAAGAATACTAGCCTAGGACATGCAGTGCAGTGATGATTAAGAGATAAAAGCTTCTTTTTTTTTTGCGAGAGAAAGTGGGATAAATAATACTAGGTCAAATAAATTTTCACCCTGTTCTGATTGAAATGTGAACGGTTTTAATGGTTTTAAGATTTAACAAACAGTCGTAGAATACGAGGTAAACAAATCATAAAGCAAAATTAAAAATTATAAAGAAAAAGAAAATGCCTTAGGCCTAGCTGCATTTACTTCGGAGCCCACTATTCGACTATGCTACTGATACAGTTATAGGCCTAACGTTATACTAAGGTTACTAGCGTTAGGCATAGGCCTATGACCTTGTTAATTTCCTGGACAGACTTACCCAGATAGGCCTACATCTAGGATTAAAAACTTTCATTTAACCATTTAATCAATAATTATAGAAAAATAACCGACGTCAATGAGGTTTCACTGCGACTGATGACTGATTTGGAATGGTTTTCCTGAGTGGGTAGCAAGTTAGCTCCAATTCTGTCCACAATTTCAAGGTCAACATTGATAAGTTCTTTACTAACTCTGGGCGTCTTTTATTTATTTTTTATTTTTTATTTTTTTGTGGTGGTAGTGGTGTTAGTTAGGGCTTTTTATGGGGTGACTAACATCTTAGCCCGTAATCTTTTTATGTTATGTTATGAATTATGTCAGAGCCGTAACTAACGTCCGTGCCAAAAAAACAATTCACATTCACTCAATTGTATAAATCATTGGTCACTACAATTTTGCGCATTAATTTCTGATCAAATTAAAGTGTTTTGTTGGAATTTATTCATTAAATAAGCCAAAATGAAACATTTTACGTGTATTTCGTGATCAATCCAAGTAATTTTCGAGTAGAACTTGTTACATACGCATTGTATCTTCCCGTAATGCGCGTTCTAGTCTCGAACAAATACACCTTAAATTGAGTTAAAACATAAAGGGCATTAAATGAAAAATTATATCGGGGAAAATAATGCAAATTAAAATCAACAAGTATACAATTTTAGACTCATATACCAATTTTTACGAAATCAATAATTCACTTAAATGTATACCATGCTTTTCAAATGTTGTACGAAAAAAGCACGCTAGAACAAGTATGGCGTCCATAAACGCATCACGTTTTCCCCACACTGTATGTACAGGAAGTTTTGTCTCTCGGCCTTCGGCCTATACGTAGTATAGGCGAATGACATCACGCTCACTGATGGATGTATCTAATTAGATGAAAAGTTGTCGAACAAGAGCGACGGTGAAGTCAACATGCGTATATCATTAAATCAGACACTGCGCGCATTTAACTGAAGAATATTATCAAAATAGCAGTGCCAGCGATCTAGGGTAATACGCTCTAATTGTGTACGCGTTTCCTACAGTAAGGGATTTCCGAAGTAATCAGAATGTTATTTCTTCCGTAATTTTTTTTTTACGTACAAAGTGTTTATCATTTCATTTGTAACTTAGTTTGAAAAATACCTTAAAGTTTGAAGACACCAATGAAGTCAAAATCATAGCACGTAAGTAGTTTTGTCAGTTTTGAGAAGGGTTCTCATTTTGGATTATGTTATTTGTTGTTGTCTGAGTGGTTTTCAACGTAGCTAGGTATTGTGCGTTGTCTCACTAACTGTGCAAGTGGTACGTGTTTATCTCACCGTCTATAAATGACCATGCGGTGATTTTTGCATGCAAGCGTAGCAATATCCTTGGAGAAAATGAAGAAGAAGAAAAACGTTGCCACAATTGGATTGGAATTTGGAAGAAATTTTAAGTGGTTTTCATATGTATATACTGAAACCAGTTTCGCGAATAAAGATTCTAAGCAAGATTATTGGTTGCAACACAAGTTATAGGGAAGAGATATGCCTGTTTTAATGAATTTTGAACTTTACACGCTACTCTTTAGACTTTATATGATAGAATGAAATGTTAAATAAAACACAGAGACGAATCGCAACTCCACGCCCCCATAATAATTTTGGGTTCAATATGTTTTGGAAGTTTGCTTTGTGATTTAATCATCATGAAATGTTTCTTCCTTGCTTGATGACGGTCTCAAACTGGCTCACCAGCCGCAATTTTTTTCTAGACTAGATAAGTAATGACAAATTGATTGGCCAATCAGTTTCTAGTATTACTCGACTTTGTTGCTATGATGGTGTTATGAATATTCATTAAGTTTTGGTGCTTGGCTACAACTACACTGCGCATGCTCCGTACTGATTTGACGCTCTTAATACACAGTTCAGATCTGCGTAAAAGCTGGAAAGTATTCTCTTGTAATACAGTTTTTGAAAAGCTTAAAGAAATATTCCCGTTTTTTTGTAATATTTTCATCTTTTTTTTTGGTAATATTCCCATGTTTTTTTTGTAATATTCCATGTTTTTTGTAATATTCCCATGGTTTCTTGAATTTTTTTATTTAAAAGAACATAATACTTTTATAGCCAAGCTGCTACAAACATCAGGTTGATATCATATTCCGTTCAGGAGTTATGAATTTTAAACATTTCCCAATTGCTTTAAAAGTTTCTGTACAGTATGATTAATTCGTGTTTGATGACGTCATAAAAACAATCCCATTGCAAATGTTTATGTATTTCTTTGAACGTTAATTGGTTGTTTCTGTATGATTAGAAACAATTTTCCAAAAGTCATTGAAGTAGGGTATATTTGGCAATGTATATAAATATCTAATTTTCATTAATTTATTTTTCTAGCAGGTTTTACTAATAAATAAGGATGATAGATTTTAAGAAAATACATTAAACTTTGTGGGAGAATGTGTTGCTGTGATGTCATACTGAGCCTTTTCCTATTCGTTTATTGGCATTTTTGTAAACCTTAAAATTTGAATATCTTCTGGTGAAATAACATAAAACATAATTTTTGTACTAATTTGTTTCTAAAAAATTTCTCTTTTTTGTGAAAGATTACGAAAAACATGGGAATATTCCTTTAAGTGTTAAGTTTGAGGTCATTGGGTATGTGTATACGTGTAAAAGTGTTTTTTCGCGGAAACACATGGAAAATACGTTATTGTTGCTTACTAACGTATCGCTACAGATAACTTGACAGACTATATAATTTTTGGTGTTTGCCTGAAATCAATATTCTATACTAAACTGCCTAAGAATAAAAACAATTTTGTACGAGGCGTGGTGAAACTAAAGGGGCAATTGAGGGATTGTTTAACAAATTTAAGATAATTGGTTCAAAATTGAAGATATTTGGGTTGAAAAGTAAAGTTTTTGGTCCACAATTGAACATTTTGACCCAAAATTGGAGATTTGTTGTCATATAAGTAGAAACGATGATGGGGGAGGTGGCAGGGGAACGTTCTCCCAATGTTGCAGTGACCTCCGTGGAACCTCAAACTAAGTCAATTTGTTTATCATTGAACTTGTTGTAGCATATCTTTGTGCCCCCTCCCCACTAATAAAGAATATGTTCCTATGCCTGGATCAACCTTTAAGGTGTACTTGGTCCAAAAATGAGGATGTTTGGTGTTATTTGGAAGAAAGAAGTTATTTCTCAACGATAATCCAATCGATACAAATAAATATGTCAACATCTCTGTTATCTATGAGTCATTTGATATTTCACTTAAGTGTACTTATGGCTTTGGCAAGAACAACTTTATTGGGTATCAGGAGTGTAGCCAGCCTTTCGGATTGCGGAGGGGGGTCGCCGAGAGAAATAGTTGGACCATTAAGCATATTTTCTGAAATTGTTTACTTCCTTTTTTTTAATATTTTTTTTTTTTGGGGGGGGTCGTACGACCCTGTCTACCTCCCTCAGCTACACCCATGGGTACAGCAAACACGATACGGAGGCTATAAACCCCAAATTTCTCCCACTTAGACACGCCACTGTGTGAGGGAACCTGACTTTAAGTTCCATTGACCCCAGTTTCTTTCATAACTAAAAGTGAACTCCCCGGCCTGCTTTTTTGGAAATGGTTGTCATTACACGAACCCAGTAGATAGATCCAGAAAGAGGCAGGGATTGTTGACCAAAAGGGGTATTGATAAAATATCAAGGGCACTATGAGGGCAGGTTTGAGGGCTCTTGAAATGTATATAAGAGAGTTATCAATACAACAAGTAGTGTCTCTTCACCAAAAACTGAGGTTAATAGAAAATAAGTTTTATAATGATCAAAGAAAGACAAAACAGCCAATAAAGGGCAGTTCATATTATTTATTTCAGTACTTCAAGATGCTCGATGAATCAAAGAACAGAACCATAAAACCAGAATACTGAGACAATGGAAAACTTAAGTGTCATTCTGAAGAAATGAACGTGACTCACACTTATCAAAGCTAACTTGAGAAGACTCCTTCATCAATCTTAATTGATGCATTTCACTAATAAATTGAGTAAAACCTTAGATGATTTGCAATAAATTACATTGTAATAATTTGTCAACTTATCATCTTTCTGGATTCTAAAAAATTCAATTTGGTTTATCAGACCATTTTTCTATAACCGTATCTAAAAGCAATAAGGGGCGTGTCTACCCTGATGATTCTTTAGTTTAATAACATTTCTTTTGACTTTTTGCAGAAAATTTGAAATTGTTCTTTGACTCATACTCTAACACTGTGCTAAGTCTTTTTCCTAGCCTAATTATGAAATCTGGTACATTTTGTTACTTTAACTCATCATTTTAACCTTCAAATACATTAAAAATAACTAAGAATTTTAGATAAATATTCAAGCAGAAAAAAAAAATTCTTTGAAAAAGAAACTTTTTTTGAAAACAAAATCTTTTGATATTATCAAAGGTACTTAAAAATATCATCTGAAAACATTTTTTTTTGCTTGTTCTCACAAACTTTTTCTTGAAATTTGTCAAATTGACTTTTCTAAATTTAGATCAATATTTCACTCACACCATGCAGGAGTGATAGCAAAACATAAAACATTCTTTCAAATGTTGATTTTATCAAAAAAGCACTCAGTTGAGATGTGAGGGCGTATTAAAGGTAGCACTAGTCGGGTGCTCTGTTTTGCAAATTTCACAGATATACTATCCACAACAGATCAATCAAGTTCACGCCTCCATAACCCACAGACGATGTGGGGTAAAGCAATAACGTAACTAAGAGGGGGCAGGGAC
>JAIGNY010001464.1:200000-217500 GCA_020152595.1 Chiridota heheva | reverse complement strand
TGTAAGAGCAACATTATTCAATTGTTTTGTCAAAACTCTCATCAAAACTAATTGGAAATCATGACTTATGGACAAAAGATTTACAACTAGTGTTATTGTCTTAAATCAGTCTGAGAGCAACCTTTTATATTAGACATAACTCAAATCCAAGTTGTGTTTCTTTCTTTTTTTGGTGACGGAAGTCGCCTTAACATCTTAAGCGACATTGCCCACAATGCAACACGCGTTATTTTTCTTTTACTTTATTCTTACTATTATTTGAACTTCAAATGGTTGCAGAATACTTTACACTGGATTTTGTGTGCAGGCCCCACTTTTGATCGTAGACGCAGTGCCCTCTGAATCATATTTCATGCATCATCTAATGCCTCTGAGTCATCTTTGGAAACGATAAAGCCATTTCTTCATCCTTGGATACAGTGCATTATTCTAACTGTAAGAGGTTGTCTCCCTTCCCCCTCCCCCCCTCCCCGTCAGGGCCCCCACACACATACACACACATTTGAGAAGCTTCCTACACCCCTGTCCACTAATTTGTTACGCTCTTTTTATGTCTGACTTTAAACAAAAACCGTCCGTCGCCTTACGTTCGGGTGTGTAACGGTGGGTGGGTGGTGGGGAGGGGTGGGGAAGGGATGGGGTGGGGGGAGGGGGGTAGAAAGTGCCCTTTTGAAATCTAAAATATAATAAGCACCCAGAATTTCAACATTTGTTGCCCTTTTATACGATAAAACGAACCCCACTCCCCTCCCCTTTTAATTTCCTCAACCCCCTTTTGTTGAGAGAGTGTCCTTTTGAAATCTAAAAAAGGATAAAGCACCCGGAAATTCAAGATTTTTTCCTTTTATACGAAAAACGAGCCCCCTTCAAATTCCTGGATACGGGCGCTGTATACTAACCTGTTCACAATCGTAATTACTAGTTGCGTTTGTAAAAGGGTAAGTTTCACATGTTTACTTAATTGAAAGTTCAACTTAATGTATATGAGAGCGACATAAACGGATGTCGAATAACGTGTGGCAATTACTTGATCGACCCCGTTGGGTTTCACATGTATTTGAAATATAAAGATTTTCGAAAGTAGATTATTTTCGAGCCAATAACTAAGTATCACACAATCTACAGACATTAAGTTCCTGTTTGTTGTTCGAAATACGTTTTGTAGGCTTACCAATTTTCTGCGGCTACTCTTACCCATTTGCTGCAGCCTGCAGGACTGAGTGGAAACATTGTGTGGAGGCCTTATGTGCCACTTGGCAGAAGCAGTTAGGTAAGGTAAGACTCCTACCCATTGCATCAAACGATGGAACACTACAAAGTATGAGAATATTAAATTAAAAACCTTAACTGCCTGAACGTGTCATTTAAATGGCCAGGGCGGGTGTTAAAGGGGCGCTATCGTCTTAAAACAAATCGCAATGACGTCAGTAAGTACATGGCATGTACTTTTTTGGAACAGAGCAGTACAAATTCGTCTAGTCATGGAGCTATAAACTGAAATTACCTCAGTTAATAGCTTCATGGTTTAATTCAAATGAGAGAAAAACCACAGAAAAAACTCGTTACGTTTGGCCTGTTGGCACAAAAGCAATTTGCACGAAGGCCATCGACTTATCCATTCGGCCACAACAACGATTAATTTAGGGGTTGCTGTATTAATATATTGTCACAAGGGAATATGATCGAAAGAAGAGTGTTAGCATTTGAACCAATCAAAACATTAGTGCAGGATGTCCTTATGGCGACATTGCACCACTTAATTTTTAAACACTCCAGTTTTTGAATAAGCTTGGACTATCAACTCATGACCATAACGAACGAACGTACCTTTTAGGCGTTTTTGGCAGGCCCCGCATATCTCATATATCAGCTTTTTCTCAGAGAGAGGGAGCCGAGGAGGAGGAGGAAGAAGAGTGTGGCAGCGCGGGGATTTTGATACCGGGGGCAAGAGAGGGGAAGGGGAAGCAACTGACTATAGATCGCACAAACTATGTCGTCTGTACAAAATATTATGGTGGAAAATAGATCTCGTGGGGGGAGGGGGGGGGGGGGTAATTCCCCCTTGCCCCCGTGTAGCACCGCCACTTTCGAGCATGGATGAATTCTCCTCTCAACATCACTATGTTAAGGAAAATATAAAACAGGCTTACGAATTCAAAAACATGCAAACTGCTGAATTTTATAGCATTATGTTGTATTATTACCCCCAACCCAAACACACACACACACCAACACACACACACACACGCCACACAATTGTTCTCAATTGCTCGACCTCTAGTTGTTTGTGATTGGACAAAAACGAGAAATGACATCAAGGTAGTCTGGTAGGATTAGTAGGAATCCATGACATTTGTCGGGCCAATGATTATCATTATCATTTACTTCAGAAATTTCAAAAGAGCTGATTATATATCTTTTTGACTATAATGACAACTGGTCTGTCCTGACAAAGTCACAGTACCTATAATAGAAAACAAACATTCATCATACCTCTGATTGCTGATAGCGTGTGTTTATTGTAGCCTACATGTATGAGGGGCCACATAATTGGGTTGTCTCCATTGTATTCCCATGTTTTCGTTAAATTTCAAGCAAGGGAGAACCCATCTTCGTGTGGGTGGGGAGGCACGACCCCCCCCCCCTCCCTCTTCTCCCCCCACATTACTGGTTCTCGCTAAACAGGCTGGGAAGAAATGTTCCCAAGTAAGGTTTTTGTATATTTTTTTTTAGGGTTTGAAATATGAGCAGAACCAGTCGTGTGCACAGGGTCGTTTCGTTTTATCTATGTTGCTTTCAATGAGTGTTTCCAAACAAGATTTAACAAACAATAGTAAGTGCCCATAATAACAATGCAATAGCTTACTTACTATGTGCAACCCTCAACAATTCCTGTCGCCATGGTCAACATACCGATGAAAACTTCAATCATGGCGACCAAAGAATTGGAAAACTTCTTAAACAAATATGTTTTGAGCTGAGATTTAAACGTATTCAAGAATTTAATGTCTTTCATGGATTTCGCAATATCATTCCATTTTCTGGCGGCTGCCACTGTGAAAGACCTGTAACCAAAAGATTTTAGTCTCTACTTTGGTATATCCAGCAATTGCTTGACACTAGACTTGAGATACCTTTTTGGCTGATAGATGGACAGAAGCTCACAGAGGTATTCTGGTGCTGATCTGTCTATACACTGGTAGGCTAAACACAATGTTTTATACTCGATTCTAGCTTCAACTGGTAGCCAGTGCAAAAGCGTTAACGCGGCTGTAATACTGTCACGTTTTGATGTTTTAGTGACAATACGTGCAGCTTTGTTTTGTATCCTCTGCAATCGTTTGATGTTCTCATGTGACGCACCAACAAGCAGACTGTTGCAATAATCATGACGTAGCAGGATTAATGACCTTGCCAATGCTGAAGCCGTCTCTTGAGTCAGAAAGTGTCTGACGCTGCCAATATTGTGCAAGTGGTAGTTGCAGATCCTGCAAAGCTCTGTGATATGCTTCTCGATGGTCAGTTCCGGTCGAAGAAAAACACTAAGATTTTTCACTGATTTAGAGAATGGGATTGAGGTCAGACAAACCGAGAAATGACTGATGCCTGTGTTGAACAGTCTGGACTTTGGTCCTACAAGCATAGCTTCTGTCTCGCACTCGTTAAGTTTGAGCGTGTTGTTCGTCATCCAAGACATTATGCTTGTTGTACATAGTTCAAGTTTGCTAAGTGCCACAATTCCACTTTCTGCGGGGTGAAAACTATCTATCAGCTGTGTATCATCAGCATAGAGGTGATGAAGAACGTCATGACTGTTTATAAGTCTATCAAGTGGCTTTGTATAGAAGGTGAATAACACAGGACCTAAAACAGATCCTTGTGGTACAACACATGTTAGATTAATTTGATTAGACTGTGACACATTTATGATAACAGACTGGTGTCTGTCTGATATATACGATGAAAGCCAAGAAAAGATTTTGTTACTGAACCCGTATTCATGGGCTATTCGTTGTTTCAGAAGTTCGTGATCGATCGTGTCGAAAGCAGCAGAGAGGTCGAGGAGTACCAAGATTCTAAGTTTTCCATCATTTACTGCCATTTGCAAGTCGTTCACAACACGCACCAAAGCGGTTCCAGTACTATGGGCACTCTTATAGGCAAATTGAAATTTTGCCGAAAGATTGTGGTTATGAATATAATTTACCAGTTGCTTGTTTACTGCCTTTTCCAAGATCTTTGACAGCAATGGGAAATTTGACACTGGACGGTAGTTTATGAGTTGATTTTTGTCCAAGTTCTGCTTTTTAATTTGAGGTTTCACTACCGCATTCTTGAAATCTTTAGGTACAATTCCTGTGTCCAGGCTAATACTTATCATTTTTGTGATGACAGGCAGGAAAACATCTGACAGGCAGGAGAACATCACAAAACTGCAACAACAATTTAGTTGGAATAGGATCCAACTCACATGTTGTAAGCTTTGAATCCATCATCAGTTTCAGTAATTGTGCTTTAGACATTGGTTCAAACTCAGTTAGGTGTTCACCACTGAATGATGACATCATTTGGCAAGATCTTTGGTCAAGTTGATCAAGTTGAGGGCGACTATCGTCAGAGATGAGTGCTTTCCTTATGTTTTCAATTTTGCTTGAGAAGTATTGGTTAAAAGATTCTGCTAATATTTCATCATTTGCTGCTGTAGGAAGTATCTTCTCTTCAGTTTTGCCTAATAGCTTAAACATTTGTGTCCAAAGTTCTTTGTGGTTGTTTATTTTTGAAAGTATTGCTTCTTAGTAATATTTTGCCTTGACCTGCTTAATTTCATTCTGAAAATCCTTTCTTGCTTGTTTGTAAATTTGACGATGGACCTGAAGGCCTGAAATCCTCCATTTTTGCTCTGTCTTTCTCCTCAGTAATTTAAACTTTTGTATGTCATCATTATACCAGGGTGAATTAGGTTTGACATGTATATGCCTTTCAACTGATGGGGCATGCTTGTCAAGTAGTCCCGTTAAAGTGGCGTGGCATAACTCAGTGAGATAATCAAGTATAGATGGAGGGTTCTTTAAAAGTTCAGATTCCAATATGTCATTTCTAAATTTATCTTGCGATATGCCTTTGATATTACGACATATCACTGTTGGCATTAGTGGTAAAGGTCTGGCAAGATTTAACGTAAAAGTTATCCAGAAATAATCAGACATCTGACAATCCTCAATCTTTACGTTACCTTAAAAGGAATCACTTGCTCTAGTTATGATCTAATCCAATGTATGACCTTCCTGATGTGTAACCTGGTTTACACGTTGTACAAGCCTATTCGCTAGCAGAGACTTTAAGCACTTCTTGACTTCAGGTTTTCCTTGATTATCAAAATGAGTATTAAAATCACCAAGTATCATTATCGGACCCTTTTTGGTGCTAAAAGTCTCAAGTAATACTAAAAAATCGTCCAAAAATTGCGATGTTGAAAGGCCATTTGATTTTGATGCAGATAATTTGTCTAATTGTTGCACTATAAAATAACATTTCTGCTAGAATCGTTCATCTGTCTACTGCATCAAGCGCATTTTAAGTAACCACCATGGAATTGGAATTTTGCGACAAAAGTAGAAGCAACTTTTATGAGTATTAGGAGAATATGAAAATGATCAACCAATGTTGCCTTTTTTTTCCGTATTTTTGCTCCACAAAACGTAATATTGGGAATGGGAATAAAAGCAATGGTGGTCAGTCTTTCATTTCATCGCTTGATTCCACTAAAACCGTTCGATAATGTTGTCCTTGATTTGAAATGGCAGTTGAGATCATCCACCTTTATGCTTATTCCCTAAATTCATGGGTAGTGGAGCAGTATTTCAAGCACATTAGAAATGAATGATCTAAAAGACGGAAATATAAAGTCAAGGAATTAGTAAATAATTCATCTCTTCGGTTTCTTTCTAGCTGAATACAAAATTGTAAGTAGTAAAATTCGCTGAACTGGTACTGGTAGGTTAGCATGTAGTATGTTTGTTGTACGTGTGATGTGACTGAGCTGTGTGAAGACGCGTGAAACGCAACGACGCCACTCCCCTACAAAATGGAGATCAGTTGACTTAGAGTCACGTGATGAAATCCCTTTGTAGAAATACTCACTTCAAAGTAGAATTAATGGTTGGTGGGGCAATTATTTTGGTAAAATGTTATTTTAGATAACACAAATTCTCTTTTACATCCTCTGAATACATCTCACATTCACCATAAACAGTAACAGTAAGCATGCCGACGGGATCCGGCGATTAGCGATCCGGCGACAAGTGGTGGCACCCAGCGGCTAAGCACATTCGGCGGCATGCCACTGCCGGACCGCCATCGGTTCACTGGCCGGTATCCGGCAGCAAATCGGCGGCACACCACTACCGGTCCCCGGTTTCCAATCCAGCCAAAAATCCGGTGGTCGGATGTTGGTTGCCGCCCTCGGTCCGCCAGCACCTTCTTGTATATTGCAGTACACTGCATCATTGCTTTGACACACTTGCATCTGGTATGGTATCGTTGGTGGTTAAGCAGCTAGGAGATCATGACAGGAAATGACTTGCTACTGGCAGGGTTAACCACAATGGGCTACAGCCATTTTAACATTGGTCTTCATATCCCCATTCTTTGGACAAAGCAAAATCTGGTGCTCATAGAAGAACTTGACCCCAACAATGACCTGCTTGATGTGCAGTTTTCCTGATGTGCTGATTAAGAGCTGCTTTGATTGGAGGAGGAAGTCCCAGACCTGCTCTTTTATGTGAAAAGCTGCAAGCAAGCTTCATCTTCACTTGTGTTCGGCTTGTTCGGTTATATAACAACGTAATATCAACTGACATTGCAGCCAACACCAAACTTACCTACCAGCCGACCGTACCGCCACAATAGTCAGCCAACGTTGCGATCAACACCGCCAGCCCACAGAATACGGGTCGCATGTTTGTCTTCCTTGATGATAATTGATCATGTTATCCTTTTCTCTTATATACAACATAGTTAAAAACTTCAACAACAATATACCCTTCACCACGAAAAACCAAAAAGTGTTTTTACAACTTTGTCATGCCTCCTCACGTGTGACCTTCATGACCAGAAGCGCATATCTCTTCCGCATGTATCGTCATACAACTATTCATGACACATTCAAGTTCAAAGTCGTCGCTACGGGCCACACGACCGAGCTTGATCAACTATGGCAATAACTTCAGTTGCCAAACACCAGACCAGGTTCCAAGTGACAGTGATTGCCACTACCACAACCAATTGCGACTAACAAGAGCCTTCAGTCCAGTCTTAAGTCTAAGGACACACTATCAATCCCCCTCCCCTCTTCGAATCCGTTCACCACGATTTTAACATAGCTCATCGTCAACTCTGATTGTCTAATATGAAGGATTTATTGGGATTCTTAGCCCGACATGTTACTTCTATCATATTTTGTTTTGTTTTTTTTTTTTTGGGGAGGAGGGGGAGGCTACGCGACCTGTGGTACCTCGCTTGAAACCTCTGGTGCCTTAACCGCCCTCCGTTGCCTCCCTTCTCTAGTATCAATTAGGCACCATGAATTATGTATATCTGGATCATTCATAAAGAGAACTGTATTTAAAGTTTCGGCTTTCATTGATTATACACTAGAACTAGCTCAAAGTTGAATTTTTTTGAGTGGGGCCTCACTTCATACCACCCCCTCCCCTCTCTGATGGGACCATCCCTGTGCACCATACAAGCAACGTGAATGTATAATTCTGGGTCATTTTATGGAAAACTGCATTTCAGAATCCATGTGTGCTGTAGTATCATTTAGGCATCATGAATATATAATTCTGGGTGACGTAATTCATATGTTAATCTGTTTTGGCATTCATCGGTAATATGCTAGAATTACGTCAAATTTTCAAAAATGGTATTCAACACATAAAACATTAGTTTATTATAACACTTGCCATGACAACCTCTAGTTGATCAAATTCATGACTTTTTGTCTTAAGATGAATGCAAAAGCATTGGTCAAGTGTAAGAGGTCAAATATTGTCTCCCTCGTGAAAAATCTTGGATCCGTTACTGGTTATATATGAGAAAGTTAACCAAATGATGAAAAATGGTTGCCATGGCAACCAAAAGTTAAATTTTTGGTGGCTCCACATCTAAAATTTATTCTTAAGGCATAACCAACAACTGTGCCAAATTTCACACTTTTATCAAAAAGTGAACGATTTTCAACCAAATCCGCTGGACTACATCGAACCACACCCCCAAAATCCCTCCTCACCTATCTTACTCATCCACCAACCCATTAAAGTTTGAAACACATGTAACCTGTATACAAAACTTAAATAACAGAGAAAATATCAGGGTGGTAAAATAAAACTATAGTAATTGGGTCAATTAGGTAGCACAGCGACATACCTGCGTACAGTCAATACAAAATAATCACAGTGTTTACAATCAGGTTAATAGACCATTTCAACAGTTCAAGACAATTTTATTCAAATGTGAATTGTCAAGTTTTGTCGAACAATGAACTGCTGGGAGAATTTGATCTTCGTTAACCAAGCATCCGCTGTCGTTGCTGGAGGAAAAGTTGCCAACAACATTCGCGCGCGTATTATACCTTTATGTATAACTCACGTATCTTTCCTTACGTTTGACCCCATACACTGCGTGCAGACCGCCACGATTCGCAGTAGTTTATTTAGGGGATGAATGCGAGGGTGGCCGGTCTCAAATGGCATTTTGAGACCAAGGATGACGTCATCGTAGGGTTTGAGCGGACCTCGGCGAGACCTTGCTTTTATCCCCATTCATAAGTATTTCATTTTGTAGGTGAAAATATATCTTTAAAAAGGGACAATTATTTTGATCATTTTTCATATTCTTCTAACACTCATAGTGACGTCATTTAGTTAAAAGGTTCTTCAATTTTTGTTGCAACTACCAGCTCGTAAACTGATCATCTGTTCGTACGATACCACCGATCACATGTGATTGAGCTCGATAAGTAACTCGCCAAAATTAATGAAGGAAACATCAACAACACATTTTTACTTAGTTTAGTTTAGTTTTTTCTTACTATGTCGACCCCTTCCGGGGTATGAGAGATACAAAACAAACAGATTAAAATGATGGTACAAAATTAACATGAATACCTAAAAGTAAGACTATACGCAAAAGTTAAAAGTAGAACAGTTAAAAAAGAATTTATACTGGATAATATATACAATATGTACAGTTATGATGAATGGAATGATCTGGCATGTTACTACTTAGAAAGGTAACAAGTTAATTGAAGTAAAAAGCTGCGAGGAATGAAGTCAATGGACGGATACAAATCACAAAAAGTTCCCATAATTACTTTAATAAATTTGCATAGCTTTGAGAGCACACAGTTATCAGATGAGCTAAATAATTCAGAAATTTTAATTGTGTGCGGACATTTGTAAATGTAACTCTTAAGATATTTGGTTCTTTCAGTCTTGAATTAATTACAGACAAACAAGTAATGGAGTTCATCACCTAATATATCATTTTGACATAGGTTACATGTTTTATCATTGTCGCCAAGGTGGAATTTGTTTTGGTTAATTGGCAATTTAACATTTCTAAATCTGAATTTCATAATAGATAATCTGTCATTGTGATTTAAGTGTAGTAGATAACGTTCAAAATTTAAATTTTGTTTGAAAAATCTGTAATTGTAACAAAGGCTATTGCTGTTCACATCACTTGACGAGTTCTGAAGATCCATATCCTGTAGGCGACGACTAAGGGTGTTTCTTAACCAATTTAAATTGTGATTACCCTGTACCTGCCAAATGAAACTTAAGCCAGAGCGATCTAAAATGCCTTTAACTTTGCACATCTACAATGATTCATAATCGTTTGTTAAAGATTCAGCCATGGTTTTCATTCAACAGTAAAGCGTATACGAACATTTATATTGGATGCCAGTAACAAGTTTACTCCAGAAGTTAATTAGTCTTTTTTTCAACAGTGCTATTTAATTTGTATTTACCAATCTCACCTTATTAACCTTAAGAAGCCTTCTTAGAAAGTTCTTATAAAAAACTTCAACATGACCAATTTTCTCAATGCCCCATACCTCACAACTATAAAGGAGGATAGGTAGGACAAGCGTATCAAAAAGATCGCATGTAACATCAATGGGAAGATGTAGTTAAGCTGCTTTGGATAGGAGGGCAAACATAGCGTGTCTTGCTTGGGACACTTGTTTGCTGATAGCTTCTTTTTTAAAATTGCCATTAAAATGAAAAACAACTCCCAAATAGGTAAAGTAATCACACATCAATTTTGTCACTACCAAAGCTGAATGAAAGTTTGGTTTTTTTTCTTTCTTTTTTAGCTCCCGAAAGAAAAAAATAACTATTTTTGTTTTACTAGGATTGACAGACAGGTATCAAGATTTACAATAATCATGCATAGCATTAAGTACATTCTGCACATCAGTTTCGCTTTCAGATAAAATAACTGTCATCAGCATAAAGCAGAACATACAGTCTTAACCACATCTCAGTATCATCAGTACTCAAATGCTTAATCGTTTCAGAATTAATCAAGTTTAACCCGGTGACATTACTTTTCCTCATGGATGATTCTAAATCATCGAGGAAAATTGAAAATAATAAAGGAGATAAATGTTCTTCTTGACGGACACCTATATTGCAACTGAAATAGGAAGATAATGAATTGTTGTATTTAATACAAAGATTTAGCTTCAAAATACAGATTATAAATGACAGTAACAATTTTACCATGTATACCGTTGGTAATTAGTTTTGACCAGAGTGCTGATCTGTTAATCATATCAAAGGCTTTTCTGTAGTCTATGAAGGCACAGTATAATTTCTTTCTTTGATTGAGACAGATATCAATAATACAATGGAGTGTAAAAATATGGTCTATTGTTGAAACATTTTCCCGAAAATCTGCTTGATTTTCACACATGGTACCGGTTTGACACATGGTTCCGGTACTATCTAAGAACCTTGTTAACTTATAATTTAATATAGCAGTGAAAAGTTTACCGATACAGCTCAACAATGTCAGTCCGGTAGCATGCTTATTAATGGGAACATAAAATGTTCCTATTTATGGAAACATTTTGCTACATGGAAACAGCCATTTTGTGATATTTCCAATGATCCTTTGCTATCCTAACGTTAAAGCCCTTATGCAAAGTTACAATTTTCAAATTTGAAATACGTCTGGGAACAAATATCTTTGCTAGGGGAAACTTAAAACTTATGAAAATACCTTTATTACTGACATGGCTACAACTTTTCCACTCCCATTTGATATGTTCACCACCCCGTTTTCGAAGTATTAGATAAAATAGACAATAGAGCTATGCTTTTAGGTGCGAAACGGCCATTTTGAAAATTCAAATATTTTTCAACACAATGATTTTTAATATTTCAAGTACACAAATTAGAAACTATGACATTTTATCGCAACATCTGAACAATATGGCTGCATGACTTCAATATTCTCGTGTGTTATAAATGTTCCTATTAATAGGCATGCTTCTGGACTGAATGTGATACCACAATAGTTATTGGGATCAGCAGGAGATCCCTTCTTTTTGTAGATCGGAATAAAATATCCTAGACTCCACTTCTTTGGAATAATACCAGTATCCAAAACAATATTAAAAAGACTGGTGATTAGGGTAATAACTGAATCGGGACAATTCTTAAGAAAATAATCGATTATCATATCAGGACCACGAGCTTTGTTATTCTTGAGTTTTCTTCTAACTTTGCAGACCTCATCTAAAGTGATGCGGTTATTGATATATTCATTGATTGAGTGACTTATTTGTCTTGGATCAAAAGAAACGTCAAGATCAGTATTTTCAACGGTAGAACTGTATTTTACATCTGAACCTAAACTGCTAAAATGATCATTTTTTTTGTTTATTTCAAGTGTATTAGTTATATTTATAAGTTATTTCAGTTTCTTTGTTATCAGCTTTGTTAATAATGTTCCAGAATCCTTTAGAATCAGTAGTTTTTAGATTTCAAAGTTTGGAAGACAAATTAGTTTGGTAATCTTTCTTGGTTTGTTTAATAAACTCTTTTTTAAATTGGAAGCTTTAGATTTGAGCTCAGATTGTGCTTCACTAGATTTATATTTTCTCAGCTTGTTTTTCAATTTCATATATTCAGACCGTTTTTGTGCACACATATTGTTGAACCATGGTTCAGAAATTGAGTTTTTGTCTGCACTTTTTTTCTTAAATCCTTTATTTTTGTTATCAATTACTTTCAAAACACCAATTTCCATGGCAGGTGAAATAAATGATTGGCAAATTTCATCACATATATCATCTTACTGCTCCTGACAAATATCATCAGTAATCATGTTATCAATCTTCACTTTAATGTTCTGGAAATGTTTAGTATCAACATTTTCACGATAAGATTCAACTTTATTTGAGCACCAATAGGATTTAATGTAACACGAATCAGTACAATGGGCGGCATCATTAGTAATACCAGAGAGTTTGTGTGGAAGCTCTTTGGTAATACTACTATTTTTACACAAAAAAAATGTTTCTTTTGACTATCATTTTCACAAATATTAGCAGTAAGTTTCAAGTAAATAACTTTGTGTTTGTCAGATATACATGTATCCAGATCGTAAATTACAAAATCCATAATCAATGGAAGCAAGCAATGTGATCAAATAATATAATCAATGACACTCTTTCCAGATGGGCTGACACATGTAAGGGCACCTGTGTCACAATCACCAACCCCACCATTAAGAATGCAAAGACCACAATTTTACACATATCAATTACTTGAGAACCATTATTATTAATTTCTGAATCACAGTTTGATCTTGATTTATTACAGACAATATGGTGAAGATCTGAAAATGAGTTCATAATAGTGCAATCAAGAAAAGACAGGTCAAGGTTGTTTACTTCAGTTTCCATGGTAATGAAATCTTTCAAGGTACTTGTTCTTGCTTTGAAATCACCAGCCAGGCAGATAGGAACATCGTAATTGATAATCAAGGATGAAATGTCAGTCCTAAATTGGTCCTTCTCATAATAAACAGAGTTTTCATGAGGTATGTATATTGCTCCAATAATAAGAGGAAAATCAAGGAGCTCTTGTCTGCCAGTAGCCAAAAAACAGAATCTGAGTTACAAGAGTGACGATTGAAAAGTGTCTAGCATGTGATTTTTAACAAAAACTCCAATTCCATGTACTCCAAAATGTTCATGATTTGCATTTCTTTTTTCAGATGAAAAAATGATGGAAACCCTGTATTTCAAAGAATTCAAGTTTCAAATTTTGGTTTCATAAAGACAAAAACATGTCCAAATTAGTGATGTAACTTTGTAAGATACCCAGCTCAAGTTTACTTTTAAGGCCACAACAATTTACGCTACCAATTGTAATGGCTTTGCATATTTCGGTAGAAAAATCATGTTCACTTGCTTTAACTTGCGGTGTTGATATTGGTGGTGTTGGTTTGGTTACTAGTAAAACTTCTCAGCATTATTACAATGGAAAGGATTGATCCTGTCCTATATCATATAGTGTAAAAGTCCCAGCTTGTCCATATCTAAGGAATCCACTCCAAGTTTACACGATTCATCTGTAGAGTCAATGACAACATGCTTTTCATCAACGGTATTGCGGTGAATTCTGCCATTAGTGGTTGATGCACATTCAACATTGTGCAGAGACTTGGCATAATTAAAAAGTTTGGCTTGTAAGGAAGTCAGGTCCTTTGTTTCAGGGATGTCCTTCAGATTTGATCGGTTCTTAAGGAGTTTGTCCCTGTTGTTTCTGGATATAAACTTGCATAAAACTGGTCGCTTGCCGCTTCTCCGTTTGCCGGATCTATGGAAGACTAACAAATTATCCGGCTTAATTTTAACACCGATTTTACTTCCAATGAAAATCACCTCACTGATTAAGTCACTTTCAGACTCACTACTCTTCTTGTTAAGTCTAGAAATGCGCACAGTTTCTCGTCTCGAGTACTGCTCAAGTCTGGCATGGTCAAATTTTGCCATGAGAACCAGTTGCTGAATTTTCTTGTCTTTTTCACTTTCGTTTGATTTTTGTTCGGTGATAGCAGCTACTGTCGTGTCCTTTACTGCAGCACACACTGCGGCAACAATCAGGTAACAATTGCTTCATCAGAGTACACAATTTTATTGCAATCAGTAATACTGCTACTGCTTGTACCCCTCTTGCCCTCCACTTCAGTGACCGGATTATCTAGTACTCCCCGTAGTACTGTCGGACTGATGCCAGCCGTGTTAGTATGGCTGCCGTTGGTGATGGCTGGCCGTCCGAGGGTGCTACAAAATCCTATATCCTCCTGTACTGTTTTAAGCGAGGTGTTAAAAGTATAGAAAAATCTCAGTTTTAAGATCTTTATGAAAACGAAAACATTTTCATTTTTTTTTTCTTTTCGCTACAATGATTAGAATCAATGTTTAAAGCCCATCTATGTCTTCAAAAACTGTTTTAAGGTGATTTTATTTACTTTTATTGAATTATTTTGGACTACATCTCTTTCCGATAAATCGCCTGACGAGCTCTCCAAAGTACGGTCAAAGTTTAAAACACTACCATCGGGGCTATGAAATTTTGGCGGCAGTAATATGTTTTAGATTATTTGAGGAAAACATTAAAATAATACTAACAAAGTACAATTATTATATCATCTAAACATGTCTTGATGTTTTACTTATTTGTCTTCGCACACTTTTTTTTTTTAACCAGAATTATTCGATAAAATTACATGAACAAAAAAAAAAATGTCAGCAAAAAGCAACTTGCAATTTAGTGGAACATTCTAAAACTTATTTGCGGACGTTGAATTATTAATCACAGACGTGCGGTGACTAGGAAAATGGCGACCAAAATATGAATCTCGGAAGACTTTATTCCGTCGTGGTGCTAAATATGTAATTATTTATTACAGTTTTTTGTTTGTTTTAAAAAGTGTATTATTTAGACTAATTGATATAAGAATATCCAAAAAGTATTTTTCAATTATTAATTTTTTATGTGTGAATTAAAAACAAACAAACAGGAATTGTACCTAATCTCTAACAACTCTAATACGGCAATCCTATGTCAACCCGTACTGAGGGATGTGTATAATAACTACGGATTATCAGAAGGCATGAATTTGCTTATAGTTTCTCTCACAATATCCTCCAAAAAGAGAGACTGGTCTTGGTCCAAATCCATCCCTCTTGAAGAAGCGATCTCGGCATTGAGGTCTGGTCTAAACCGCTTCTCGTCTGATTTTTTAACTCTGAGCGCTTGCGAGCACCATGGAGCTTTTAACTGAGATTCTCAGTTAATAGCTCCGTACGAGCACTTTCCGCCATGCTGATGTTCACTTGTTAAAAAAATATCGTGTAATCGGATATAACCCAACGAAAAAGTCCCTGAATAAAGAAAGGTGCTTGAATGATCAAAAATCTCTTCAATCCATTCAGAAAAACAGAAAACAATTTTAAAACTAGATACCAAGGATGCAGAGTAATGTAATTTTAGTGAAATTATCACAAACAAAGCGAATCGAATGATAAAATGTTGGGAAATGATGATAAAGCAATTCGGCAATAACAAAGTTATCCACCATATTTTTTGTTTTTGTCGCTTTACTCTCAAGCACCTTTTTCATATTACTTCCGTACGACCGTGAGAAGCTGCTTGTTGATTTTCGAACAATAACAAAGAAATACATTACAATTGGCAGGTCACAGGTTATCAAGTGTTGACAGCAGATTATCAAGTTTTGACAGCAGATTATCAAACAGTGGCGTACTGCTGAATCGCGTAACTAGCTAGCACTGCACTCTGAGCGTTCAGAACAAGCTTGAGAACAAGGTCTTGGAAAATTATCAACAGGTAAATTAGGGACAAAGGTAAGATGATTCATGTAGGTTTAACAAAGGCATCTTTTGAAACAATTTAGGCAGTTTGTGAACACCAAGTTAAGGCTTAGTAGGGCTAGTTGGCTGCTGGTTTGTTTTGTGACCAGAGTAGGTATTCTCAAGTTGTAGGCTAAATGATGTACACACGTACGTACACATGCATGGCTATGGTTGGCCATGCGGGTCATAACGTCTCCTAATGTTACGCCGAAGAAAAATCTTACGTCGTAACAATTCCATTTTATACGTCTTAAATGGGTCGCCAATTGGCTGTTTCCTGTAGCCAAGGCTGTAGCGTACGTATAAATATAATTTTACGCATGAAAACTAATTTATATTCTTACGTCTAAAGAAAACAGCCAATCAGCGACCCGTTTTAGACGTATGCAATAGTATTGTTCCATCGTAAGAAATTATTGTTATGACGTAAGAATTGATTTTTCTTAGACGTAAAATACTTTTGAAAATAAGTTTTGACGCAAAAAATTGTGTCTATTCTTACGCCTAAAGGAAACAAGCCAATTAGCGATCCGTTTTAGATGTATGAAATGGCATTGTTACGACGTAAGAAATGATTGTTACGGCGTAAGAATTGATTTTTCTTCGGCGTAACATCAGAAGACGTTATGACCCGCATGGCCAACCATACAAGGCGGGCTGTAAATCCAAGGCATATTACTGTTAATACAGTAGAACATCTGCTGTTTAAATGAGGTATTGTGATTAGTGTCTGTATTAACGTAGCAATTCACCTGGGCCGAAGATTGACTTTGCAAGGCTCTCAAGATTTCTGTTCTGGTCAGTATAAATTAGAACTTGTTGCTGTGATTGTTCTTTAATCAAATTTGAGTTGTAGATTGAGAGTCGTAATTGTTGTGGCTCAAATGCTGTGGTTGGTTTATTTTTCACATAGGCCCTTGGTCTACATATTTGTTTATATTTCTGCGCCTCCTTGGATACAGTTTTCATTATTTTGCTAATGTATATTGCAAGGGGCACATATGCACGGCCATACGTACTTAGTCAGTCTGGTCTCGAATGTATCCCAGACCATCGATTATCCAAACAGAGTATTTACGAATAAGGCTAGGCTGCTAGGGAATAGATGCGAATGCAGCCAGCCTCAGTTTGTACCATTTTAGACCTAGGATGATGTACATTTATTATGCCTAATAAGTGTGTTAATATATGGAAACTGTTGATCATCATCATTCTCCTAACGTACATCATGCTGATCTCGAATGTATTCGAGACCACCTATTGGCCAATCAGAAAGCTAGACACTTAATTTACTATTTATTAATGGTCGATAAGATTCTCCTAGTATACGATAGGTCCATCATGATTTCGGTCATGTGACTTTATCTAAATCATTTTTCCGGAAATTGCTGATTCAGATCAATGGTTAATGGTCTATATTCCTTTTCAAATCTCAGTCGGCAATTTCCGGAAAAATGATTTCAAAAAATGTCACATAGCCGAGATTCACGTGTCCATAATGGACCAAATGTATACTGGGGGAATCTTAACCATTCA
>JAIGNY010001464.1:187500-195000 GCA_020152595.1 Chiridota heheva | reverse complement strand
CTGTTCTCTTGAATTTGCCGACGGATCGAATTTGTGGGATGCGGCACCTCCGTCACAAACACGTGCGGGGTTAAAAGAAGTCTCTGTTACAAGAAGATGCATTATTCATATTGTGATAGTTAGCTTATTCCTATATTGCAAGACTGAATTTAAACATAAAAATCAACTGTTTTGTTGACCAGACTTCTGGTGGCTTAATCGGCGTCATTTTTGTTTTTTTGTTTTTTTTGTCTTACATGTACGAGATCGTACTTATCGCGATATATGCCACTATGCTGCAATAAGAATCCAAGATCTTCATCTGGGTGCACTCCTATAAGTCTGTAAGTTCAATAACGCTCGAAGTTGCGGACGAATTTGTTACAGACTGATCGAGTCCTGCAATAACGAATAGACAGATTGATGAATCGACATATACAGATTTAATCTGTAATGACGAATCGAGGAATGCAGATTAAGTCTGTAATAACGGATTGACCAAACTGTAATTACAGATTCAATCTGTAATAAAGGATCGACCAATCTGTATTTAGGCTACAGATTATACGTGCAATGACGGATTGACGAATATGTAATTACAGATTTAATCTGTAATAACGAACTGACGAATTTGTATTTACAGATTGAATCTGTAATAACGGATTAAGCTGAGTCTGTTATTCAATTTAAATAGCTGTGAATTATTCATTTTTAACAGAAAGATAATTGATTATTTATTGAAATCAGATTTTGTTGCTTCTACACGTCCATAGATGTTTAAATACGTTGCCTCAGTCTGCTCGCTGGAAGATGTCAGCGGACGAATGGCTTCTAAAGAAAGCCCATTAAACTACGTCCTTAACACGAGTCAATGCCAAAACATGCACGCAAATCTTGCATTATGATTTTTATTTTCAATTAATTATTAAAATATACAAATATAGATTACGGTAACATCGCATGGGCTCAGCTGGAATATCCATCCATTTCCAGGCCAAGCGCTCTTCCACTAATAATAACTAATAATTTCCTGTATAAATCCATAATATTTCCTAATTGTGGTGGTATAAGTACATAATTAGTATTTGATGTACATATCTCATGAATTGAACTGGTTTTGTTTTGGTAACAGGAACGTGGTACCTCTTACAGTGGGTAATCCCTAAAAGTTGTATTTACATTTTAAAACATAATAATAATAAAAATTGAAATATTAGAAAAAGTGTGATTTTCGATGAATTAGCAAATATAGACAAAGGTACTTTTCAATTCATCAACTGCTGAAAATGTCGGAGATGGGTTAATTTTTGTTATATTAATTAAAATGCGAAGGATCTGAAAAGCAACAAACGTGAACAAAAGAGTCAATGAACTTAAAGAGATGACAAAGAAAAGCGTTTTGATGATGGAAGAAACTTTAAAACACCTTCCTCCAAGCGTGCAGACCAACAATGCTAAGTCTATGAATAGAAAAGATGTATTTATATAATTCTACGAAAAAGAATTTGATTTTCTCTTTCAAAACCAGAGGGTTACTGAAGTTCGCATTCTCCTTCCGAATGATTTCATACACTGACAGACTGATCAAGTTTGTGAAGCTGTATGGACACAAAACGACCGAAGGCGGGTGGTGGGAGGGGAGGGAGGGGAGGGGGGGGGGGGGTGGGGACTTACTAATGACGTGTCAAGCAACTACGTTGGAACGGGATTCCCTCTTTAAAATCTTAATAGAAAATAAAAGATAATCTGTCCTGCAATTTAGCCTGCTAATATTTCTTTTTCTTTTTTTCAGTTGCTGCTCCAAACTCTGGGTGAAACAAACTCTTAATTTCACTTGTTTCCGGGATAGAGGAAATCAGAGGCGTGTCTATAGCTTTTGTGGCCCGTGCTTAAGTCCCCTAAAAACATCTTATTATGACGGTCCCAAAATAAAAGATTTTCAATGTAAATTGAAAAAATTTCGGTCAAAAATTAACGTCAATTCCTTTGATAAGAATATGATATGCAAAAATAGCTATATTCTCTTTTTATGGGGTAAACTCCACTCCCAAAGTTAAAGCATAGTAATCTCAAGAAAAAGACAGAGAATTCACTGAAAGATTTTTAAATCATTTAATGATGCTTAAAATTTAAAGAAGGAATCGCGTCTTAAGAAAATTGCTTGACCTTCACCAATAAATCTCGTCATACTTCATCACTTCCGTGACGGTAGTTAATTGGCTTGACGGTGCATGGTCGGTGCTTATGTAAACATTTCGACCAATCATAAACGTTGGATTGTACCATATTTCTAATCTCTACGCCAAATATTTTTTTTTGTGGCAAAACAAAGTCTTAAAAAAGCCACATTTTTAGAAAAATCCTAAATACCGGTACATTTTTTTTTTTTAACGCCAAAAAAATCTCTCAAAAATCTCTCTGGCTGCAATATTTGGGGCTCTTGTTTTTATAAAATTCTACATTATTTTTCTGAAGAAAAAAACAGATTCATTCATCAAAAAGCTGATTAGAATATAGTCGGATGACTTCTTTTATGTATCATGTACCACATAAATTCATCAGCACACAAAAAAAGAGACAACAATTTATTATCTTTTAATTTTTTTTTATAAATTATCTGGTAATGTTTAGGTTCTTCCTGACAACGTTAATGTTTAACACACTCATTTACCAACCTTAAATCTTTTGGTTTCTATTGCCTATACTTTGGCTTCGGTTTTTCATAACTGAACGCACCGTTCGTTTTAATGAACATATGTTTCGTTCGTTTTAATGAACAGATGTTTAACACCACATCAATATCTCTTACCATATACAGAGCTAAATATTTCAGTTTTAAACACAAGTTTGATCGTAGTTCCTTGTTTGAGGGAGAAAAAATGGATCAAATAAAATGATAAAGTTTCGGACATCAAGTCGAAAGAGGATATCGAAGTTCATTAGGTGAAAGTTTTGTTTTCTTTTTTTCTAGGAATGTTTGTGAACATCTGCAGGGCGGCACTAATAATTACAAAAGGTGAGTGAAATTTCATTGTTTTACTAAACTAAATGGAATTTGCATTTCGTTGAAGCATCCACTTTTGATGAATACAGGTATTACTTGGGCGCTTCATTATGTATAGGGCTATACAGGGCGTGTATTCAGCTTTTAAGGGGTCGGCGAGGGAAATATTTAGACCTTTTGGCATATTTTCTGGACCTCTTTACCATTACCATTATACTTTTGGAAGAGGGGGTCGCGCCACCCTGTCGACCCCCTGGCTACACTTATGCTATATGCTTGAAAGAGTATTAAAATTTGATAGATCTTTTTTGTTTTTTTTGTTGAAAGTAGTATATTTAGTTTTTGAATTAGGGCTGATCAGTTTTTAATTCATGTGATATTTGTGACGTAAATGGGCGCGGCAGACTGCTCAAAATCTTTATGTTCTATCAATTTATGTCCTAAATCTTAGTCACTGAAAATAATGAGAAAGTTTATTCCTGCTAGAATTTTATTAGGGTCTGGTAAAGACGCAACATTTTTTTTTTATCAGAATTTGCTGCACAAATTCGCTTTAAAGATTACAAACATTAAGAAAACAAAGGATTTACAAAAGAAAATACCACAATCTATTCAATCCATCCTTCCGCTGAAACTCGAACCCAGCAGATCAACACTTCAAATTCTTAAATATTGTCTTATTATGCAAATGTGTCTTCCAATACTCCTTCGAACAGGTTGTTGAATGAACGATCAGATCTGTAGCTCTCCATAAACTTTTAGTATAACCAGTGGCGGCGTAGCCAGCATGCCAAGACGTACTCAAGAAGTACTTCAATGTAGCCCAAATCTGAGGGTAATTTTGTTTTGGAAAGCAAAAACTAAATAAACTTTAATATCATCATCATCATCATCATCATCTTCAGCAGCAGCAGCAGCAGCAGCATCATCATCATCATCATCATCATCATCATTATAATTATAATTATAACTATCATTATTATCATTATTGTTATTATTATCATTACTAATATTATTATTAATATTAATATTAATATCATCGACACGTCCTATGATGAACTTTTTTCGAACGAACTTTTCCGGGTTTTTCGTTTGGATTGACTTCTCTGTTTTGTGTCTTTTTTTCCATCCATCTCTGTTATACAGCCTGTGAGTATGTAGGCCTATGCACAATTAACATACCTCGATATAAAAGCTTAGTCTATTTTGCATATGCATGCTATTGTATCAAGCAATTGATTGTATTTTGTATCCAACATTATTATGCAAACAAGATTTTATGCGATCCTTCAATAAATGAATTCAGTTTGTGTACTTATAACGTAAAGGGGTTAAGGGACAATACAAAACGTAGGAAAATATTCGCTTTCTTACACAGGCACAGTTATGGTTTTATTTTTTTGCAAGAAACCCATTCCACCCCTTCCAATCATAATTTCTGGTTGAATAAATGGGGTGGCAAGATTTTTATGTCGCACGGTTCAAACCCCAGTAGAGGGACTGCCATCATTATTAAGCTTACTATTACTTGTTATATTAAGAAAGTTATTGAGGATAACAATAGTTACTTTATTATAATTTGTATCTTTATTTACGGTTTACAATTTGCCTTAATCAACATGTATGCCCAGAACCTAGACAATGCCCATGTTATTTCCACAATATCGGACTACATTACTAGCAATGATAATATTTGAGACTTCAATTTTGTAATGAATTTAGATTGAGATCAGCTAGGAGGTCTCCCACAAACAAATTTTGATGTTCGCTTCGCGACAATCATGTTATGCAGCTTTTTGACTTATAAGATATCTGGCGTGATCGAAACCCAAAACACAAGGCTTTTTCCTGGCATTCCAACATCGACCATTCTATCCACTGTACATTGGACTATTTTCTTATCTCATGCTCCTTGGAAAACACGGTGACTGATTGTAAGATTTTACCGTTTTTGGCTCCGATCAATCTAGCGTAACTCTTGTTTTATTGTTGAATCGAAAACGAGGCAGAGGAATTTGGAAGGTAAATACCGCTCTACTTTACGATCAAATATATGTTGACCTCATTAAGGATATTATCCGCAATATCATTTCCTCGTATAATAAGCTAAGTCCTGTCCATCTTTGGGAGATTTGTAAATTAAAACATTAGGACACATTCCATCACCTATTCTAAGTCAAACGCTAGAAAACGTAAGCAGTCAAGAGTACGATTTAATTGCAAAAATTACTCAACTTTAAACTTAAGGGTATTATAATTCGGTCCAGGGCAAGGTGGAAGGGAAAGAACACAAATTACTTTTTAAGCTTGGAAAAGAGAAAGAAGGTTGCAAATACCGTAAAGGAAATAATTACCGATAACAATGTTTAATTATTAGATTTTGAAGATATTCTATTCGAAGCGAAATCATTTTATGAAAAGCTTGATACTCGGGACAGTAATATTTCTTCTGATCGTTTTTACAATAGTTTCAATATTAATCATGTTAAACTCTCGGAGATTGAAAAATTTAGTGTGAGGGGTACCTCACTTTAGAGGAGTGCACCACGTCCTTACTTTCAATGTCCCTTAATAAATCACCCGGTTCCGATGGTATCCCCGCTGAATTTTACAGATTTTTTTGGAATGAGTTGGGTGAATTGGTAGTTAACTCATTTAACTTTTCTTTTCAAAATGGTTTTGTTTCTGATGACCAGGGCAGAGCATGTATAAGCTTCATTCCTAAGAATAACAAAGACCCCAGATTTTTGACAAAACTGGCGTCCTATTAAATATTGATTATAAGATTGATGCTAAAACAATCGCTACTAGGATTAAAAAAAATGTAATATCTAAAATAATCAGTTATGACCAAACAGGCTTTATTAAAGGAAGATATATTGGTGAAAATATTAGAATTGTATACGACATTATTTCTTTTTGCAAAGACAGTTCTACATCTGGTGCTCTATTATTTGTAGATTATGAGAAAGCATTCGATTGTCTTGATTGGAATTTTATATTTGATACTCTTTCTTACCTTAACTTCGGTCCCTCGTTAATTCAATGGATAACAGCCTTTTATAAAAATGCAACCACGTGTGTAACAAACAATGGTTATGTTTCTACTTGTTTTAAAGTGCCAAGAGGCGTCCGCCAGGATTGTCCTCTTAGCCCGTATTTATGTAGAATATGTACTGAGATGTTAAATGTATTAATCAATTGTAATGACAATATTAACGGTATTTATGTTGGTAATTCTCATTTTAAGATCTCCCAGTATGCCGATAATACGCTTATAATTTCTGATGGTTCACACACTTCCCTTCGTGAAGTTCTTGATGTTCTTTGCAAAATCTCAAATATTTCTGGTCTTAAGGTAAATGTTGAGAAATTTTTCAATTTTTTACTGGGGCCCTATGCTACCAAATGTCCAAATCATTTCAATAATCACATTATCGTATTTGCAACGGCATTTGTACTTACCTGGGTATCTCCTTTTCCCATCACCACGAGCATTTTTTAGATTAAATTATGTCCCTAAGCTGTCACGAATTAAACATCTCTTACAAAGTTGGGCAACCCGTGATCTTACACCAGCCAATAAGTAAACTCCAAATCTTAAAATCATTTGCAATTTCTTAAATTGTTTACCCGTTAACTGTTCTACCTAGTCCTCCAGACAAGTTTTTTGATGAGTTGAACTCACTTTTCTTTAAGTTCATCTGGGGTAATAAGCCTGATAAGGTCCAGAGAACTGTACTGTATAATGATAAGTGTGATGGCGGTCTTACAATGATCAATATGTTCATCTTTGCAAAGAGTTTGAAATGTAAATGGGCTCTGATGTATCTTAACAATATTGATAGACCATGGAAGTCATTCTTTGACTACTCCTTAAAGAGGTATGGTTCTAGTTTTCTTTTCAAATGTAATTCTTCCACGAAAGATTTACGAATTTCAAATATTTGTATTTCACATGTTTCTCAGGCTTGTCAGATTATAATTACCATGAACCTGTAAACTACAATTATGCCAGCTGATATGTTTTAAAGAAGCCTTTCATCAAGATTGATTCTCAGGTGATTTTTATGAATGCCTACCTTCTAAGGATTTTTTTTGATGATAACGGCAACCCCCTTGGTTATGATTCTTTTGTTACTAAATTCAATTTGATAAATTTTCCCTTAACTTATTATTTTGGCATTATAGATGCAATCCCAAAATCTTAAATAGATAATTTATTTCCCTTTCAGCTCGTCAACGATAATATCAATCGTTTAATAACCTTTTCTTCTGCATGCAAGCCAAAACGTAATGTTCATAGTTACCTTTTGCAGTATTCTTTTGTAATGCCTAAATCTGTAAATAAGTGGGAGCAGGAAATTGTAAATGTACCTGCGGATTGGGAAATTGTTTTTAAACTTCCATTTTGTGACGTGAGAGAGGCAAAACTCCACTATTTTCAATTTCGTTTCTTACACAGAATCAATGGTGTTAACGCTTATTTACATAAGATTAATTTGAGTAACTCCCCA
>JAIGNY010001464.1:142500-182500 GCA_020152595.1 Chiridota heheva | reverse complement strand
CAAAATTGCTTAGGGTGAAATGCCTGCAAAAAAAGAACAAACCCTAAGCTTTATACATCAATTGATAAACAAGATACCAAAAAAATTCAAAAATCTTAATTTGGCTGAAATTTGATTGGACCCACAAGGTCATTCCATTTCCAAGGTCAAAACTTCATTTAATTTGATACACCTCTTATCTCGGTTCTAATGGCAGATTCTGAAAGCTTATTTCATTGCCTTTAAAATAATACCCTTCCATTAATTTGGACCTAAACTTTTTGAGTTTTGACACTTTAGAAATTCTCCGCCACGCCCATTTTTATGATTTTCAGCCATTTTTAATTTTTGAACCATTGGTCCGATTTCCCAAAAAGTTTGGATTTTTCCATTTCTTCATGTACCATACATGCACACCAAATTGCATCAAAATCTGAGACAAAGGGTGTTAATAATTTTTTTTTTTTTTTAGGATTTGAGATAAAATGACCACTTCAAACAGTCCGGTAGCATGCCTATTAATAGAAACGTGAATGCTTCCGAAAATGGGAAGATTTTGCTACACGGAAGCCACTATTTTGTGATATTTCCCATGATCCTTTGCTATCCTAACGTTAAAGCCTTATGCAATATTTTTCAAATTTAGAATACGTCTGGGATCTTTGCTAGGGGAAACTTAAAACTGATAAAAAATACATTAATTGCTGTCATGGCTACAACTTTTCCACTCCCATTTGATATGTTAACCACCCTGTTTTCGAAATATTAGATAAAATAGACAATAGAGCTAGGCTTTTAGGCGCGAAACGGCCATTTTGAAAATTCAAATGTTTTTCAACACAATGATTTAAAATATTTCAAGTACATGAATTAGAAAATAAGACATTTTATCGCAACATCTGAGCAATGTGGCTGCATGACTTTAATATTCTCGTGTGTTATAAATGTTCCTATTAATACCATGCTTCCGGTAATGCTAAATACGAAGGTTCCACATGTTTCAAACTGACTAAAGATATATGGACAGGCCGCAACAACATGCAACTTAAAGGACTGGTGACATGTAGAAGCAAGTTTGCTTTAAACTGATTTTTGACACACACTGAATACTTATTAACCCCTATTTCTCCAAAATAATAATTGGAAAAGTGTGAAAATCGCGTTATTTTGAGTTCAAAATAACTACTTTCTGTGGCGTCCGCAAATTTATTTAAATATGTGTTGCAAGTTGTAGACCTCCAGCAGAACAGCCTGTGTAAACGCGTACATTGCAATTACAGACAGACCTAAAATGTCGTCAGCAAAAAGTTAAGTGTTCATCCTCTAATACCTTAGATTCCTTTTAAGAACTTTACGGAGACATTATAGACCCCTATAGTGTACTTGAAGATGCAATCCAAATGTTCGAGATATTACCAGGGAAAGTTAGCCATGCACTCTGAGCCAGCTGAACGCGAAGTTCTATAGGCCTACGTACATGTTTATAACAAGAAACCCTTCGCAAAGCCTTTACAACGCCGCAGATATCAGGTATAACTTGCGAATATATTTTGGAAATGCCTCTGTTTCATTTGGTACATGCAATGATTCATACAATTCTCTACCTTCCGTCTAAGCTATGTCATCATGCGATCTATTTCCTAGAAACTACCAAAAGAAAGCTAAAAGTTAGGGGCTACAACTGGTCTCGAGCTAGTAGTAGCCGATAAATGTATACACATATTGTATATGTAGGCCTACGTACGGCCAATCGGAGATAAAATGATATCACTGTCGAGCGTGACACGTCATAAAATTGTAATAAAATAAATTTAGAATAGGAAGTAGTTTATATAAGTGGTAAAAAAGTTTTTTTTTTTAAGATTGTAAAAGACAGACATTTTTCGAACTACATATGTATAAGAAAGTTGTTCCAAATTAACAAATACATCAGTTGACATATCACCAGTCCTTTAAAGAAACGTAATCGTCATATAAACACAACGTTTAGAACTCGATTCAAATTGTTTGATTAATTGTCAACCAATCAAACAGGAAAAATCCCACCAAAATGAGTTACAAATTGACCATTTTACACCATTTAAAACTTAGATAGACAATTGGCATAAATTGCGCATATTTTGTGACCGCAGAATGGTACAACTAGAAAACTGTTATTGCTAACATATTGTTTTTCGGTCCTTCCCCCAAATATTTTGAATGGGATAAGTTGGCTAGTCTATCATGAACAGAAAATTGTATTTTATAAACACCTTGCCCCATATTTAAAGTAGAAAGCAATTCGAAACCTTTCATATTTGAAATTTGGGAAATATTTTTTTTTATAGATATAGCGGTATTCCTGTTCATATCATTATCACTTTTGTGAACAGTCCGGGTACTAACCCTAAAAATTAGGTACTTTGAAATACCCCAAGATTGGGTATTTTGATGCATTACGTCATCGCATGAGCCTACACATTTGACTAGTCCACATTAAACAACGCATGGGGTTTTCCATTTTCCGCTCTGGATTGTCCAAAATTTTGCTGAATATCCTGAAATTCATATGTAAACAGTCTGGCAGTATGCATTGGGAACATTTTGCTACATGGAAGCCGCCATTTTGTGATATTTCCCATGATCCTTTGCTATCCTCACGTTAAAGCCTTATGCAATGTTACATTTTCAAATTTGAAGTAGGCCTACCTATGGGAAAATATCTTTAGAGGAAAGTTAAAATTCATGAAAATGCCTTTATTACTGTCATGGCTAAAACTTTTTCACTCCCATTTGATATGTTCACCACGCCGTTTTCAAAATATTAGATAAAATAGACAATAGAGCTAGGCTTTTAGGCGGGAAACGGCCATTTTGAAAATTCAAATGTTTTTCAGCACAATGATTTTTGATATTTCAAGTACATAAATTAGAAACTATTACATTCTGTCGCAACATGTGAACAATATGGCTGCACGACTTCAATATTCGTGTGTTATAAATGTTCCAATTAATAGGCATGCTTCCGGACTGGCAAACCTCGGGGATACGAAATAATTGTAAACCTCCGGGTATTTCGGGGTTACTTTATAAATTGTGGGTAACATGACCAAAAATGACACCCACCTTATAGCAGATATGATGATCCTAAGTAGGTTGATTAATTGTCAAACCAATAGGTAAGGTATAAGACACAGAGAAGCCAAATTAGTTTCACATACCAATGTAATCAATTCGAAGCTCAGTTCATCAGACTGGAAAATATCACCAACAGGATATTGAATTCAATATACCACAAGCATGGAAATAATCCTTGACCTAATAATATCAATCAACTTATCATAAACTAACTAAACTTATTGGCCGATAAGAAATGTTTAACTTCTAATTATTCACAACCTGCAACACACATCCTCACGCCTTCACAGTCCAAAAGCTTCTCTTTTTCAAACATACACAACTCTTTAAACAGTTTATTATTTTATTGCCATTAACGTTTTTGTTATTATGCCCAAAACATTATATTTTCAATTTGAAACTTATACTACGGGCGCTTTAACTTACTATTATGACGTCACATGTAAACAGACCCAAGTTGTGAATAAGACCTCATGAATAATCATTACATGACATCATTTCGAGTTTGACCTGATGTGTACATTGTAACGTAACACTGGTAGTAAGTATACTAACACTGACGGACGATCCCTGTAACTAGAGTACTTTTACTAAAACCACCGTAGGCCCCCCTACACAAATATAGTGCGCTAAAAATATATCAAATCACTTAATCTGACACATATATATGACATCAGGTCGAGTTGCGATCACGCCAGTGCACCACAACTGGTTATCAAAGGCCGTGGACATTGACTTGGTTGTCGATGTTATGTCTGTCCGTACGTCGTACCTGTGTTCTCGTCCGGGTCGTATTAAGCGTTTCGTGATAGCATTTGTACTATCATAACCGAATACGCAGGCGACGACCCCGTCATTGTAATTGTGTGTTCAACTCTCTCAGTTGCGATCAACATTGGGAGAACTGGTATCAGGTCGAGTTGCGATCAACATTGGGGGAACTGGTAAGTGCAAGCAACTTTGGATAAGCCTAAGCTTCAATAAAAAAGTCAATGTTACCGTAGCCTAACACTCGGGTTGGAACTATGGCCTATTACACATAGACAAAGGAAAGTTCATTTCTTAGGAGTTAGAAAATTTAAAGTAGATTATAAAGAAATATATAATCTATTCTTTGGGTGTATGACATAATATTTTAGGGTCCTAACCATAACTATAAACCAGGAACTGGAAATAGAAATATCAGTAGGCCTAACTGGAAATTACGAATTAGTAGAGAGGGCAAACTTCACACTGGCAGCCAATTTCAGGTTTTACTTATCACGCCCATGGCCATTGATTCAGTGCCACAAAATCTCAACAAAATATATGAATTGAAAACATGAATATTCTGTTAAAGCTGTGACGTCACTTCTAGTCTTATACCAAACTGATCTTCCCGGCGAATCTGCAAAATATTTTAAATTGAACATCTCTTGTTGTCCGCTTTCAATAAAAGAAAATGCTTAAAGGAGAAATTTAGTTTGCTTTTTCTTAAATTGATGTAATAAAAATAACAATTATAAGTCATCTAAAGAAATTTCGCATTGTACAATTCATAATTAGCATAATTTAATTAATTAAAACAGTCATCCTGGTCATTTTGCTCATACGCCCTCTAAAATATGATGCCTTACACCCAATAGAATAAATTATGTATTTCTTTAAAATCTATTTCAAATTGTCTATTTTCTAAGAAATAATTCTTTCTTTGCATGGGTCTATGAATTTTTATTTGGAAAGAAAATTCTAAAAAAATACATTATATGTGCTCTCCACATAAGGCAAATTATGTCATCATTGGTGTGATTTCAACACAAAATGGTAGTTAGGGTTAGGATCCTAATCTAACTTGAACATGCCGAACCAGTAACTTACAAATAAGGTACTAGGGAACCAAGAACTGTCTTGTAAAGCAACTTTGATTTACCATCTACAGACAATTTTGACAAAATGTTTTCAATCAATATAAACAATACAAATATTTTTAATAAAATACACCAAGAAGTGGAACGAAATTAGTAAGAGATTTTAAACACCATCTTTTTTTTTAAACAAACTTTACAACCTTAAATCATGATATCCTCTGAGCGGAAAAAGATATTGAAGTAGTTTTTAGTTCTGTATCCATGGTACGGGTGTAGCCAGAGAGTTGTACCCCTTGCCTCAAAAAGTATAGTAAAGCCTCAAACAGTAAATATTTTTTTTTTTCTAAACAGCTAAATGTGCGCACACTTAATTTTTTTATTTTACAAAAGTGCCCCTTTAAAAATGAATTGCCTCTTAATTATGACCAAATAGTAGGAAACTGGCGACTTTTGTCAGTCCTATGTATGGGGGAATGTGTTCCCACTGGAAAGTGCCCCCATTCTAAGAATGACGTGTCCCCTTTACCTTACTTTATATCTACAGACATGGGGCGGACATATGCATAGGACTTGGGAAGTCGTGCCCCAACTTTTCGAAAGTTTGCTGCACCCATATTCATTTCAAAATTTCCTTAAAGACTACCGAGGGCTCCTTTTGCCTGTGCTGCTTTCCATACGAGGTCATAAAAAAAAAAAATATTAAAAAAAAAAAACATAAAAACAAATAATTCGATTTTTTTTTTAACTTATAAAAGAAAAAACAACGTTATTTAAGACAAACGAAAAGTATACAAAACAAGCTTCCCATTAATAAACACGAGAATTGCAGGTCAAGAAGTTAGAATGACCATTTAGAAACTACAGATAAAGAGTTTGCTGAAAGGTCATTGGTCAGATCTTTCAATTTCTGTGTGGGTGAAAGTACGTCGTAAATCTAATAATGCTCCAATCCACCAGATGTTTCAATCATTTATACCTTTCTGTATGGAACGCCAAATTTTACATAAAATTTTGCATGAGAAACACTTATTTGACCTTTGACTCATGACCTCCATTTATTTTTTGTTAGAATGTTAAACCCTTCCATCTTTGCAAAGATACCAAGTAATTCCTTTAAAAGATAGAGCCATCACCAAAATCGTGTTTCATTTAACCTTTGACCTTTTGACCCCAATACCTTAGAGACAAAAGTTCTGAGCCAGGTAAAGCTGTCCGCCAATTTTGGTTCATGTATGTATTACAGTTTTTGAGTTATAAGCGACACAAAATTAATTGTGGCATACGCACACATGCACCCACACACTCAAAACACGGACAGACGCAAAAATCACCAAATTTTGTCCCGTTCTAAAAACATATGACCCCTAACCCCTAAAACGAGGTCATCATATGAGACCCCTGGTGGGCCCCACCAGCCCGGGGGTGGCCATGTAGTGTAGGAGGTACAGGTAGTTATTTGTCTATACAGCAAAACTCATCCCCACATATCTGTATATGTGGTTGATGAGATAAATGTGCACGCGTACTAAAATATGTGGCGTTCGTTGTTCGCCATTTTGTTGACGCACAATGGTTGTACGCGATTTCTCTGTAATAATGCGAAAGAAACTGTTACGAATACCTCATGAGATTTTTTTCATCGTGGAATGTCAAATCTGGCAACAAAGATTAAGGTTCTCAACTTCGGAATTGATGAACTGTGAGGATTTAGTACGAGCAGGGGCGTAGAAAGGGTCCACTCAGAGGGACCCAAAATATTTTACGCGAAAATTGTATTGATAAATTAAGTTTCCAACAAACTTTAATTTTCGGTAAATTTCTTTCATTTTTCACCTTTCGAAAGATTTTCTTCAATTTTGTGAAATGTTGCAAAATTTTACCAAAATTTTAGGGTATTTATTTAATTCAATTTTCCTTCAATTTTGACCAGTTATCACGATCTAATAATATGTTAATGATTATCCATTTTTACCTCCCAACCGGGAAGAAAGCATACAACTCCCCAAAGTTTTCCCTGCCCCCGCTTCCTACGTATCTGTGGCCATATGCAAAATAATATAATACAGTAATAAAATGGGAAGACATTTCTCGTGTCGTTGTTCCCATGAGGTAAACTGGCAGAGCTAGGCAGGGCAAAGATTACAAAATCCTGCAATACCCAAAAAGTAGGATTTCACACAGTAACGACGACAGCCCTTTGATGATGAATTAAAGCAGGAGTTGTATTTCAAAAAATGTTAACAAATGAATATGTGGAGTAATGCCAAGGGCGTAACTAGACTTCAAGCCGGGGAGGGGAAGAAGGGTAGGGGGTGGATGATAAATTTGTCCGACGAAGATGTGCACTTGCCCGACTTATCTACGATATATGCATGTCTATACAATCACACAATATAACAACAATTGAGATTAGCCCTTTCCCCACCCCCACTATCTAGTAGCATCGCCAGACTTATTGGATTGGGGCACAGTACTGAAGTACCAAGCGCGAAACTGCGAAATGGCATGTATCCGCTTATTGGCCTCTCGCATTGTCCTTGATAGGGGCCTAAGCGGAGAAGCTCTGAAATTGTATTGTTCTTGTGTCCCAAAATGGTTTAAAATCTTCACAAAATTCCAGAATGTAGAAAAATAGGGGCGAAGCACAGAAGGGATCCATGGGAAGCAGTCCCGTTAAAAGGCCCCTTGAAATGGGTCCAGTGGGCGAAGCCCTCGGAAGCTCTGAGGATTTGTTGATGCCCCCAAATGGCTGAAAATCAACACAAACTGACAAAGTTCGGAAAATGTACTGATTTAATTGATGATAAGGTATACTCATATAGTACTATACGAAAGATGCCCGCCCACAAACGTTCAAAATCCAGAACCCCGATGATAATAGGCCATTTTGGGGCATCCAAAACTATAACTTTTCAAAAATCTTGCACGGCTTTAAACCCTCGACCCTATACCAGAGCTGCGTCCATGAACCCAAGAATTATGGCCGAATTTTTTCAATTTTTAGGGGAAATTTCTCTTCAATTTTTCTGCCTCTTTAGAAATGTTAACCCAAATGCATTGCTTATGCGAGTAGACTTGAAGATTAGAATTTAACAATTATCTTCTTTTCATCAAAAATATTTTCCAAACTTCAGTTGGGGCAAAAAAAAAAAATATTCAGACCAATGAACGCGTGCACAATTTCCCCCGAATTTTCAGTAGAAATATCTTCTCTGCCTGTTTAGAAATCCATATCTCTGCCCGACTAAGATCAGTGTGCGGTCAACTGAGGTGTACGGCCATGAATATATAACGAAACAACTATGATATTCTCCAGAACATTATCAAAAGTATTTTGTCTTTTTACGAGGAAACACAAACATAAAGGTATACACATATTAATGTTCCTATAATTTCTTTTCTTTCTTTCAATAGTGCCCGACGAAAGTCAAAATTGAAATTGCCATATAATTTTTCTAAAGGGGGTTATCTAGGGCGATAACACCCCCACGACCCCGTCAGTTATGCGGCCTCCTGGGTAAAGCTCGACTTTTTGCCATACAAATTTCCGAATCCAAGCAAGGTACCCCCTCCTTTCGTTACCGAAATTTTTAAGGGAAAAGTAAGATAATTTGAGGGGAAATTTCCGACATTTTGAAGACTATAGATTGAATAGGGCTACTGTAATTTAAAATTGTGCTCCAAAGATGGTCAGTCTGTGTATAGGCCCTATAGCCTACTGAGTAAGTTATATTGATCTCATTAAAGTATTCGACTGGCTTACCCGCGGCCCGGAGCTTGATCTAGTCCTAACACGTATATTGCGGGAAATTAAAACTTTCAGGCATTTCTTTATTTTGCAAAAAGATTATTGAAATTCCGCCCTTTAGATTTAACCTACGGGGCAAGCTGGCACCAGTTTGGAAAACATAGGAGATTATGGGAATCTCCTTAAAATAAATGGGGTATTTGCTATTGACATTCATTATATTAAATCATATCATAGATTAGTTTGTCAAACGGATACATCCCCATCAGATTCCAATTCCTTATTATTGCCAACGCTGCCACGGGCAACCCTTAAATGTTGGGTTGTCTTAAAGAAATGGGCTATATCCTTCGGAGGCGTAGGCTGGTCTGAGCCTGGGGGTGCGATTTTCAGGAAAGTGGAACTCAATTTCGGTGAGCGAGCGCACGCGTAAGGCAAACGATGGGGGTCTTGACAAAAAAAGTAGTAGAAGTCGTCGTACTAATAATTCGTGCGGAACTCGCTGCTGTGTGTGGGGAAGGGAGGGGGAAGGGGGAGGGGGTAGGGGAGGGTGGGGAGGGGGGGGGGGTGGGGGGTAAGGAAGGGGGAGGGGGCCTCCGTACGCTCCTGCTACTTAAAAAATCAGCTGTTTAGAACCCGATACCCCCAGCAGTGTTTACATATAAATACAATTAAAAAAAACACATTCTGTTAATAGTTCAACGCCGGAAGGTTAGGTCACGACGTGATCAGGTTATTTGAGCATGAAGATTTGTGCTAACGCCGGGCGATCTTACTGTCTTAAAGTAAGACTTACAATTTAGTTACGTTGAACAACAACCTGATAAGGAGGAGGGGTAAATATTGAAAAGTAGGCAGTGGCACCACCAGAACAAATTCATTGGGTGGACATAAATAAATTTGTATGCATATGCATAAGTGTGTAACGCCTATAGGGGCAATGCGCACCCGAAGCGTGTCTAAAAATGGTGTGGGGTTCAGAGGCCCACTTAAGGGCCCCTGGTGGGGGTCAAGGGTAGAGCCCCAAGAAGCCCTACTTTTTCCTGGTTGAGGTGGCAGGAAATTGCTTAAAAATCATACCAAATATACACCCAAACCATTTTGAAATAATTAAAATTGGGGGGAATGTGTCCCCTTTATCGGCGCCACTGAAAGTAGGATAGATACACAATACAAATTTGAAGCAGACCTCCTTGCTCCTCATCCCCTATTAAAAATAAATGAATACAAAATCCCGCCAATGTATACACGCTCAATATCGGCACCACGGACGCACGGGAGGGGAGAATCCTACTTTTCTGCAAAAACGAACTTTTAATTCGTCCAAATCCGAGGAGAAATTGTCTGGTTGTACATGATCCATTGGAAGGTTATTGCAAAAACACTTGTACTGTTTATGGAAATTGGAGCAAGGGCATGGTCCCACAAAACTTTTGGGACCAATTGTTCCCTCCCTCCAGCTTAGTGGCGCCGCCACTGGACAAGTATAGCAACAAGATGGGCTTAATTGGTAGAAAATATACTACAAACCATGAAGATAGCCAAAAGATTTCATCACAACTGAGCTTATTCCTTTAGGTGTTTAAAAGAATTTTCTCATGTTTCTTCGTAACCATTCATGACAAAGATAAAATTTCAAGAAACAATTTAGTACAAAAATCATGTTGATATGTTATTCCTATCAGGAGATATTCAAATTTCAAGGTTCACAAAAAATGCTAATAAACGAATAGGAAAAGCCTCAGCATGACATCACAGCAACACATTTACCACAAAGTTGATGTATTTCATTAAAATCTGTTATCCTTTTTTATTAGTAAAACCTGCTAGAAATATTAATTGATGAAACTTAGGTATTTATATACATTGCCAAATACACCCTACTTCAATAACTTTTGGAAATGTTTTTCTAATCATACAGAAACAACATCATAAAACACGAATTCATCATATTGTACAAAAACTTTAAAATGCAACGGGAAATCTTTAAAAATCTATATCTCCTGAATGGAATATGATATCAACCTGATTTTTGTACCAAATTGGTTCTAAGAGTATGCTCTTTCAAATGAAATTTTACAAGAAAACATGGGAATATTCGTTTAACGTGACTTAGTGGTTGGAATCCTAGGGTCAAGGCACGTTTAACGTTAAACAGAGACCCAGGCCCGTAGCCAGGAATTTGAAAAGAAGGTTCGTTTTTCGTTAAAAGGACAACAAACTTTGAAATTCCAGGTGGTTATTCTTTTAGATTTCACAAGAGCACTTTCTCAACAAAAGTTGGTTTGTTCACTAGGACCCCCCCCCCCTCCCCCTTCCTCCCCCACTACGAGCATGCAGACCCCAAGATTTCTCTTTTATGACATTCCTTGTCAGAATATTTTTAAATTATGCGAGTAGCATTGGTTGTTTTCCACAAAAGTAGTCCATAAATTGTCTAAAACAGCGTTAACCGCAGGATTAAAATTTTCTCTCCTAAGACTTGTGGTTGCATAAACAATACAAGAACTTCAGGATTGTTTTACGATTGTGTTGTTTTTAATGGTGTAGCAAGATTTCATATTGGAAGGGGCATAAACCCACAACCCCCTCCTCCCCCACCACCTTTTTGATGGTAGCTTTAAACAAAATCAATGTTGACGAAGGCAGTGCGACTTGTTTCATTTACTAAATTATATATGTATTTCGCTGCTGCCGCTGCCAGGCACTAGTAACTGGGGGACAATTGGCCCAAAAAGTTTTGTGAGATCACACCCTTGTCATACAAAAGTAAACTGATTGAATTGTGTCTCAATATCCATAAAAAATACAAGTGATTCTGCAATAACATGTCAGTGTATCATTCCCCCCTCTTCCCCCCTTCCTTCTCCTCCTTCCCCGACAGTTTCTCCTCGGTTTGGGCCAATTAAAAATTCAATCTTTCCGAAAAGGGGTTCTTACAAGTTTTCCCTCATATATACAGTATATGTATGTATGTATGTATGCATGTATGTATGTATGCATGCATGTATGCATGCATGCATGCAGTATGTATGTACATGCATGCATGCAGTATGTATGTATGTATGTACATGCATGCATGCAGTATGTATGTATGTATGTGTATATATATATATATATATATATATATATATATATATATATATATATATATATATATATATATATATACATATATATATAATATACATACATACATACATACATACAAAGTGAATGAACACTGCATTTTCACGCTTCTTTTCTCAAATAGTGTTCAGAGAACGAGGCAGGGGGTGACTCTCCTGCCATTGGGACCGACAGCTTAATGTCTCCTCTAAAGGAGGTGTGCGCCACTCAATCATTGTCACTTTTCTCAACAGTTGAACGAAGAGTAGGAGCTGCAGACGAAATGCTTCCTCTTTGATGTTTGGCGTATCTGTCTGCATAGCTGTGGAAAAATCGAGTTAGACCTTACTGAGGCTTGAACCCGGGACCTCCAGCATCTCAGCTGTACGCTCTACCAACTGAGCTACCTATTCTCCTTTTCGATTAAAAATGCATATTCCAACAAAAGAAAAAAGCACTTGGTAAAGGTGCTCCATCTCCACATTTGTTAGGGGAAGAGATAAAAAGATTATAAAATAATAACAAACATACTACCTGTAACTTTTGATTGAGGCACTTTATTTTCCTCTGTACCTTACCTTACAAATCACAATAAACAGTGATGAAAAGTATAGCTTTTCAACTAAAGCATATTTCTTATTTAGACCAATTCTTTTATAAGAATTAATCATCTTAATATCTTAAAATTAGTTCATTTTTTTATGATCACAGAATTGATCTTCCAAGGAATATTCACCAAGTACACAGTATGTCCCTTACAGAATTATTAGCTTGCAGCATGCTTGGGACAAGCTAACAATTTTTAGCTTGCGCAAGCTTGCAGCAAGCATGCTGCAAGCTAGTATTTGGAACAAATTAGCTTGCGCAAGCTAGCAAAAACTATCTCCAAGCTTGCGCAAGCTAGCAAAAAAATTGCAAGCTTGCGCAAGCTAACAAATACTTTCTGCTAGCTTGCTGGTTAGCTTGCGCAAGCTAGTATTTGTTCCAAATACTAGATTGCAGCACGCTTGCTGCAAGCATGCAGCACGCTCGTGCAAACTTGCAGCATGCTTGAGCAAGCTAAAAATTGTTAGGCTGTTGCAAGCTCAAATTTCTGTAAGGGATGGAACATAGACAAATTCAGAATAACACCAATCTCTAAAATAAGATCTGCAAGTGGAATTTCCCACCTACAGTTGTTATAAATATCTTTATATTTGATTAAGAAAGAAAAATAAGAGAGAGAGAAAAAATATACTGCAAAACATTTTTACAAGAGTCGGATAAAGTCCAAGCATCAAAGGCAGTTGAATTTGAAGACTTTGGAAAATTTTCTAATGCATAAACCTAAACGAATGTCCCCCTACAAATCTAAAATATCATATAGTACGTTATTTAAATATCATATAGTACGTTATTTAAATATCATATAGTATGCTATTTAAAGATTAATGTTGAGGTGGGGAGTATTCATATGCAAATTTAATGCATGGGCAAAGGACTTTGGCCTTAGTAGAATGACCCAGCTATACGACTGTCCTTTGTACCATGCATTATATACGCATATAAAAACGATGCCAAAACATTAATCTTTTTATAAAATTTCCGTGTTAGATTGTTTAAAATGTATAACACAACAAAAGAAGAATAAAAAACGAGAAAAGTTTACAGACACTTTTTTTGCTTTGTTAAGAAATTCACCTGTTGTAAAAATGGACTAGACCAAATACTCAAGGTCGTAAATTATGGTAATTTAATGCATGGGTCATGACAATGTAAGTACTCCAAAGAAATTTTATAAACATACATAATCTGTGTTAAAGAAACAATTAAAAAGTAACATCAAATAGAAACAATTTTTATTCCCTATTAAAAAGAAACTTTACCATAAAAAATTGCATTACAATTAAAAACAAAAATGTCTATTTAGTGAAAAATGTCTATTTTCAGTCAAAACAACTATGTAGTGTTTACATCCGATTTGGAATTCTTTAGTTTCATGTTGTTTTGAAGATGAAAGTGTACAAAAAAGGAAGGAAAACTATTTCCTGGCATTGTGTTTTTTCCTTCCCATTTATGCAATTGCAAAAAGAGACAAGTGAACACCCCCCCCCCTCCCCCCCCCCAAACTACATTCTTAGATTTCAGTATATAACCACAATATACAGCTGTAGGTATAGAAAAGTATATCTTGCATTTTGTGTGTTCCCTCCTGTCCATACTCTACTCCCTTCCTCATACAATAGAAAATACTGGCCCATAGATTGAGGTTTGGCCCAAATTTGTATTTAAATTAGTTTCTTTGTTTAATGAGGGTTTAACGGTACCAAGACAATAAGGGTCAAATTGTGCCTGAGAGGTTACATCATTCCTGAGGTAGAAAGGAAAACAACAGGGAGGGATTAGGTTTCGAGAGAGTGTGAAGAAAAAAAAAGATAATTTTATCAGCAGGGTTTTTCTGGAAGAACTTGGCAATTGAGTTGTAAGGAGCAAGGAAAGCTCTAAAAAGGTTGTACAGGGGGCAAGCAAGGAGAACGTGATGGACTGTGAGGGTGCAATGGCAATTGTAAAATTCTAAATTTGTAGCTAGCCACAATAATTCCCTGCCCTGGTACATAACAAAGCCTAATGACTCCCGAAAAAGTTAGTGGGTTCGAGTAAAACTTAAGTTGGTTGAACATTGCAATGAGTGACCCATGTTCGAAAAGATGTAAGTTGCATTTCTGCGACTTCAGGTGGCTTATACTAACGTTACGCTTCTTCAATCTGTAGCCACAATGCCAGGAGTACAATCCCCTGCCCAGTACTTAACAGAGCCGAATGACTCCTTGATAAGTTGGTACTTTCAAATAAACTTCAACAGCTTCAACTTTGTTACAAGTGACCCATGCTACAATTAGATATGACTTGCATTACCACACAGGTAATTTGTACTTGTGTTAAAATAACTGAAGTTTCTCCAATTTATAGCCAGAATATCCAAAGCACAATCCTCTTAACTTGGTTCAACTTTGTAATGAGTGACCCCCACTTTGTAATAAGTGACCCCTCCACTTTGTAACAAATGACCTCTCCCACAACAGCAGATGTAACTTGCATATCGACGACAAGGGTAACTTGCACTACGATAACAATTGCTTGCCCCTCTGTCAGGGTGACATGTACGGCCTGCTTGAGGACAACCATCCTTAAAGATAAGTGGAACGTGTTTATACGCACAACAAAAAACCCTTGAAATTAGTCACTGATTATACAAAGAAACTGACCAATCAGAGCATCCAATATTTCAGGTTTGTTCAGTTCAGGGTTTATGGTCTTGCAACAGATTATTAGTTTCTTGAAAAGGATTAAAAAAATTAAGCTTTTTTTTTTCTTTTCAGTTTTGAAAATAGTTACTTTTAGTTTCCAAGGTATGATATTGATCACAAAGTGAAGATTTATACTAATTGCAATATTCTAATAGATGACTGTCAAGAAAACTATAAAAGTGTAATTTCTTTCTTAAAATTCCAATCAATAAGATATATCAAAAATTATATTCCAACCAGATAAAAATTGGGAGATGTGATTAAGATTAATCAAAATTGTTTGTCCCAATCTTATATACTACAGATAATTAGAAAATATAAGCATTTACTTTAAAAGAAAAAGGTTATCTCCCAGCAAGAAAGTTCAAAAAGTTATATTATAGGTCATTTATAACCACTTTTTAGATACTTTTTTTTCAACTTTCATGGTTTGTGATAGATTTTAAAGCTCTTATGGCCTCTACACATCCAATATACATGTACCTTATAAAACCTATATTATTACAGTATACGGTACACATGGTGCATGATTGTTGGTATCTGACAAGCCCTCAAACATCTAAGCTCTAGACACAGGAAGTGCTGACTGAAGTTTTAAAATTGCAGCATATGGTGGTCTTGAAGGGCTTGCAAAGGTATTGCCTCCAAGGAATATAGGACACAATCTGGGTGAGCCTTATTATGGTTGTCAATTAAATGTTGTCCTCTTTCCTGCGCCACCATCAAGGTTTATCCTCTGTGCCGGACTGCCCCTCGGTCCACCTCGTCCTCCTCGACTAAATCCCCTTCCACCTCTTCCACCACCCCTATCACCTCCTCTTCCACCCCTATCACCTCCTCTTCCAAATCCCCTCCCCCTTCCACCCCCTCTGCCACCCCTACTGAAACCTCGCCCACCACCACGACCGCCAAATCCTCCACCCCTTGACCTGAAACTTCCTCCACGACCTCCACGACCTCCAAACCCAAAGTTCCTGCCACCGGCGTTCGGATTGCCATATTCTCCAATATCTGGAAATTCTGTTACTCGGCTCAACTGAAATTCTTCACTATCCTCCCATTGCTCCTGTAATAAAAAGAGAGAGATAAAAAAACAGTCACAAATCATGTTCCGATACTGAAATACAGTGCCCTAGCTTTGCTGTTTCAGAGGTGCTCCACCCCTCCCCGCCCCCCTTTTTGTTTGCCCTGCCCCTTATCAGAAACCAGAACCAAAAGGTTTTGTGGTTCCCATGCTTCTGTTCATATGCTGATTAATTTGCAAGTTGTGTATTAACTGTCATGTCATTGCATATCATGAGATATTTGTTCCATATTTATTATCATTCATACGCCACGACCACCATGCAGATCAATAAAATAAATGTACATATTGACAACACAAGCATGTTAACAACATTATCATAGCAAGTATGATGCACAAAAGACATATGTTTGCTCATACATATTTCAAGAATTTTACATTAAGCCCTGCATACTCATTAATATGCAAGGTATCACCACCAAAACCCTTACGGAACATCCACAGACCATGGGCTATCTGTGGACTACATATGACTTGAATCCAGTTTTTCGTTCTATACATATTGTGTTTACAAGTTCTTTTCAACAATACCATATTAAGCCCCGCCCAATACGCATAATAATGAAATTAAACTTGTTCATACAATGAACATGTACAAACTAGCTAACATCATAACTGCACTGAATATTAAACAAAACAGATATGCGGTTGTTAAAATATGAGCACTTAAAGATTTTTACAATAAGCCCCGCCTACTCAATAATATGCATGACATCACCGCCAAAAACAAGAGGGATTTACGGACAATGGGCTATCTGTGTACCAAATATGATATGAATCAACTGTATACTGTTCTTGAGAAAATCGTGTTCACGAGCTCAGCATCACACACACACTTGTTTCAAGTCCCAGCCAGGGGAGCTCAGCATCACACACATACACACACACACCCATACTTGTATCAGGTCCCAGTCGGAGGAGCTCAGCATCACACACATACACACACACACCGTTACTTGTTTCAAGTCCCAGTCGGGGGCATGCGCTTTGAATCACCCAAGGGGACATTCACTTCAGCCTAATGAGATGTTAATTGATGCATAGATTACAATTTTTCAAGCCATTGTTATTAACTTATTTTCCTTTATATGGCCTGCAATATAGTACATACCAACTGGGAACACACATTGTTCTCCAACCAGGATCACCACATATACAGTAAGATACCAATTGGGGACACAGGTGATGCGTTAGAGTCATTAGCCCAACTGGGGACAGTATGGAATCTGAATAACATAACCGGGGACATAGATGCTAGAATATCTTACTCATACCTAGACACATATTTTGAAACACTGCCTGCGCCGAGCCAACTAAATGGGGACAGCAGTGAAAATGCGTAATATTTCAGGTGGCGTATTGTTAGAGAGCCCAAATCTGCACGAAAACCAACCGGAGATGTCCCCGATTGGAAGGTGTGTTATCATTATACAAATGTCCTTGATTGATGCAATCGCATTGGAACCAAAAATGTTTTGAAAAATAATTTGTTTTGTTTGTTTTACTTTGAAAAAATTCAGCTTAGTTGGGGCATACAACCCCTAACTCTTGCCTAGCGGGTTCCACCCTCCGCCTGGAGGGTGGTGGAGGAGGGGGAGGATACGGCGGTGAGCGCAAGCCCTTAGATCGGTCCACCTTGTGGGCTGCACCCTGTTCCTCCTTGAAAGCCACCTGGTCCCATTGTTCACAAATAGGACAGGGTTTAATTGACAGCACAGTCTGCAACTGTAGCATGTCTGGTGCATGTCTCTGGGAGAAAGTTTCATGAACTTGAAGGAGAACTTCCTGGCGCCGGGGGGTGGGGACGAGTCCCCTGGTGTCCCCTGATCAAAGGTTAGAGCTTCTGAGAGATAATTGCTCAATAAGAAAGGGACCGTGCAGTCAACTACGCCTCCGCAGCTACAGACTTTGCGGGTCGCTCTACTGAGCTTGATAGAATAGGTTGGGGTGGCTAGCACTTAAAGCCGCCCCCAAAATACTCACATCTTGTTCTAATTGCCAAAACTAGGGCACTAGAGGCTGTGTCACTGCTGTCAGACGCTGTGCTGCCAGTCGTGTGAAAAGAAAACTAGCTTTCCTTGAAGTAGTCCCAACTGAGGGCTAAAGGTAAAAAAGGAACTGAGTAAATAAAACAATTCCTCCGGGAACATAGTGAGATACTGTGTGGTCACTGCAGGTGACTGCACATCCAGTCCTCACAAACATACGAGAGACCTCGTGGGTCCTGACAGGTAAAGGTAAAGTAGGGGCCTGGTTAACTTCCGCAGTCCAAACTTGGACCGTATAGGAATTCCAGTAGCCTGAAAGCCAAACTGCTAGGTAGCAACCGCGGAGCTGGCTATGTATACTTGTAAAGAGCTAGGGTTACTCTGCTAGGGAAAGGCAGGCTGATGACACAGGCTTAGGGTCACGCTGTCCTTCTTAGCTCTAACGGCTCCCACAGAGCTGTGACAGTAACCAAGGACACCCATGGTAATCACGGTGTTCAGAAGCTGACTTCAGCCGAACAAAGGAGCTTTTAATTAACAGCCCCGGCATGGAGCTGTGGCGGTAACTAAGGGTACGCTACAGTATCCAAGTGCTTGTACCTGCAGGAAGTCTCCAGACAGTGGTAATCCCTACAGTATGAATACACCCCATTTCCAAAATGCATTTCAAAGGTCATTTTCATGACTGCATAAAATATTGACACAAAATGACATATTGAAGATGCTATTAAAAACTAAATATCCAATCCAGAGCACTAATATTTTACATAATGGTATTCCATATTCCAGTTACGCCTTGTATGCCCAGTTACATTTGACCTGCCTTTTATACATTGAAGCTGCGGAGATTGTAGCTTCTGCAAAAGACCTACACAAAGTCATTGTGTGCCTTGGTGGATTCCATCACCTGATGTCTCATTTTGGCAGCATTGGACAGATTATGACAGGGAGTGGAAGAGCGGAGCTTTGGGAGACAGTGTATGCAAAAGGATCCGTTGTATACACATGTTAACTGGCCATGCCTTCGCTCGTGCACTCTGTGCTCACAATTTTACATCAGCAGCCCTCATCTGTGTTTTAATGGGTTAATGGGTACACCTGGTTCCTCAAGACAGTATTGATAAAGAATGTGTAGAGAACCTTTACAAAGGCCTTCTTAACCAACACACAATGCCACTAAAGTAGCTGAGGAGGAGTCTATCAAAGTGTTTAACTTACTCATATCAAAGTGTTTAACTAACTCATATCAAAGTGTTTAACTAACTCATATCAAAGTGTTTAACTAACTCATATCAAAGTGTTTAACTAACTCATATCAAAGTGTTTAACTAACTCATATCAAAGTATTTAACTAACTCATATCAAAGTGTTTAACTAACTCATATCAAAGTGTTTAACTTACTCATATCAAAGTGTTTAACTTACTCATATCAAAGTGTTTAACTAACTCATATCAAAGTGTTTAACTAACTCATATCAAAGTGTTTAACTAACTCATATCAAAGTGTTTAACTAACTCATATCAAAGTGTTTAACTAACTCATATCAAAGTGTTTAACTAACTCATATCAGTGTTTAACTAACTCATATCAAAGTGTTTAACTAACTCATATCAAAGTGTTTAACTAACTCATATCAAAGTGTTTAACTAACTCATATCAAAGTGTTTAACTAACTCATATCAAAGTGTTTAACTAACTCATATCAGTGTTTAACTAACTCATATCAAAGTGTTTAACTAACTCATATCAAAGTGTTTAACTAACTCATATCAAAGTGTTTAACTAACTCATATCAGTGTTTAACTAACTCATATCAAAGTGTTTAACTAACTCATATCAAAGTGTTTAACTAACTCATATCAAAGTGTTTAACTAACTCATATCAAAGTGTTTAACTAACTCATATCAGTGTTTAACTAACTCATATCAAAGTGTTTAACTAACTCATATCAAAGTGTTTAACTAACTCATATCAAAGTGTTTAACTAACTCATATCAAAGTGTTTAACTAACTCATATCAGTGTTTAACTAACTCATATCAAACTAACTCATATCAAAGTGTTTAACTAACTCATATCAAAGTGTTTAACTAACTCATATCAAAGTGTTTACCTAACTCATATCAACACTACTTCACCAAACAGCAAGTCAGAGCAGGACTAGAAAACACTGCATGCAGTATATCCGGCAAATGACACTTATGCAACACATCAATCGTGACAGGTGAATTGGATCTTCACCTCTACTGTTTGAGAGAAATGATTCCACATTCCATGCTGCAGGTCACCTCCATTACGCAAAGGAGTAATTTTGTTGACTGTATCAACAAAAACTGGAAGCTTTAGAACAGACAATGCTAGTTGAGTAGTACAAAATCTTTCAGTCTGGTAGCATCCTTAATTTTACAGTAATACAAGTACCGCATTATTATAGTTAAAATGGAACGCCGTGCATGCGCGTAAGTAATTTTGTCAATCGAGATTGCAGTTGATAGTCTCTTTCGCAGGCGCATACTTTTAATCACTAACAATTATACAAGAAAAGAAGCAAATTGGTACTGATACCACCTTAAACTGTAAAGCTGCTACTTACTTAGTAACTTGATATGTGCGTGAAGCCGCTGAGGTCTATTGAACTGATCATTACATAACTTCGTGTAACAGCAACAACAGTTTGACATCTTACACCAAGTTATTTCTCTTAAAAAAGATGTGGCAATATTAATATTTTCCTTGGCAGAAAGTTTTGAATATTCATATTCTATCTCGAGGTCTGTTCAACCATGGAGATACCCAAATAGTATCTCCATGGTTCAACTAATCATTACATAACTTCATGTAACAGAAACAACAGTTTGACGTCTTACACCAAAATATTTCTCTTAAAAAGGATGTGGCAATATTCATATTTTCCTTGGCAGAAAGTTTTATGTATTCATATTCTATTTGGAGCAAAAATTTCACAGTATTCAACTAAACTCCCAGCTATCAGCAGCGGAAAATGTGTAAATCCAATAGCCACAGTGTTGACGCGAGTTAGTGACGTGACGTCAGCTATAATTTTACCGTATTTTTAGAGTGTTTTAAAGTACCGTAATATAAGGGATGCTTCTGAACTCTTTAAAGAGAAGAAATACTTCACTATCCATCATCTTGATCAATTCTCGAGTGGAAAATTCTCTGATCAGACTATCCAGCAGTTCTTAATGCGAATGCTGAAAATATTTGGAGGAATGACGCATGGCCTAGATAGTACCTTAACAAAGTGGGTGCATGCATTACCTCGCTGCGCTCCTGTCTGTCAGGCACTGCAGCGGTTTACTGGGGTATACACTGCCACATCTGAGCAACACAGAGACCTTCGTTCTAGCACCTAGCCAGAAACAAGCCAAACATCGTATGACTTTTCTACTTGCGCCGTGTCCTGTGTGTGTCACAGAGAGTAACTGTGTTTTTAGATCGGGTGGTATTTAACGGTGAATCAGGTCTGAGAGACCAGATTGCATAATTTAATTGTTCTGTTTGGATGGTCCTTATTAATCAGAATAGTTTCATTCTGAGGTATGACTATAGCTTCACCAGGAGCTTAAGCCTTAAAGGAGAAGGGGAGGGGGGGAGCATGCTGGACCCAATGCAGAAAAGGTGCATTAACGTGCCCCTCAACACATCTAGCACCATGTCCCTTTTTTAAATCCAGCTAGGGGTCTAAAAAAATTCATAATTTTTTCTTTGTTCTCTCATCATTTTTGAATTAAAAAATTCAAAAGAATAATTTATTCCACGACAATAAAGTAAGTTGCAGATTGTAAAATGCCATCAATCTATTTTTAAACTTTTGTCCTATATAACACGTAATGATCACCTGCAATACTCGCATATCCTCCATCTTGAACCAAATAATGGGCTTCAGAAAGAAAAATCTGCAGGAAAGAACCATTTTTAGCGATTCTGTCAATCCCTTAATCACCCACATACTTAAGATTTCCTTGTGATGTGAAAGAGAAACCAAAAAGTAAGTACCTTTTTATTTAGTTTTCTATGTCAATTAGGTCATTAAATTCATGTAAAAGGTGCTTTATCCATCAAATCACCCCAACTTTTTAATCTTGTCAATATTTTCTATTGTTTGTCAAATTGACCAATTAATACATTTCCTCAATTAATCATGAAACATAGCTTTCAGAGCCATAAACATTTATGGGGTTTTTCCTCTTCTTTAATCATTGGAAATCTGTTGAGGTAAAAGGCTACATTGCAATTAATTTTCTTTATTTTCATTATACAGTTTTTTCACTTATAACATTAAACCGAAGGGGCTCACAGCTTTATCAACACTACTTTTATTAAACCAAAAAATTGGCTAAAATGTGAATCTTAATGCCTCTTGAAGGTCTACATGCATACATGTCACAATTATTGAATTGGTTAAAGATTATAGATGTCTAAAGCCAACCTCAGCTAAATTACTTTAAAATCTATTAAAAACCACCATAGTAGCAAAATAATTCATCAAAATCGGTTTATCTTTGACCATTTTACTGCGTTTTTTGTGATGTATTACACTCTGGAAATAAATAAAAAACTTTTTAATTTGTAGCGTCTCTTACCAGCTCTAAAAAAGAAGTAAGACTTCCTGATTATGACAATCCCTTCTGTTTGGCAACTTTCTGGTTATGACAATCCCTTGAGTTTGGCGACTTCCTGATAATAACAATCCCTTGTGTTTGGCGACTTCCTGATTATGACAATACCTTGAGTTTCGCGACTTCCTGATTATGACAATACCTTGAGTTTCGCGACTTCCTGATTATGACAATCCCTTGAGTTTCGCGACTTCCTGATTATGACAATCCCTTGAGTTTCGCGACTTCCTGATTATGGCAATCCCTGAGTTTGGCGACTACCTGATTATGACAATCCCTTGAGTTTGGCGACTCCCTGATTATGACAATTCCTTGAGTTTGGCGACTCCCTGATTATGACAATCCCTTGAGTTTGGCGACTTCCTGATTATGACAATTCCTTGAGTTTGGCGACTTTCTGATTATGACAATCCCTTGAGTTTGGCGACTTCCTGATTATGACAATCCCTTGAGTTTGGCGACTACCTGATTATGACAATCCCTTGAGTTTGGCAACTTCCTGATTATGACAATCCCTTGAGTTTGGCGACTACCTGATTATGACAATCCCTTGAGTTTGGCGACTCCCTGATTATGACAATCCCTTGAGTTTGGCGACTTCCTGATTATGACAATCCCTTAAGTTTGGCGACTTCCTGATTATGACAATCCCTTGAGTTTGGCAACTTTCGGGTTTTTTTTCTTCAAAATTTTGGTCTCAAAAAGGCTAGAAATCACCACATTTGGCACAAATTTTGCCAACAAAAGATATTGATGAGCACTCAAAATTCAACCGTAATTGGATACTTTCAGTTGTTCATGGCTTTTCAAGCAAAGCTAGGTTCTGGAAGTATGGCAAGGAGTCTTTTCGTTAAATTTTGTGCATTTTTTTAATTCTCTCTTCTTCAATCCATTTTTTTGCAAAATTCTTCAACATAATAACCCCCATCCAAAAGTTATATTTTCTGAAAAAAACTATTGGAGCTCTTTCAAATGATACCAATATCACTGCTGTGAGCCTATTTGACAAAGAACAATATTTTTTGAAATAGTATTTCCCTAATCGAGCATGACACGCTTGGTCTGGGTATTTATTGGGTTACTGTCAAGTTTGTGATGTATGACTGGGAGGACATCTCAATATTTTGATGTGATTCTAGAATTTCTTTTCTAGATATTATTCACTAGGATTGATAAGAAACTCTTATTCTGCCAGAATTGGATTTGGAGCATGGTAAAAAAAACACTTGATCAGAATATACTGCACCCGTTCAAATTTGCTTCAATATCTTTGCTCCATTCAAGAAATACAAAACAAAGAACGGCTGATGCGCAGTCTACTATTCCAGAGTGCATAACGTCTCATCCTTAGTTTTTGGACAAAGTTATCAGCATAGCCGCTTATCAGCATAGCCGCTTGTCGGCGCATCCGCTAGTCGGCGCATCCGCTAGTCGGCGCATCCGCTAGTCGGCGCATCCGCTAGTCGGCGCATCCGCTAGTCGGCGCATCCGCTAGTCGGCGCATCCGCTTGTCGGCGCATCCGCTAGTCGGCGCATCCGCTAGTCGGCGCATCCGCTAGTCGGCGCATCCGCTAGTCGGCGCATCCGCTAGTCGGGCGATCGGGCGCTTAGTCGGCGCATCCGCTAGTCGGCGCATCCGCTAGTCGGCGCATCCGCTAGTCGGCGCAGCCGCTAGTCGGCGCAGCCGCTAGTCAGCGCAGCCGCTTGTCAGCGCAGCCGCTTGTCAGCGCAGCCGCTTGTCAGCGCAGCCGCTTGTCAGCGCAGCCGCTTATTAGCATAGATGCTTATTGGCATAAATTAGATGATAATACTACAAATTCCCCCTCAAATTTCAATTCATATTGTGAGCAGTGATCCTCACATTTTTCAAATCTTTATGTAGTTCAATGTACTTTTCGGCCTAAAGTCATAACATATTTCATAATATTTATTTTATCATAAAATTCAAATTCCAGTCTCTCAAACATAAAATTTTTCATCAAATACCAATCTTTTTTAATGTTAGACATGAACTAAATTTTTCAACTGAAAAGGGGAAAAAGTGTACAAGTTTGTATGTATTATTCAGCATTTTACCTCATGATCGATTTAGTGATATTTAAAACCAATATCCAATTTTCCCCAGAATAAACAAGATGCAACTACTTCCGCAGAACTTCTACTTTCTACGCTCTTTTTCTCTTGAAAATATTTATTCTGCAGTATCACAATATAATCAATCCGCTGCACACAATGATTATCATACTGTACGGAAGCATTTTCTTTTTTAACAGTAGCTCATTGCTCGATTTGTATGTTTTGAAAGCATGAATCATATTTTTGTTCAGAATCTACAGACGTGGCAAGGTATCATTAATTAGCTAAATTGTTCAATCGAATACCGTAAATAAAACTTCTTTAAAAAAAATCAAAATCACTGTAAAAATTGGCCAGTTGAAAACTTCTTTATTTTTTATGCCTACATGGGAATTTGTGTGCAAATTTGTGATGTGTGTTAAGTAATTAACTTTTTCATTTTTAAATATATGATAGGAAAGAATCAATTTGGTGTCAAAACCATTTGAATAGTATTTCCGTTTAGGAGTTATTAAATCTCAAAGACTGCGTCAGTGTGTTAAAAAGTGACCTCGCAGTGTACAGTGAGATGTCATAAAGGCAGATCCAAGACAATTTTTGTGCACGTCTTTGAAAATTAACTGCTCCTTCCTAAAATACTGGAACCTTTTGTATTTATTGAGATGGGGAATAACATACACTTTATATGAATGTGCTTTGCCCATCTGCCCATGAATCTTACACTTTTAGTACTGCTTAAAGGAAAAAGATATCAACACGATTTTTACACCAAACTGTTTTTTTAATAGTCCTTTATCATATATGTAAAATTGAAAATTCATGGCCGTATTCCTTTAAATAAATATGGAAAGTAAATTTCTTCTACTTTTTAAACTTTTAAAAAGCAAAGAAAATGATGTACTATTTTGTCACTTCCACTAAATATAAAATGCATGACTTCATGTCTGTAAAATAATTAGCAGTAAAAGTTGCCAGAACATATTGTATGGGTTAAAATTGCAATCTTGCGGCGAGTGTGCTGAAAACCTATCATTTCTAAAAGAGACCTCACAACTGATTTCCATGTACTAAAATCTTCAAAATGTCATCACTGTGTTAAGTTTCTCTTACGCAATTTGCGTTATATGGCAAATTGACACATGACTGACAATCAAAACTTTAAAATAATCTTACATACTTTTTATGCTCTAAGACTTAAAATTATTTCGAACTATTTTGGACATCACACTTCAGCAAAATTTTTTTAAATATTGTTAGTTTTGTGAAAAAAATAACACAATTTAATGAAATAGTTCATAAGAATTTAATTGGGAATTTTATCTGGTAGTTGTTTTCATTTGTTTTTTTTCTTCTTCTGAATTTGTTTCCCTCTTAAGATATTATTCCAAACGATCCGGTTCATACTCATGCACAATACAAGGCTTTGCCATTGTCTTAATTTGGTGTAGTCCCTTCATATGTATTATTTCTTAACATTCAGTTTTATAAAAATTAAAAAATTAAAAAAAGTATGATTTAACTCTTATATTTATTACAAAGTCCAAAATAATCACAAAAGTGTGACTTGACTCTTATATTTTTTACAATGTAAGTCAAAAATAATTCCCGTACCAAACTTCACAATGTTTTTCTTAAGAAAATCAAGCTAAAGCGTGACTGCCTAACAGTGGCACAAGTCACCACTTTTCTTCAAATTTCTTGCATGTTTCACAGTAAATTTTAAAAATGCAAAGTGAAGAGAATTCATATCCCATTACTTTATAAATTTAAACCCTGCGAAGTGGTCGATTTCCAAAATTTGTCTTTTACATGATTCCTATACAAAATATGAATTTGGATAGACCCTTACAGAAAAACTAGTTTGCCACAAACTTGCAATAACCTAACAATTGTTAGCTTGCGCAAACTTGCTGCAACCTTTTAGCAAGCTTGCAGCAAGCTAGTATTTGGGATAAATGCAAGCTTGCTAGCTTGCGCAAGCTAGCAAAAACCTTTCCGCGAGTTGGAAAACAGTTTTTGCAAGCTTGCGCAAGCTAACAAATATTGTTACTAGCTTGCGCAAGCTAATCTTAGTTTGCGCAAGCTAGCAAGCTTGCATTTGTCCCAAATACTAGCTTGCTGCAAACTTGCCGCAATTATGCAGCAAACTTGCAAAAAGTTGGGCAAACTAAAAATTGTAAGCTTGTCGCAAGCTTGTTTTTTCTGTAAGGGGATGCATTGTGGGATACTTCCATAAAAGTACCTCCTGATCAGGAGACCAGATCTGTTCTCCCGATCAGGAGACCAAATCTGTTATGCCGATCAGGAGACTAAATCTGTTCTTCCAATTGGGAGTACGAACCAGGCTGATAAAGTGCTTGTGAACAAGCTTGGTTTGAGTTAAGCACTTCAAGAAGTGGTGCATTAATACTTAATTAAATTCAAAAATCTCTACAAATTATTTTTTCTCACAATTTCACATTTTGACAAATTAAGTAACAAAATTAAGTAACAGCCCAAAATAGTTGCTTATATAGCCAAGATTCTGAAATGAATATGGACGAGTAGCGATTTTCTGGATTCAAAAGCACATTTACAGTACTATCCGAGTTATGGCTAATCAAAGTTTAAAGAATCTTGAAAAAGTTGAGTGTGAAATAGAGGACAGCTCAAAATTTAGATAAAATCACTGAAAATCATGTTAAATTTTTTCCTGCTGAATTTTGATAAAGAGTATAATGGAGATTTGAAACCATGTGGCCATACTTAACTGCTCCCATTCAATTAAACATTAAGTGTAGGATAAACAACAAAAATTATTTACAAAAGGTCACAAAATTGCAAAAAGTTATGCATAATTTATTACAATAAGGCCCTAAACTTAATAGATTAGTTCACTGGTAAAGCAAGTTGATCTTATATTAAATAAAAAAGTGAAGAAAGCATTAAAAAAAGTCATTCCGTTCAGGGGATATTAAAGTTTTAAAATCTGTCTTATACTGTATGTGTAGAAATGACTGGTGTAGTTAAGTCTACTATGGAAAGTTGATGTCATCATCCTCACATTCTTAGCAATTGTTAATGCATTTTAAAGTAAAGTTTATTTAATTTTTTACTTTTCAAATTATTTTTCCTTGAACTTTCTTCAGGTGGTATATTATAAATACCCTTCTTAGATTTAATTTTACTACTTTTTTGACATATCCCATGGTTTTTAAGCCACAAAATTGCACTTAAACTAGGACCAATTTCCAGGTGTGGTCCGACAAAGGTTAAGACCAATTCTGTGGGATTAAACTTCTGATCAATGGTACATTATCTATACAACTAATCAATACCAATTCTCACCAGCTATATCATCTCATACATTATCAAGTTATGTTTAACTTTTGCTATGGGGCTTGTTTAATTGCCAAAGGCTATAATACCACCCAAACTACATACACAAAACTTTTTTAATTTGCCTCAACAAAATTTAAACTCGCCAAAAAAATCCACTTTCCAGAATTTCTTAACATATTAGGAGGAAGTAAAAACCAGGACGGATTACAAGATTACATTTTCAATGCGGAAACCACCAAAAAGGGAAATTCTAATATAATATCTCACAAGAATCAAAACCATATGGCTGAGTGAACAAAAATCAATTTTGTTAAGGTACCAAACATAAATAAAATTAACTAAAGGTCAGTTATGTTGTCACGTACACGGATCAATGATTTCATGATCTTTTTTCATCTAGAAAGAGATATGTATTAATCAGAAAAGTTGGCATGCATAGTAAGATAATTAAAGGATTACTTCAAGGTTCAAGCAAGTTTATCTCACATGCATAGTAAGCTATTTAAAGGATGAGTTCAGATTCAAGCAAGTTTATCTCACATGAAAGAGAAACTTGAATAAAGTAAATTGGTGAAAAAAAAGCACTCCAAATTCTTACTCCATTTAGGAGATATTTACATTGTGAATCGGTTGTGTAGAAACGACTGAAATCAGATTAGTTGTGATGTCACAACCTCAGAGTCCTCAAAATCTGTATTTTTTCTATCATATTTTGTACTAAACCATTGAATATGTCAGAAAGCTAGTATGGCTAATTGTAATTTACTACTTGAAAATTTGAAGAAAAGCAATTAGGAAATAAAAAGTAAATCAATATTCTTCAATTAAATTAACAATTGGTTAAGAATATGAGGATTGGGTGCCAACATTCTACAGTAGACTACAATAGTCATATTTACACAGATGAGACATTGTATGTCTCCTTAACAGAATACTGAAGTAGTTTTTTCGCCATTTTTGTTTCTCTTATAAGTCCTCTTTCATATAAGAAAAACTTGCTTGACCACTGAACAAATTCCTAAAGTCATCAGGCACACAGTATAAGGATATTTCAGCTGACGTCACGAGGTCACATGACTTTGTTTACATCGCCACCTTGTCTCTTGTACACTTACATACGTTTGCATGTTGTTATATGGACAATTCTGCAGTCTGTTTTTCTGTTACCGACTGCGGAATCCCTCCCAGGTTTCCGTGGAAGGGTCTCAAGGCAACCTGGAGGCAATTCTGCAGTCCGTAATTCTGTTACCGACTGCGGAATCGCCCATATAAGATTACTTTTGTAAGTACTGTAGTATGCCGGAATCTTGCTGTACCATTGGTTGTACTAATAGACTCACCAGCGCGTGCTAGGGTGTGTTTTAGATCGAGTCTGTTTGTTTTACGTGTGATTTAACTGAGCTGTGTGAAGATTAGATGTGTGAAATACTCAACGCACAAAGCTCTCCCATACAAAAATTGACGAGATACGTGAAAGCAGCTCCAGAGCTTTTTCTAATGCATTATTCTTTTTCCTATTTCAGCAATTGGTGACAAAGGAGGTGGTGTTTCTAGTGAGTTAAAAAGTACATGTAGTTACTGTAGTGTAGTTATTTGAAACGCTATGGTGTAGTAATGTCAACCTTTTTGGACCAAGTTGAGTGTTTTCTTCCAACTACTGTTCCAACTCACTGAAAACAGTGGATTCCCACAAGAAATTTGAACCGGACATAAAAGTCTTTTTAGGTACAATATTCATAAACAAAACATTATTACATGACGACATATCCTTACAGAAATAAAACTAGCTTGCGGCAAGCTGACATTCTTAGCTTGCGCAAACTAACATTAGCTTGCGCAGGCTAGCAAAAAGTATTTGCTAGCATGCACAAGCTAACAATTTGCATTTGTCCCAAATGCTAGCTTGCTGCAAGCTTGCCGCAAGGTTGCAGCAAGTTTGCGCAAGCTAAAAAGTTTAGCCTATTGCAAGCTTGCGGCAACCTAGTTTTTCTGTAAGGGTATAAGATAAAGGGATAAACTCACCAATAGCACACAACACAACATACAATAATACGAGAACAGAGCAATTTGCCCAGGATTATAGCATACTTTGTTGATCCTTCAAAGCAAATTTAATATAGTAAGCAAGGGAAAGATAAAGAGATTTTGAATTGGAATTCAACAGAGAATTCAACCGTCGACTTGACAAAGTATTATCATTTAAGTAATAATCTGAGAAAGTGGTTTCGTAGGCTATTGTGAAAAGAACAAACAAATAGAAAATGAACGTCTATTGCCATGTAGCAAAAACGGCAAATTCTTTCTTTATACCTCCTTAAAAAACTTCAAATGGGTTTCATGTAGTGTTGGTAAACTATTTCGCTAATCGCTTGCATCTCATCAAAAACGTTAAGTAAAACTTTAAAACAATTAATCACGAACATGCCATGTGGGTGGCCTTTTGTAAGATCTAAAACCATGGCCTCAACTAATTGTTGGTGCACTTTAAAAATTAAATTGGGGTTACGGTCTGCAAATAAATTATTTTGTAACAGCTTTGCCATATACCAGGGAAGTAACACTTTGGAAGTTTAAGGTTCCGATATTGGCAGCATTTTTTGCTGATATTTTTAGACCTGTTTGAATGTCATTTAAACCAAGGATCTTCATTTTCAACTAGTTTTATCAGCCTAAAAGGTAATATTAATTAACTCATTAAAACTTATAATTTGTATTAAACACTTAAAAGTTTGTTCTTTTTTCCCTTCTCATTTTTGGGTGAAGCTCGATCGCGATTAATTGCTAAATTTGGCGATGAAGCGATTAGTGAAATAATCACAAATTTCAAACCGTACCACCAGCAGTACATACAAATGTATCACACTGACATCATTTCGGTCATCTTAAATTCATAAAAACTTACAAATCCAAACAAAGTAAAGCACTACATTTATGACCTACATGTAAGTAATACTCCCTTTCTAAAAACATTAAAATCCCATTAACGTTTGGTACAGAGTTGGAGGAAATTCCCTAAATTAATCTGATGAAGCGTGAATCTCAGCCACACCATAAATTCCCTGAATTGATTTTATAGGAGTTGTGAATCTTAACCACACCGGGGACTGTATAAACCATGTAGTTGATATCAAATGTGACAATTTACTTATTAAAACAACTAGTCGATATTTGACATGTTTCCAACAATAATTTACACCACCCATTAAAAAGATATAAATAATGATAAACTTTCATTTTCATTCATTGTAACAATGCCGTTAAAAAAATATTGAAAATTAAAAAACAGTCTATGCCATTAATGCTTAATGCCAAATAAAAATTTAAGTCAAGTTTTAAAGGTCTGTTTTCCTACCTGACCCAATCACCTTTTACAAAAATCATTTAAAGGATTAGAGTTCAGTGGTCAAGTAAGTTTATCTTATGTGAAAGATGACTTTAAAAGAAATAAAATGGTGAAGAATATACTTCAATATCTTATTCCGTTAAGGAGATATTCAAGTTTAAAGCTCTTGCTTACCTTTATAGAAATGACTGGTGTACTAAGTCTATACTATGGAAGGTTGGCACTCTTATTCCTCACATTCTTAACCAATGTTAATGTCTTTTAAAGAAAATTTATATAACTTTTTTACTATTCTAATTGTTTTTCTGTGAACTTTCTTTGAGGGGGAAATTATAATTACCCTTACTAGATTCTGTTTTACTACTTTCCTGACATAGCCAATGGTTTTATAAGCCACAAAATTGCAGGACAAAATATGATAGAATACATAAAGACTTTCAGGAATCTGAGGCTGTGACATCACAACTAGTCTGATTTCAGTCGCTTCTACAGAAATGATACCAAACTTTAAAATAAAATATTTCCTTAACGGAATAAGATTTTTGAGCGCTTTCTCCTCCATTTTGTTTCACTTGAAGTCTTCTTTCATATAAAATGAACTTGCCTGACCACTGAACTAATCTTTAAACTCAAATATTTCCTTCAGAATAAGATTTTTGAATGCTTTCTTCTCTATATTGTTTCACTTGAAGTCTTCTTTCATATAAAATGAACTTGCCTGACCTAAACTAATCTTTAAAATTAAATATTTTCTTAACGGAATAAGATTTTTGAACGCTTTCTTCTCCATTTTGTTTCACTTAAAGTCCTCTTTCATTTAAAATGAACTTGCCTGACCCTTAAACTAATCCTTTAATAATGTAATAAGCACAGGGGCAGTATTGGCTTCCTTTATAGAAACAGAGATAACGGGCTCAGCATTATGTTGTCACGAGTTCGCATTTGAAACTTCTATGAAGTGATAATTTTAAAAGAGTAGGAAATTACCTAAATTAATCTGATAGGGAGTTGTGACTCTTAACCACACTTGGCACTGTACAAAGCACACATATACAACACAACAACTTACTTGTTCAAACAACTAGTCAATATTACCTCAAAAAGTGAAATACAATATTTGACAGGATTTCAACAATAATTACAATTCAAATCAATTTATTGGTCAACTGGGCCATCGGTCCTTGACACAAATACAGAACGTAATACAACAAACAAACAAGTGATATACAGTAACAATTGAGGAAACACAATCCATTTAAAAAAATCAAAATGTGAAAAACAATAGACTGATAAATGGTGGCATGATGTTAATCGGCAACATGATTTTCCAAGCTTTCATGGCATATTTCTTAAAAAGATAATAGTAAATGACAGGTATGCTTGGAATCTGTAATCAAAATATTTTTGAACTTCAACCTGTCTGGGTGCATTATGTAGTACTGCGGTAAAAACCTCTTACGAATAATTGATAAGAATTATACCACCCATCAAAAAAATTCAAATAGTGATTTGTGAAATGGGCTCACCATTAGGTTGGCACAATTTATAAAGTCGTGATTTTGAGGTAGTTTATAAATGGCACCAACAAGTTATAATGTGGTTTTAAACAAGCTCCCTGCCGGCAGACAAAGACTCACTTCAAGATAGAAAAGCACATAAGACAACATTTTGGAACTTTGATCAGTTATAACTTAAATTGAAAAAATCTACTAAACAAAAATGATTTTAGTAATGACCCCTCAAAACTTGAAAAAAAAAAAAAAAAAACCCTGAAAAATCATAATGCCGTAGCCATGGTAGGACTCGAATCTGGTGCGCTGGCGGCATTCATATCCACTACACTACAAGATCATTGAAAGTGATGTGGTGAAATTTAATTATTATAGGAAAGGGTCCAAATAGAGGGAGGATATGCCTGTATTTATATATCAATTGAAAGGAAATTGCAATCACTTTCAAACGGCAGTTCAAGGAAACATGTGCAATGTACGGTTTTGGTACACAATTTTTTTGGAAACAACAGGTCAAAAATGGCAGAAATTCATGAAATATTGAAGAAATTTCTCCAAAACAAAAGGTTGCAAAATTACACCAGAAATCAATATTATGTCTTAGGATTTGTGTGTTTGATTTTGAAGCCAAAAAGTGATGTTGAAGTTATTGTAAGATTTAAAAAAAAAAAAAAAAAAAAAAAAAAAAATTGTTGCCAATTTTTTTTCCAGCAATTTGTGAGTTCTACCCTTTTTCAAGCCATTTTTATCCAAAATTCTATAATATGACCCCTATAAAAAATTTACATTTTGTGAAAGAAATATCCCAGTACTTTAAAATGATAACCAAGATTACTCCATAGGACTTTGGTAAAGTACAGATTTCATTTTGAGAAAAAGGTGGTTTACAAACGGCAATAATATCGCCGCTTGGTAGAGTATTAAGGGTTAGTTCAGTGGTCCAGCAAGTCCAACTTATATAAAAGAAATCTTATAAAGAAATACAATGGTGAAGAAAGCATTCAAAGCTCTTAATCTGATTAAGAGATATTCAAACTTATAAAGCTGTCTTATGTAGAAATGACTAATGAGGTAAATCTACAATGGAATGGTGGTGCTCTCATCCTCACATTCTTAACAATTTTTTAAATTGTAATTAGTTTTTTCAATTTGTCTTTTCGAATGTTTTATTTTCCCTCAAACTTTTTCCAGGTGGTAATTATAATTAACCTTACAAAATCTTGTTTTACTACTTTCGTGACATATCCAATGGTGATAAGCCAAAACATCACAAGACAAAATATGATAGAATACATAAAGACTTTGAGGAATCTGAGGCTATGACATTACAACAACTAGTCTGATTTCAGTCATTTCTGCACAAATGATACAAACTTTAAACTTGAATATCTCCTTAACGGAATAAGATTATTGAATGCTTTCTTCACCATTTTGTTTCTTTTGAAGTCCTCTTTCATATACAATGGACCTTTTACTAATCCTTCAACTTATTTTCTAAATCCCACCTAGCTTACATTCTTGATTAGGATTTTTACAAGGTTTTGAATCTTCATCATACCCTCAATCACAATTTTGTGAGAGAAAACAAAGTCAGATAATTTTAGTAACTGAAATTTCAGACAGAAAATGTAAAGAATTACATTTAAAATTTTGAGCTGTCCTCTTTTACATACATCACAACTTTTGCAAAAGATTTTTAAAGTTTGCAACCTATTACTCAGAAGTTACAGGTGCTGTTTGTTGACAGACCTCCGTGGTGTAGTGGTTAATGCTTTGTCCTCTCACCCGCACGTCCCGGCTTCGAATCTCAGTGGGTCTGCAACCATTGAGTTCACAACTGGTTATCAAAGGCCGTGGCCGTCTTGATATAATGTCCAGCACTAGATGCTTTCGGGACGTTAAACCTTGCTATGCTATGCTACACATGATTTTCAGAATTTAAATCTGTTGCTATGAGTATAAAATCTTTTAATACAACCTTTAATTGTGCATTTAAAAGAATTCTTTCCTTTTGGGAAGACCGGTAGAACGGAAACGTTTTAGTTTTTGTAAGCTACGACTGAACAAGTTCAAGGAGTTTTCAAAAATAATTGAAGAGCAGATAGCTCAAAATCTGTACACAATTTTTGTATTATATTCTTTCCTCAATTAAAAATTCGTTTAACACAATGTTAACACCATACACTCATCACATCTTTCTACACGTTTTGAACCATTCCAACCCCTAGTCCTTCCCAACCCCTAGTCCTTTCCAACCCCTGGTCCTTCACAACCCCTAGTCTTTCCCAACCCCTGGTCCTTCCCAACCCCTGGTCCTTCCCAACCCCTAGTCCTTCCCAACCCTAGTCCTTCCCAACCCCTAGTCCATCCCAAGCCCTTCCTTCCCAACCCCTAGTCACTCCCAAACCCTAGTCCTTTCCAACCCCTAGTCCTTCCCAACCCCTAGTCCTTCCCAACCCTAGTCCTTCCCAACCCCTAGTCCTTCCCAACCCCTAGTCCATCCCAACCCCTAGTCCTTCCCAACCCCTAGTCCTTCCCAAACCCCTAGTCCTTCCCAACCCCTAGTCCTTCCCAACCCCTAGTCCTTACCAACTCCTAGTCCTTCACACCCCTTGGTCCTTCACAACCCCTAGTCCTTCCCAAGCCCTCCCCTTCCCAACTCCTCCCCAACTCTCAAACCCTATCCTTTCCAAACCCTCCCCTTCCCAACCATCCCCTTCCCAACACCCCCTTTCCAATTCTCCACTTTCAAAGCCTACCCTTTTCATGCCCTTCCCCTTTCCAACCATCCTCTTCCCAACAATCCCCTTTCCAACCACTGCTTTATCTACCTGTATACCATCCTTACCCAAAGTAAATTAAGTCTTCGAATTGTGAAATTCCAGACTGACAAAAACTCCCTCCCTAACTACATACAAACCCAATAAGAAATTACTGCTATCTATGATCCACTAAATGGTGGTGCTCTTCAGCTAATAAAATACACTTATAATGAATGTAAATGTAACAATACAACATTACATTACACTGAAATATTTGGTGTAAGACATGGCTACAACACTCAACGTTCACTTTCTACTAAAATAAACTCATATGTGCTAACCAAAATTGAAAATATAATGCCATGATCCTTTTCCCTTAAATTCTCATGGTTTATGGGTTAACCCATAATTTATCGTGTGTTGTCAAGGATTAACCATAGATGTTGAGGCATCGGATTGAGGAATCTATTGATATCGGTGACTCGGATTCCATAGTTAATCCATGATAACGCACGATAAATTATGGGTTAAGCCTGTTCATTTACATATTTGTTATTATACATAAATAAACTGGCCAAGTATGGAAATTGCAGGTGTGATTAACTAATTTAGACAAAGCTCTTTACATTTATGATCATTTGTGTAAATCAAATACCCACACCCACTTTATATTAGGAGATAATATAGACACAAATATTTTCATTGTTATGCAAATAAGCTAATCATTGCATTCATGCAAGATTTGTGAGGTACGTGTAGGCCTATGGAAGCAAAGACTGCTCAAAATCTGAATGAAATTTATTTTCTTCCAGTCCAATTTCAATTCTTAAAATTATCCACTTGTCTATTTCTTTGATTTGTGTATGGTTAAGATTAAAAAGAGAGGTGGAGTGGCTGAGGAGTCATGCCCATAAGGGACAGGTACCAGGTTTGGCTCGCTGCACCGTGTCCTTAAAAAGGACAAGTTTCTCGGGTTTGTTCCAGTCCACCCAGATGTAAATGAGTACCAGTAATTCTGGGAAGTGAACCTGTTATGGTCTGGCATCCTGTCCAGGGAGAGCTACTGTATGTGCTCACATCACAGCCCGAGTTAGTACTTCCGTAGTACCGTCGGACTGATGCCAGCCAAATTAGTATGGCTGCCGTTAGTGATGGCTGGCCCTCCGAGGGTACTACAAAAGCCTATACCCTACTGTGCTGTTTTAAGCGCTGTGTTAAAACATAGTAAAATCTCAGTTTTAAGATCTTTATGAAAACAAAACCATTTTACCTTCTTTTTTTTTCTCGCCCACAATGCTTACATTCATGATGTTTGAAAGCCCATCCACGTCTTTAAAAACTGTTTAAATCATTTCTATCGAAGCATTTACTGAACTACTTTTCTTTCCGTAAAAATCGTCTGACGAGCTCTCCAAAGTACGGTCAAAGTTTAAAACACTGCTATCGGGGCAATAACATTTTAGCAGGGGTAATATGTTTTAGATTATTTGAGGGAAAATATTAAGATAATACTTATAAAGTACAATTATATTATCTAAACATTTCTTGATGACACAATTTAATTAAAAATAAAGCTATTTTATAAAATAATATGAACAAAAAAATGTCGCAGTGAAAAATTAACCTGCAGTTTAGTGAAACATCCTAAAACTCATTTCCGGAGGTTTGAATAGTTGATCACGAACGTACTTGAGAAAGAAGGTGATTAAGAAAGAGAGTGGTGATTAAGAAAGATGGCTACCAAAACATGAATCAGAGACATTTGATCCCGCCATGGTGCCAAATAGGGAATGATTTAGGATAAGTTTTTTTTTGAAAAAATTGTATTATTTAGACTAATTGGTATAAGAATATCCAAAAAGTAAATTATTTTTCAATCATCAATTTTCTACGTGTAAATTCTCAAAAATATAGGAATTGTATTCCAGCTATAGCAACCCTCATACTGCAATCCCAATGTCAACTTGTACTGAGGGATGTATACAATAACTAGGGCCGAGTATGGATTTACCTGAACTTTTTCTTCAATTTGCTGAATTGTTTAATACTCATTTTCATCATTTTCAATGAGGAAAGGATTACATAGACAATTAGAGCTGTTCACCTGTATCCCGCCAGGATGCAACCCAAACCTCAAAATGTGCCACGTTCACTGTACCACAATGATAATCATATGAACAGGAAACTTGAATACCATGACGTATTAACACCTATCAATTAAGAGTGTGCGTTAATTACAGCTCAATTTGTTATAATTCAGTTGAGATATTGGAGTTTTGTTACCATTGTCCCGAAGCAATAAAACCTTTAAACAAATCCTGTCTACCATGAATAGTGTATACTTTCATATCCGTCAAGTCATCATCATCAAACAACCATCTTGACCATCAATTTAGTAAATGCAGGAAGTATCAACTTGACTAAATATTAGAATAACTTCTAAAAAAAAAAGATGTTATTATCCTTCAGTGATAATTGACTAATTTACAGGAAAGTAGTTCTTGCCACACTAATATCCAATAAAACCCTTACAGAAAAAACAAGCTTGCAGCAAGCTTGCAACAAACTAACAATTTTTAGCTTGCGCAAGCTTGCTGCAATCTTGCTGCAACCTTGTGGCAATCTTTATGCAACCTTGCCCCAATCTTGCTGCAACCTTGCTGCAAGATTGCAGCAGGCTATTATTTGCGACAAATGCAAGCTTGCAGCAGGCTAGTATTTGCGGCAAATGCAAGCTTGCTAGCTTGTGCAAACTAACATAAGCATGTGCAAGCTGCACAAAATATTAGTTAGCTTGCACAAGCACGCAGAAAGTTTTGCAAGCTTGCAGAAAGGTTTTTGCTAGCTTGCGCAAGCTAGGAAGCTTGCATTTGTCCCACATAATAGCTTGCTACGCGGTTGCATTAAGTTTGCGCAAACTAAAAATTGTTAGCTTATTGCAAGCTTGGGGCAAACTAGTTTTTCTGTAAGGGAATATTTACAGGCATGATTTGACAAACTGCCTGATTTGAGGACAAAATAAATGTGATTTTGCACAAATTTGGCTGTATCCGAAAAACCAAGTTCAATAAACCTGTTCTGTATTTCAACCACCATGTCATTGACGTAACGATTCAACACATTGTAAAAGTTGAATTTTTCCCAATTATAAATAATTTTAATTAATGTGTAGAGGAGGATGAAAATACAATTACATTATGGCAGCATACATTTGTGTTTTTCTTTTAAAAGATTAGTTCATGGTCAAGCAAGTTTATCTTATATGAAAGAGGACTTTAAAAGACACAAAATGGTGAAAGCATTCAAAAATCTTATTCCGTTAAAGGATTAGTTCAGTGGTCATGCAAGTTTATCTTATATAAAAGAGGACTTTAAAAGAAACAAAATGGTGAAGAAAGCATTCAAAACTCTTATTCTATTAAAGGACTAGTTCAGTGGTCATGCAAGTTTATCTTATATAAAAGAGGACTTTAAAAGAAACAAAATGGTGAAGAAAGCATTCAAAACTCTTATTCTATTAAAGGACTAGTTCAGTGGTCATGCAAGTTTATCTTATATAAAAGAGGACTTTAAAAGAAACAAAATGGTGAAGAAAGCATTCAAAAATCTTATTCCATTAAAGGATTAGTTCAGTGGTCACGCAAATTTATCCTATATAAAAGAGGACTTTAAAAGTAACAAAATGGTAAAGAAAGCATTCAAAAGTCTTATTCTATTAAAGGATTAGTTCAGTGGTCATGCAAGTTTATCTTATATGAAAGAGGACTTTAAAAGAATCAAAATGCTGAAAAAAGCATTTCAAAGTATTATTCTATTAAGGAGATATTCAAGTTTAAAGCTCAGTTGTATCTGTGTAGAAATGGTTGTAAGTCTACTATGCAAGGTTGGCGCCCTCATCCTCACATCCTTAACAATTGCTAATGTACGTAAAAAAAAATATTTACTATTTTATCTTCAATGAAGCTAATATTACCGACACAGAGAAAAATTCTGGAAAGTCAATTTATTGGGGGGGAGTACTCACAAATTATTCTTAAAACATAATCAGGGTACTTTTGACTTGTTCTCATGCATTTTTAATGGTTTTTGGTCAGTTAAGTATTTCCTTGAGTGTCTCTTAAACAGTTTGAAAAACAGCTGAGTCGTTCACAAAAACTAGATGCTATTTCTTACATTCTAATGAC